>VYXD01011355.1:285512-331017 GCA_013397195.1 Hylia prasina | reverse complement strand
TTTTTTTTTTTTTTTGCTTAGAGAGGTGGAAAATATGTGATGCCTGGTCAGTGACTTTAGTTGGTAAAATCGCAGTGATACTATACAGTGGTTCTTGCTGGATAGCAGGGCAGGGATGCCATTCATATTTTACAGTCTCCCATTCCTTTGCATCTCTCTCCAGTTCTGCCTTTACTCAGCAGTTGCTTTCATTGTATTTTGTTTACATGAACTGGAAGCCATAAAAGAAGTAAAAGCCCATTTCTAGCCTGTGTGCAGCATCTGCTGAAAATAGGAACTGCTCCGTGTGTCATACATGAGTATGCTTTTTGCAGGCCCTGCATAAGACAGGTGGTAAGAACGGGAGGAGTTTCCTTAGCCTGGGGTGTGGGTACAGTGCCTCAGCCCTTGCTTGGGCAATAGCTCTTGCTCCCCTGCCCACACCACTCTACCTCTCCCTGCATCCCTCTTCTCTCGCCATCCCCCCTGTGCCTCCTGCAAAGGTCTCCAGGTACCTTTTGCCAGCATTTCCCAGTAGAACATCCTATGCAGCACTGGAAACATCCAGAGGCATGGAATGAGCATCATCTCTCCTCCACTTCCAGCTGTGTTGGACTGCATGGTGTCTGGCCATCCCCTCTCCCACAGCCTTCCTCCCCAAGGCAGCAGCACATCAGGGTGATATCAGAGCTTCATAGGAAATGACTGCAAAAACCTTGCCCCATTCAAAATATTAGGCAGCACAGAGAGGTCTCTGCAGACTGCCCTAGAAGTATTTCCTAGGTAACGCATTCCAGTTTTTCATGATTAAAGTAAAGTATATGTTGTGGGGGTATATGAATCCTTTGTCCTGGATGGTGGTCAGCAGGTCAGCCTGTGAGCCCCCACCCATTTCTTCAGAGGCACTTGTTATTTGTAAGCAGTCACTGAATTGCTTGAACACATGATTTGTAGAATGTGGGTTGTGCACAAGCACAACCACACAATTTTTGGTTGGTTGGTTTTGATTTTGGTTTGGGTGTTTTTGGTGGGGTTTTTTTGTTGTTGATGTTTTTGTTGTTGTTGTTCTGGTTTGTTTTTTTTTTCATTTCAGCCACTCACGATTCAGGACTTGTTTTATGCAATTGGCAATTTAAGTGACACAGTGTCATTTCTGATCCTGGATTAGATGGCCGAAGTATTTTAAAGAGAAGAGGCGAGAGCAGCAGACAGATGTTTTTGCCATTCTGCTGCAAAGACACATTTCTCCTACAGCCCATCATCAACTTCCATGGAATTTTTGGAGGCATGAACAGTGGTCCAAATACTGTCAAAATGTCAGTAAGAAAATTCTACTGTACCCCAGGTATTAAAAGAATATACTAAAAATGTAGATTTCTTTTACCAACTGACCTCGTGTGTCTGCATACACACCCATATTTGTACAGGGACATGTGTAGATGCAAAACCAGAAAAAAATATTAACCTTGTGCTTTTACCATATGTACAAACAGTTAGTTTCTAGGCATTTACTGTAAAAATATACAATTTTGCAATCCTGCTGCAAAGTTTGAGGAAATGTTTAATGTTACCCATTATTGTGCAGAATCTCTAAATGCTGCCTTGATTTAGTACTCTGTGAGCAGTCCAAAATCCTTGTCAAAAAAGGTTAGAGAGCTAAATTTTTATTGTCAATTTCCTTAAAGTTGATGTTCAGAATCAAATAATATTTAGCCTCTGCAGTGGTACCTAATTATTTCTGCTTTTGTTGAGGACACTGGAGTACTCTAGAGAGCCTGGGTAATATGAGTGAAAATTTGTGAGTCATTACTGTTAACAGAAACTCCAATATAAGATAAAACCAGCAATTCCACACGGGTATTTCCAAAAAAGGGTGATAGTCATCCCAGATATTTTGGGTCTGGGCAGCACTGCCCTGTGCTGTGCCCCTCTCACTGCTCCATAGCTCTTCATGCTGAGGGCTGAGCAGCTCCAGTGCCCCAGGATTTCAAGGCTGTGGAAATGCAAAGTTTGGAAGTGCATCCTCCCCACATCAGCAGATTCCAGAGCTAACAAAAAGTGCAGGTTCCTTTTCACCTTGTTGATGATCTAATGCTCACTTCCATTTGACCAAAGTAGGAAGAATGAGATTAAAATAGGGAAAGTTAATGCTTTCAGTGGAATATTTAGATTCTGTAGAGTTATCAATTATATTTGTCACATGGGTGGGAGAATTTCCCTATAGAGCTTGCAAGATGATATTGCAAAAAGACTGCTTGTAAGGGTAATATTAGGCAATAGTCATATTTTTAGCAACATTTTAAGTAATTCAGCATCTGGAAATAAGGAGAGAGAATCACTCCCAAGTGATTCACACTGTAGAATCTGCTTTGTAGGCCAGAGTTTGGGATGCTCTCTGCTATCAGTAGTTATTTCTGCAAGTGTGATACCATGAATCAGTCAGCACTAGTGTTTAGTGCTTTCTCAACAGCCTGTACCCATGTCAGATCTTTCTTAGAACCCACCCACAATGGCAAAGCTTGCACAACAGGGTCTTCAGACACGAGACTGTCTCAACCTAGAAAATAACCTTGTCCACAAAACTAATGGTGAAGAATTCCTTGACTTTTTTCTTAGCTGTGTGGCATTCCTTTGCCAGTGGGAGGACAGGAGAAAGTCTATGGCCCTAAACAGGTAATGGAGTGAGTTAAATGGTAACAGTTCTCCTGCTGGAAGACCTCCTGCAGTTCTTCAATCCCTCTTTCTTGGTTATTTTTATTTAGGCAAGTGAAATATAAATTAACAAAATAATTACTGAGCATTTTGGAAATAAATTTCAATTTTTTTTTAACCAGCTGAGTTATTTGTTGAGAAAGGGAGGGCTAGGGTATTTAAAAAAATTATTTTTCCCTGACCAAAACCATGCTCACAGCACATTACACCCCTTACATCTAGGTATTGATATTTTTTTTCTTTCCTTTTTTTTTTTCCCCTAGATGAAAGCCCTGGTAGGGTATGATTGTACCATATCAACATCACATAAAATAAATTAAGCCCTCTTTTTCCACAGCTGGATGCTACAGCATCCATGGGGCCCACTGCTGGGGCCTGCAGTCAAGGCCAACAATTCACTGACACAACAAATCAGAGGGGGACACTGGCAGCTAGTTAGGCACAGTATGAAACTTTCAATTCCTGCCTTTTATCATTTTATCTCATCACCTAGTCATGGAGGCAGCATTTTATTGGTAAGCTTTGGGAGTTGGTAAATAACATTGTGTAGAAAAGTCATGCAAATTAAGTGCTCATAATTGCGAGCAGGCTGAGATTTTAAATACCTCTGCAGATGGTAGAAGCAGAAGATGGGCCCTGGAATGTATGCTTTTTTAAAAAATTATTTTGGTTTGTGTTTGGGTTGTTTTTTTTGTTTAAACTGCTGCAGGTTGTGTAGTTCATTTGCAATTAAAATACCAAAGACCAAGCAGCCACAGGAGCACAGTCATTTCCGATTGTGGCAGAGAGAGACAAGAATGTTGAAATTTCAGTAAACGTTATTCACAGCCTCTTACTTATCAAAGGAACCATGCTATTTAGAGGTAACTAATGGATAAAATATGAACAAAGATTAAACTACAAAGGCTAAAAAGGATTATTTAGAGCATTGCCATTATGCAAAGTCCTGACATTAATATTTAGACACTCATGAACACTTACATAACTGCAGCTTATTTTTAATGGTCTTGTATCTTGCTTTGACAACAGGCTGACAAAATGTAATTTAGGACTATAAGCTGTGAGCCCCACATGGAGAAGAAAAGCCTGTAATTCACATAATGCCCAGGCTTTTAGGACTTAAGAGACTATAGCAATTGTATTGCAGAGTGCAGCTTGCAGGGCAATATCCATTTACATGCCATTCGAGCACCTCAGGCTACACGAAGCGCTGCAGAGTGCATCATTAAAAAAATAGGATGAAAAGAAGCTGGTTTAGTTACAAGTGAGCTGACATGAAGGCAAATTAATTCATAAGGTAAGAGGAAGAAAGGAAGTCCTGGTTCTGTCAGTGTGGCCACATAGCCACTGACTCGGGCACATCTGTGACTTCACTTTGTGTTGTTGATTCATTGTGCCAGATTTTCTTTCCTTCCCTTGGTATAAAACTGCAGGAAGGGGGTAAAGCATCAGATCAGTCTTTCCCAGGCAAATAGAAAATCAAGCAGAGCCAATGTTTTAAACCCCATGGTCTGTGTGTACTAGAAAATCAAGGTTATTAGTTAACATTTGTTTTTTCCTCATCCAGCCTGAAGTTAATAATTATTAAGCCTGTTTTGAGAAAGACAGGGCCAGGGCTTGACCCCTGCTAAGCACGGATGTCACCAGGAATTAGCCAAGGCTGCCCCTGATGTGCTCCCTGGGAACTCGGTGTGGGTGACAGGCTGTGGAGGTGCTGCTGCAGCACCTGAGTGGCTGATCTGCCCTGGTTTGTGCTGCTGCAGCTGTTTTCCACTTGGATGAATCTGTTTGTGATTCCCTGAGAAAGACCCTCAAAGCCCCGTGCGTGACTGTGCTCTGAAGTTTGAAGGTGAAGCACTGCTCCTGCTCCTGCTGTCCACACTCAGGTGCAAGAAGTTGGGCACATGGGGCTGAGGACACTGAGGCCAGGTGGCTGCTGCAAAGCCCCAGTAACCCTGGGGTAAGGGCTGATGATGCCCTGGCATGGCTACCTAGAACAGAGGCTAGACAGAGAGAATAAAGCAGGTGTTTATTAAAGGCCTTCAATAGATACACCTTGGGCAGCGCAAAAGCCTTGCAGAGATTACACCCAAGCTGGACGATGATCACGAGTTTTTCAGACAGATATATTTGGTCTATTTGCATATCAGGGGTTAATTGTCCAATTGCAGCTTCAGGTAATGAACTCGTATTCCTCCAGTTTGCCCCCCCCAATTCACTTTTGTTTATATTTTTTCAGGGCCTGAGGCAGTGAGGGTGACCTTGGTTCTCAGGCCTGGAAGGATTGTTTTGTCTGACCAAAATGTGAAGAGATCTTACTAACACTCTATATGGAGTTCAGAGTTATACTTTAACGCAGTACATATAAATATATTTAAAATATAAAAGCTAAAAACAGAAGGCATTGCTGATGCTGCTGCTGTGCTGGGGCATGTTTGAGGGTGGCTGGCAGGGTGGCTTCCTCTCAGTTAGTCCTCTCAGGAGCCAGTGGCCTCTGAGGAGTTGAGGAGTCCCATCTCTTTGCTTGTCATGGCATGTCCTGTTTGTCTCCAGTTTTATGGCTGCATGATTTGGCCTTGAATTTATATGCATAAAAATCAGTATTTATACTCCCACTCTAACAAATGTTGGTTTTACTCAGGGATTGCAAGCAAGAGAGAGTGAGTATAAAGGTAAGATGAAGACAGAAGATCACAAATGCACAATCAACATATCTGTCATCAGTCAAGGTCTGTTGCTGCAGTACATTTCCAACCTACTTCTCAGCTAAACTGGAGACTCATGGTGGCATTTGGTCTGGGTCTTGGACACTCTGGGAAAGACCTCAGACATTGTTTCTCTCCTTCTCCCCCCAGAGTTCACCAGGGAACTAAGCAAGGTTCTGGTTCAGTGATAGGCTCTCCTTGGCCAAGCCCTGGAGCCTGGGCTGCAGGTCACCACCAGTGACCAGCACTTTCCTCTCCTCATCCTCTTTTACAGGTAGTGAGCTCTCAGGTGGGCTGTTTGCTTTCTGTCAGCTTTGCAATACCTGGTTTAATCAACACCTTCAGCCACTGTGGCTGGCTACAGATGGAGGGAGGTAACAGGCAAGATTATTAGTCTTCTGTGTGACCTCCAGGCCTACCTACCTAGTGCTTTCCAGACCAGCATAGGTGTCCTGAATCTGGCTGAGACCTGTCTCTTCCTTTTGTTGGTGGAGCCTTTCTCAGGAAAACAGCCCTCTTGAAGGTGCTTTGTGGCCTCCCAGCTTTACCAAATCACTAACTGAGATGGTGTAGTCTATCCCCATAGGTAAAAGAGGCCTGATAACAGTGGTGACATGCTAAAGAGATGTTCACCTCAGTGTCCATGAAGATTGTGGAAGGGATTTGGGATTTGGGACAATCTTGGTGGATTAGTCTGGGAGAGGGATGGACACCCACGCTTTCTGCTGGAGAACACCCTTACCCTGAAGACACACTTGAGATTTCCACAGGATTGTATCACTTGGGTCATCCTACACCTTGTTTAAGGATCATGCAGGCAGTCAGCCCAAGGGTGTGATCTTAAGACATGGTGTGATCATAGGACTGCCTCCCTCAGCTCCTGCTGCCAGCAGGTAACATGGGCATCTCCTGAAACACTGACCCTCCCAGATCAAACACTGCTACAGAGAAGACAGCGGCTCTTTGTGGTGTTAACGCAAAGTGTGGTGGTGTAACTTCCTGAGTCTCAACATGCCACTATGTTAGTGTCAAAAAATGACTATGAGAAAAAGTCACTTCAGATCTGACAGTTGTAATTTCTTTCTTCACTCCTTGCTATAAAGATAAATCCTTCCTCTCCCATCTTTTTCTGCTCATCTTTACTGAGAGGACATGTATCTTGAAGAGATTTGTAATAGGGAGCTGGAAGCCCTCCCTTCTCATGTGTGACAGGCAAAGGAAATCACTCAATGCAGAATTAACTTGACAGGACCAGGCTGACCTGGTCCTGCAGCTGGAGAAGGCTCTGTTATGGCTCTGTCAGTAAAGAGGCATCAGGCAGAAAATCTGCCTGATTTGCACACAGAAGCAGCACCAAATGGTACAAGCTGGGAAAAGCCACACTGTCCTACAAGGAGCCATAGGAAACAAAAGGGACACTTCAGGTTCTCCACCCATTAAGGGTATTGTGAAGAGCGTGTTATAAGCCTGGAGGGTGTCTGCCATGTCCCTGCCCAGAGGGCTGCTGCTTTGGAGCAACAAAGACTGATGAAACAGGGTGAACAAACCATCAGCTGGAAAGAAGACTAACATTTTATGCACAGAAAGTGGAGAAAGTGATTGAGGGTGCTTGCTAAGGCTGTATGAGGATGTCACCTTGGGTGTGCAAAGTTTCAACTTCTCCAGACTGCAGGGGGGGGTGGGGAGAAATGCTCCTGAGACAGCCACTCTTCCTGAGAAGGCCCCAGAGACAGCCGTGGCTGCTGATCCTATGCCTGAGAACATGATGTGATGTGACATTACAGAGCTAAGCTAATGAACTCCCTCCACGATGACACCAGGTAAACCTCACTGGTCATGAGACTGGGCAGCTGCTGCCTGCCCTTGGACCAGGATCCTAAATCCCACCATAAATACTGATTCTGGGAAGGAGGAGGCAAGAAACTCTTGAGCCTTCACTGACATCTTGGACAAATATGGCAAACTATAAGGTTTTTTTAATATGTGCTAGGATTTTTGTTGTGCTAATAATAATATTAGTGACCTTTTCGTTAGGCTGGGAAGGGCAAGGAAAAGGTTGGTGACAGCCCTACAAGAGGCCCACCAGAACCAGTTGCAGTCTTGTGCAGCAGCTGATGTTAGCCCTTGTTAAGTGGTTTTGACTCAGACCCAGCAGGAGCACATTCTGCTGCTAATAATGCTGATAATTCTGTTGCTAAAAGAAGTTTCTAAGCAGCACATCTATAACCTACTAATATTTCTGTGTGTGTAAAAACATAAGTGTATCACTCCAGTTCTGGACAAACTATGCAAAAGCCACAGGTAGAGTAGCTGTTATCCCAAGAACTTCAGCAGAGTTGGAAAAGGGATGATGAGATGCTGGGGACTGCACCCATTTTGCCTGGGCTCTTAGGAAGCTGGTTGTTGGTGCTGTTTGTGAAGTTTATGTCAGTGCCATATTCTCAACACAAGGTAGTCCATTAAATATCAGATCACAAATCAATGATGTGCAAATGCTGTATGCCACAGAGACTTCTGCTCATTTCCTGTGAGAAACTGTATTTATTTTCTTCAAAACCTGTAGACTGGAAATTTGGGCTTCTAAATTGAATGTAATTCATCCATCAGAGCAGGATAGCCATCATATTTCCCACAAAACCATCCATAGTAATAAAAACAACATAAAACCCAGGCCTCACAGTGAAAAGTCTGCTTAATTTTTAAACCTTCTTCTTTGCAATAGTGATACTCTTCACCTCCCTCTTGCTTACTGGTACTGAGAGCTCAGATGTGTCTGCCACACTGGTTTAATATTCTCTTTGGAATATGAAAAATATTTGCTACCAGTGATCCATTGTTATTAACCTGCTAAAGAAGGACTCTTTGTATGATACGATAACTGATGCTTTCTTCTGTCAATCTGAGTTTTTAACTTCTCTGTTTATGATGGCCTGGGCACTAGAGGAAGGGAATTATTTTGGGATGCTGCAGAGTAAGACGTTTCAAGGTGTTTGGTTGTAGGAGTGTTGATCTGCAAGAGGGTAGGAAGGCCAAGGCTGTGCCAAGGCCAATTGTGTGAGGTTCCACAAGACGAAGTGATGAGTCCTGCACTTGTGTCACAACTACCCCAGAGAGTGCCACAGGTTGGGGACAGAGTGGCTGGGAAATGACCCATTGGAAAGGACCTGGAGGTGCTGGCTGACAGTGGCTGGATGTGAGCCACTGTGTGCCCAGGTGGTTAAAAAGGCCAATGGCATCCTGGCCTGTATCACAAACAGGGTGGCCAGAAGGACCAGGACAGTGATTGTCCCCCTGTGAAGGCCACAACTTGAATTCAGTTCAGTGCTCAGTTTTGGGCCCCTCACTACACAAAAGGTGTCCAGAGAAGGGTAATGGAGCTGCTGAAGGGTCTGGAGAACAAGTCCTATGAGGAGCAGCTGAGGGAGCTGGGCTTGTTTAGCCTGGAAAAAAAGGAGCTCAGGGATGACATTTTCACTCTTTACAACTGCCTGAAAGGAGTTTGTAGTAAGGGGAGTGGCAGACTCCTCTTCCAAGTAATAATCTATATGATGAGAGGAAATGGCTTCAAATTGTGCCAGGGGATGTTTAGACTGGATATTAGGAAAAACGTCTTCACTAAAAGGCTTGTCAGGCATTGGAACAGGATGCTCAGGGAAGTGGTGGAGTCACCACCCCTAGAGGTATTTAAAAGATATGTAGATGTGACTTTTAGTTTAATGGTGCACTTGGGAGTGCCAAGTTAATGGTTGGACTTTATGATCTTAAAGGTCTTTTCCAACATAAACAATTCTATAACTATTTGTTTTAAACATTTCTTTCCTTAATCACTCCTCAGCTGCCAGACCACAGGGCAGCATGGAGCAAGGAAGCTCCACATGAGTCTTGTTCTCATTGTGGTCTGCAGAGCAGCCCAAGTAACCAGTGAGAGCCCTTGCTGTTCAAATGCCTGAAACTTCACTCCTTCCTAAGGTCCTGGACTCAGCTGGAGCATCCTCACACTACAAGCTTGAAGCTTCACTGTGTCAATGGAAATTGAGTCTTTCTGGGGGAAGAAAAACCTTTTTTGGGGTCCATGAATGTCCTCTGAGTCCAGTTCATTAGGTTTCCAGTAGGCAATTTTGCCTTGGATTTCATCAGGGATTTATCTTGATACTCTCTGGGTCATTTCCTTGGCTTTACCTGCTGGCGTCAGGACTGTGGCTAGAGGCAAATTGATTCTCTGATGTCCTTGCAAATGAATTAAAAAATCATTTCAAATACAGTTGAGAAAGGTTTTTCAGGTTCCTGTGAACAGTGACCTTTCAATGCTAAATGATTCTGGCTCCAAATGTTTTCCTTGAAAATACCTTGAAAATAACCACAATCTCATAAAATCATTTAACTTGAGTAAGACAGAATGCATAATTGCTGTTCATAATAAATGATTAGTCCAATGAAGGAAATTTTAGCATTAGCTCTGTTTTAATTTTCAAAATAGAAAATTATATCAAATAGGAAAATGGAATGGCTTTTCTAACACAGAAATTACAGGGCTGGTTTTCCCCCTCCTTTACATGGACCTGGAGTCCCTCTGGGTGAGTGTAGTATCTGTAAGGGGAGACCCTAACTTACAGGTTCAGGTGTAAC
Source organism: Hylia prasina (assembly GCA_013397195.1). NCBI lineage: Eukaryota > Metazoa > Chordata > Aves > Passeriformes > Sylviidae > Hylia > Hylia prasina. The sequence continues at coordinate 320,995 of VYXD01011355.1, read as the reverse complement.
CAAACCCAGGCCTGCTGCAGTCAGTAGGATGTTGCCCTTCACTTCGGGATGTGCAGACTCTGAGTTTTAGATGCACATTTTCCTTTAAAGTAATTGCACACCAGTTAATTGTTTGTGTGTGCATGTGTGTGTATGTGGACCAGATGCACAGATTTGCAGACCCCAGAGAATTTCAATGCTTTCAAAGGATGTGATGTAAAATTCTGTACGCTAAATTTATTTCTTCCCATGCAACTGTGTACAATCAGTTCTAATAGGAACTAGACACTTCCTGCATGTCTGTTTTTTAATGGAATCTGCTAACTTTTACAAGGGCCATATTTAGCTGTACATCCTCTCAACTGTTAACTGTATTATCCTTTTAAGGAAGTCATTAGCTGCTCACTAAACACTCTTCCTATAGTGGTTTTACAATGCATGCACACTGAAATGTGGTTCTCTGCAGGCTAAATAACTCTCTGTAGTAAAAGAGTGCATATGTATGTGACTGGAATAAATGAGGAGAACCTCTAAAATGTATGGTACAATTAGCAAATGATTCCTTCCTCTCTGGCCTCCAACAGCTCCTAAGACAAACTTCATATACCTAAACAATTTCCTTTTTAAAAAAACATCTGATTCCAAGACTTTTGCTCATGCCACCCAGACATTATATTTTTTCCTACATTTTTTTTTCAGCTTGAAGTAGAGAAATGATTTTCACACCCTGACTGGTTCAGAATTTGCAGCTGAAGCTGTTTTCTTCCACGTGCCATTCTGGACTAACTTCTACTTTTCATCTCACACCATTCCATTGTGCTTTGCCTGTACAAAGTGGAATCATCAACTTTCAGCCTAAAAGGCCTATTTTGATATAAAGGGGAAATAAAACAAGGAAGATCATAAGTGAAATCTCCATGAAGAAGTTCACTGCACTTCCTCTTTATGAAAACAAACTGGAGGCTGCCTCTGGCAAATACAAGGTTTGTTTTAATGCAAGTGTACAGGAAAGACCTTACTCCTTGAACCTGCCACAGTTCTGCTCTGTGAAGTCTGCATAAAGTTTACATGAGAGTTATAAATCAGGAAGAGAGAGCACTGAAATAAATGCTCTCTACTTCCTATGGGATAATAGTATTGTACTCAGCCAAACTGCAGGTTGGATTTTTGCTGTCTCTCTTATTCCCTTGAATAATCAAATACCAAGAAATGAGAATCTACATTTCTTTTTTTACTTACCTGTGTCCACTTCCTTTACAAAAGCAAAAAATAAAGAAAAAACCCCACCAATTCTTACTTTCCAATGTATATGTTTTTGTCCTAAGTTTTGTGGTTCTTCCTCCCTCTAACCGAGACTTGTGGAAGTATGTGAGCAGGTGCCTAAAAGGTTTCAAGCATTCCCACATCAGGAAAACTTCCCTTTCCAACTCTGTGGGACTCTGTAGCCCCTGGAGACAGGTCAATGCTAACAGGAACTGCCCATTGGCTTGCATAATCTACCTACTCTGCTGTTCACTTTTCTGGACTTCTCCCACAGCAGTGGTAGGCAGCGGACAAAAATAAATGGCAGAAAAATTATTCTATCTTACATTTTTGAGAATTTTGATGTTTGGACTCTTTCCTCCTGTCTGAGCCTGTCACGGGCAGGTCAAGGATGGATGGGGTCACAATCCCAGTGCAGAAGCAAAATGCTGAGGCATGGACACAAAAATAAGTCCTGCTATCCCAGCTGGCTGGGAACATGTATTTGGAGGAAAAATGAGAGGCTGGGTACGATGAAACTGTGACAGTGTTGTGCTCAAAACAGAGAAGTAACGAGCCGTGGGCTCATCCTAGGATGCTGGTGGCATTGTGACCTCAGTGTGACTTCTGCTTTGATGTGCTCTAACCAGTGCAGGGGCCAGGGAAGCGGGAAGGAGCTGGTAAGTCTTGTCTTTAGTCCGGCAAAACGACACCTCACTCTCAGCCTCTGCGAAGCCAAGGTCCCACACCACGTCATTCTTCCCAAAAACTGCAAATCCCAGGAGTCTGATAACTGGGAAAATCCAGAGTAAAACATGAAAAACCTTTTTAGAGAGTTTTTCCTTCATCTGCATTTTTAGGAGGTGTGATCAAACTCTCATGGTTTTTAGCCTAAAGTTTGGCATCCACTAAAGAAAATATTTCTTTTCATCATCCACATAAACAGGATTTTTCCTTTTTCTCTCTCCCTTCTGAAAGAAAAAATTACTGTCTGATACGTTTCTAGGAAGCTAACAAGACCAAGAGTGTATACAAAGCTGGATATGTCCACTTCCCACAAAGCTCTGGTGTGTTCTGGTGTTTGTAGACCTTGGTCCTTTATGAATGAAAACAAGAGAAATTCATTGAATTCAATATGACATAAACCAAAGATTCCTGGAGAAACAATGTAAGAACAATGAAAAGAAAGTATTTAAATTTCTACAGAAATTATGGGGGAAAACTACTTTTCAAATAGTCCCCAAGCTTCAAACAAAATACTTTTTGAAAAAAACCCCCAAGCCTCTTTTCAACAAATAGCCAGAACTTAATTTTTCAAAAATTCTCCTACATTTTGTTTTGCTAGTTGGAGACTACATCTGTTGACAGAGCAAAGAAAATCTCAGGATGGCCATGTGTGTAGCAGACACGATTCCAGTCGCACAGAGAACTGTCATCTCCATGTTAAGCTTCCAGGGAGAACCCAAGGGCCTCATTCACAGCTTGGACCCCCCCCAAACTAGGCCCTGGATAAATTCCCTGAGACACGCACAGCCAATTTACTTTTAAGAGCAGAAATATACAACAAGTCATTATTATTATTGTTGTTGTTGTTCAATAGGAAATGGATGCGGAGGATACGGTTTTGATTAAGAAGCAGTTTACCTCAACTGCATGAAGGAATAAATGACTACACAGAGAGTGGAGCAATGGGGAAAACAGTCTTTTTGATGGAGATCTTCAGTCCAAAAGCCAAAGTTTGGTGTTTAGGGTAAAGGGAGACCCCTGCATTGTGGAGCTGGTGGAGAAACTGCTGTGCACTGACTCTTAGTGGATGAAAAGAATGAGTAATAGTAAAGCTGTGAGGCCACCTTGCTTCTTGACCAATGACTTCTGACAATACTCAATACAATAACCACAGCCCTTGGGCAACTGCAGGCTTGGTTACAAAAAAAGAAACAAACCACAACTTTTTCACAATGGGGGAAGGTCACACACAGACTTCAGCAATTTGTGCTGGGACCTGCTGATCAATAGACTCATAAATGACCTAGAGAGAGAGGTGGGCAGAAAGATAGGGCATTTTCTGATGATAGTAGCCATTGAGGATGGCAAGGCACCCTGCATTTGCCAGGACAGGGTTATAAAGTTCAACCTGATGCATAAAACACACGAGACATAAACTAAGCATGCATTGCCCAGTGGCAATGCTGGTAGGTCTGGACTGCCAATGGTGTGTCATGTGCATAACTGCACTGTAAATAGATTTATTTCAGTTTATCTTTTAATTAAATTCATGTCTATAAGCTGCAAAACCCCAATACTTCCTGTAGACTCAGAAGGGCTGTGCCGGATGGAATGATGTTCCTCAGCTTTGAATCAGATCTCGTGGCCAGTGAAAGAGTATGATTAAGAAAGGCTAAAACATCTGGAAAACAGCTGATGATGATGTCCTCCCAGGGGACATCATCAAAATATCCTGAAAGAATATTTTTGTTGCAGAAGCAAGGCCAGTGTTGCACACATAGAAGTAATTTTTCTTGGGAAAATAAAAAACTGTCCTCATCCAGAAGTTTTTTTCTTCTCTCTATTAAAATTCAGGGGAAAAAATGAAATAGCAATTCCTCCTTTTTCAGATAATGAAAACAAATGCTTACTAATATCTCCATATTTAGACAGGACAGCATACTTGGGGGATGTAGTCACTAATATGGTATCAAGGGTTCCTTTGTTTGCAGAAGCAAAAATAGCATTTGAACAACCCTCACGGACACTCGGGCCTTCAAGCATAACGTAGCTGTAATACAAAATTGCAAGTAGTTCAAACCCCCTTTGAAACTTCTGTTGAGATTCAGCTCTTTAAAAAGTTGCTGGAGAGGCTGTCTCAGGAGGGGCTTGCAGGGTGTTGGGTGTCCATCAGCCAAGTGTCCCAGGTTCATGCCCAGAGCTGCTCCTCTGGGCAGTGCGGTGGCTCAGGCAATGCCAGCAGCCTTCCACAGGACAGCCCTCACTAGTCTTGCTTCTTCATTGGACAGAGAGATGACTGGACATCATAACTGCACATCAAAGCTCCTTCCACAAAGGAAGAGTGACCTGCCGCTCTTCTCCTTAAGACCTGAACTCATTCCCTCCCTGGCAGTCAGACACATCCTCTTGTCCAGTGACACAGGGCTTAGCTCTGCCCTCCATGGCCATGTGCTCATGGGAGGGCACAGAGCTGGCATGTCACCAGCACAGCTGGTCAGGACAGGAGCAGCACAGCTAGACAGCTCCTTGACTTCAGTAATGAAGGGAATAACACCTCAAATTCTTCCTGAAGAGCATTTCCACCCCTCTGGCTTTCTGGCTGTCTCAGTCTCCTCTTAATAGACTGGAATGCATGGGGCTGGCTCCTTCAGCTTAATAAAGTGAGACCTTGGCTGCTGCTCTCTGTAAATTCTTACCTGACCATCCAAGGACATGGAGGTCATGCATCAGCTTCCTAGTCGGCGAGTAGGGAAAAACTAAGCTGATGAGTTTTAAGATAGAGCTTGATCCTTTTAGCAAAGGACTTCAATGAGATATTGGGCCACTTCTTAGCAACCTGGGAGATCCAAGTTCCTAGGAAGCTATAGGTTCTGTGTTTTTCTATTTGTATGGTACCAGCTGCATTCCCAGAGGATGACAGGCAGTATCAAAAAGCTGAATCATGGACTGTTGTACAGTCACAGAAATTGTAGCCACTACTGTTTTCAGATATTAACCTTTGATGATGGCATTCAGTCAATCATTGCCCACACTATGGCAGCAAAAACTCCTCCTTATTCCTTATTATGGGTATTGTCAAGTTCTCTTCTATTTCTAAGGTAGTTTTCTCCACTTCTTTTACATTTCCAGAGTGGAAACCAGTGAATCAAATGGCCTTAAACCAACTTTTTTTCAGCATGTGATTTTTCCATTATGTTGTGTGGTCAGCAGCCTCTTGTGCCTGCTTCCACAGGATTAAATTTTCCCTTCATGGCAGCATTAAGTTTATCCAATCCTGCCATTACCTGCTGTGTTTCCAAGGTGAGTCAGGTAATTTTGGCAGGATCTCAGAAACAGGCATGATCGACTGCAGCAATTTCTGGCATATGGCAAGTACCACATTCCAACTCGCCAGAAGCAATTATCTCTTTAATGCAAAGTTAGTCTACATTCAAGGTAAGGGCACTGAGAACATGGCAAGGAAACTGGAGAGCCACAATCCAAACTTTTGTGTAGTTAGAGCCATCTGAGATCCCATGCTGCGAAGACTGGACAAGATTAGACTAAGGCTTCATCACTCCATGCTTCAGTCCTTCTTCACATCTTCATGCAGTTCTGCTGAAGCCATGGACAGTCCATGTGGCTTCTACTATTTGGAGCTTCAGGATTTTTGCCTGAGTTTCAAACAGTTACCAGAATGTAATGGGAAATGTGATCACAAGGGGTCCGGACTTGGTAGCTTTCCTATGTAGTTAATAAACCCATTTATTCAAACTTAGCAATTTCCTGTGGTCTGCAGCATATTTCCAGAAAGGAAACTAAAGAGCTGCTGTACAACTGTTGTCTATAAGCAGCACCACAGAAAGACAATACACAAGCCACTTTCATTTACTTCACAATTCGGAAGTAATCACACTCCTTTGTAGTCATGTGCTTTTTACTCAAAGCTCTCTGTGTACTTCCCCTCAACACAAAGTCACGTTCTGTTACTAAAATTAATGCTTCCTGAATAGTGATCTCATGCCAGAAGAGCTGGTAACACCACTGATTCAGAGCCACCCGCATACATCACTCCACCCAGCCAGAAGTTGTCAACCTGCCCTAAGGTGCATGCTGACCCATTCAGAGCCCATACCCCAGCACCCTACCCAAGGTTCCTAATGACCTGCTTTGTTTCCAGCTCCATAGCACAGCACTCACACTATCTTTCTGCATAAAGAGGTACCCAAAAGGAGCTTTGACTCAGCCTGTCCAAGGCCAAGATGGGTGTAGGACTAATGGCCTCTTGATTTCCAACCATTAGTTAAATTTCCACCTTGTACTTCACTGGTGTTTATTTAAAACAATAACAAACTCTCAAAACTGCATAGCATCCTGTTGTCCAAAACCAATCCATTAATGAAGAAGAGCATCATCAAGATGCAAGACTACAAAAATAAATAGAAAAGGATAGTTACTTGGGGTACGTTACAACTGGTTGCCAGCTCCAGGCAACTCATGCTGTGCCATCAGACCTTCTCAGAGTTCATCCCTATAACACCGATTAAATCAGTTGTCAGTAATCTGGCTAAAGACAGCCTGTGGGGATGAGTTAAAACAGAGTAAAGAAAACTACAACAATAAAGGAAAGTGAATCTGAGAAATTATGCATAACGGTAAACAGTAAGAGACCTGGCTCCTCTTTTCAACACCATAAACGGTTATGAAAATTCCATGTGATCATTACAGGGGTGAGGGTGGGGGGCGTGCACAGGAAGCATCAAATACTTACAATCCAAATTCTTGCAGATTTCAGCTGTTAATGCAGGCACTGCAGTGCCCACTTCCCATCTTGCTGGCCCTGGGCGAGCCTACATTCCAAAGTACTGGGTAGTTTAGCATGGAGAAGTCTGGGAAGGGATCTAGAAAACATGTTCACAAAGATATTATTTAAGACACAGAAATTCAAACTAGCAAATTTGTGGCCAGATTTTGTCGTAATACTTGTATTTATTGCTTACACAGAAAACAGACTAATTAACAATTCTTCCTGAATCCACGGTAACTGAAAGTATTTGCACTGCCTAGGGTATGCACAGTGACTCTGAAACCAAGCTGGTTTGAATTTCTAGCCCAGGCTTTTCATTGAGACTTTTGCCAGTGCAGGCTTTGGAGTGAAACAATCTCCCCATCCTTCCTTGGAAAGACTATCTCTTAAGCCCTGGATATCCCATATCCTCTTTTCTTTTCCCTGTTGTTCCCATACCATCTGTGCACATGCTGCCACCAAGACTTATGATTCCTTGCCAGTGGCAACTGCTCCTGATGGGGAACTGATGGGAGTCAGCAGAGCAGGCCCCAGCTGAGGGGAAAAATATTGCCCAGAGTCAAGCACCTGAGGCCAGCCCCAGTCTTACCCACGCTGCTGGATACAAACAAGACAGCTCATTCAGGCTGGCTAGTGGTGGGGCAGGAGCAAGTTAGGTACCTGGAGACTTCCACAGGCTGGTGTGGAGGGCACCCAGGCAAGCAGGTCCTGCCTCCATCCATCCCAGCAGCCACAGACAGGGTGTGCTCACCCACAGCAGCTGGAGCTGCTCAGAGCTGGGGATAAGCAAGCATGCCAGTGGCCTAGAAGTTAGAGGAATATTGACACATGGGTGGACTTTAATTTGTGCAGGCAAACTCTAAATATCACTGCATTGAGGGCAGTTGCATACTGTTCCTGCTTTTCCAAATTATCTGAGCTAATTTCATTGGAAAGCACTTAGATTCTCAGGTGGTGCTTTAGGGGGTTTTCTCTGAAGCATGGACTGGGAGGGACTTTTAACTGGTCTCTGAGGGTTCCCCCAGGGAGCTCCATGGGCAGAGAGTCTGAAGGCTGCTGAGCATTGCTGTGTGGGTGCTGTTTTATCTACCTGTGGTGTTAGCAATGCTATCCCTCCACACACAGCAGATCAGGCTGCCTTTCATCTGCCTTTCCAAGCCATCACAGCACTTTTTTTCTGCTTTTAGTCTTAGAAAAGATTGGAATAATTTCTCCGAGAGCAGACGGGTTATGGATCTAAACCTTAGCTTCATTTGGTGTAGAAATCCAACCAAAAGGAAAGTGGCATTACAGAAAACTTATCTTCATACAATCACTGCTCTCCTCTCAGGCTTAGGATTTGTACTTCAGTTAACTCTACATTTCTAACTTTTTGATTTAACAGGATTGGCAGGGAAGAGCTGTCATAAATTGTTTCACCATCCTTTTTTTTTTTTTTATTCTAAATCAAACAAACTTTGGAGGAAACTGTTTTACAAACAAAAAATAATCTTTAATGAAACTTGGAGAGCTGTCTTGTCCCAGTTTCACACTGATTTGTAGAGCAGTCACTCAGACATAAAAATATCAGTGTAAAATGCTGAAGACGATCTGGTTCTGCAAAACTCCATCTAACCTATGTTGTGAAAAGTATGTTTATATTACAAATGCTAAATATAAAAATATATATAATATTTTCAGGCCAATATTAATACCCAGAATGTTAAAAGGTGGCCTACTATGTCCATTTCACACAACAGAAAAATTGACAAGTATGGTGATTGCTACCATTTTCCTCATGCTTGGGTCCAAAATCACCTCCTCTGTTTGCAAATGCTTTGGGAGAGGTTGCTTAAGAAGACAAGGTGTGAAGGAAAACCCAGCTTGTAAGACATTAACACTTGTTGGCTCCAGAAGAGAAACTACAATGACAATTAGATTTGGCCATTGACAATGGAGCAGCTAATCACCAAAGCTAAAATCAGATTACGCAAAATGAAAATCTTGCCTGGCTGCAGCTGAGTTTCAGATGTTCCTATTGTAAGTGTACCAAGAGGAATTGCAATCCTGTTATCCAGACAAGGACCAAAAGCCCAAATCAAATACCAGACAGATTAAACCGCGGCTTCCAGTGTCCCCTCCCTCCTGCTGAGCCCAGAGCCAGGCACTGCCCCTCCATGGACACCTCCTGCCAGGCACTGCCTTTGGCTCTCCACCAGCAGCCTCTGAGCCAACTCACAACACCCAACCTGCAGATCCAGTTTAAAAGACGATGTAAATGCAAACTGAAAACTTTCTGTCTCACTGGTCTCTTGAGCTTTTTCCACTCTTTGTGCTCACACATGGGTTGCAAGATTGCACATAAATCCAACAATAAATTTTATCCTCTGCTGGACAGGCAAGCTGCAGTCAGAGATGGTGCAATATCATGTTGGCAAACATTTGGGCTCCTTGGTATTTTTGTAAATTTATTAATATTCAGCCAAAGTTTGCAGAAGGGTTTAGCTAAAAGGTCAATGAAAGAATATCTGCATATTGTAAATCTAATAATCAGAGAAGATGTAATTTGTGTAAATTTGTAAAAAAGCCAAAGTAAACACGTTAAAGGAATTGCTCATATATCTGAGGCTAGAAGTAGGGTAATAAAAATAGAAATTATGTACATAGGACCTATTGTGGTATAGAAACTTAACCTCAACATATTGATTGAGGCAGTTCTTTTCCCTGAATTAATATACACCTACAAGTGAGTATTTGTTTTAGGAAAGTTAAATAGAAAGGCCATGAATAAATATAAAGGCTGAGATGAAATAGCCATCTGGACTACATTAGCCCAAAATGCGTAATTGAAGCAAAGAGAGCATACATCCTTTGATCCAGTCACGCACAACTGAAATGAAAGTCAATGGGCAATTCCTCTTATCTAATCGTTGGAGAAGAGTTTGCAGCACATGTGAGTGAGGAGGACCACTGGAGAGATCCAGCGGGGGCCACCTCTGCAGCAGAAGGACTCCAGGTACACACCACAGGTGTCCTCGTGTCTGGTGCTACATCAGGGCCAGGACTTTGGTGCAAGCCCTAGCTGGGCTTATGTTTAAACTGCTAAATCCATGTGTCCAGCCTGGGCATCTCTGCAGTTTCCACACAATCAGCAGCAGAACCATATGGCAGGGCAAGCTTGATCTTGGCTCTGTGCAGCTGGAAGAGGTGGGGTGGCTTTGCAGTGCCCCATTCAGCCATGGTGGAGACACCCAGTGTCCCACAGTGATTGAGGGTGGGCAGCAAAGCAGGGAAAAATCAGCCCCTTTTAATCCAGATTGGTCTTGCAAGCAACAGCATGGAGAGGGGGCATGCAGTGTTGTACTTTGGAGTATCCTCCATTTTGTTAAAGGTGAGGACATGGGAATGGGATTGCCAAAAAATAATGATGGGAATGACAGCCTGTACTTTCAGAGCTTGAATTCTGCCTCAGCCTTTGAATCCAGGGCTGGCTCTGGTCTTCCAAGGTGCACAGATGCCCTTAACACTAAGGTGAAGGACCACACAGAATTGAGGTCTTTGAATAGGATTTGTAACCTGCATTGAAATCCCAGCCAACTCCTGAATGATCTATAAACTAATCAGCAACTGCCTTCAGTAAGCTCTGCTTTCCTGAGCACCTCCTTGCCCAGGCCATAAACAGCCCATCATTGAACTGAAACCTGGAGCAGGTGGCTCTGCCTCCTGGCCCCCTGGCCCCTTGGTCTCTTGGTCAAAGGTGTCCTGTTTGTCAGGACTGCAAGTACCCCTGGTCCTAGATCAACAGTGTTGTGCTGGCAATAGTCAAGTGTCCAAGCCATGGGAGCAGAAGGAATTTCTCACTGCTGTAGATGGCTTGAGGGGACCGGATGGGGGGGCAGGGAGTGGCAGGGACTGGTAGTCAGGGCATAGCAGGGGGCCAGGAGGCAGAGGCAGCTGCTCAAGAGCCAGGCAGGAATAAGATGTTGAGTTAGTGGTGGGCAGCACCCTGCCTGAGTGAGGAGATGGCGATGCTCGGGAAAGCAAAGCTTGCTGAAGGCAGCTTCTGATGAGGTTTTTGCTCACTCAGGAGCTAGCTGGGATTTCAACAGCTGGTTCAACCACAGTGAACCAAACCGTCTCCTAGCAGAGCCCTGCCTGGAAAGGGGGAAGAAGAAATTTAGTTGAATCCAAGGAAATCATTTTTCAAGATCCCATTGTCAACTGCCAGCTTCTGGAATAGCTTTCCCATTTCTCCTGTGCTCCTCAGTTCTGTGCCTGTGGTTAATGTGACAGGTTTGTAAAGAGCCCTTCTGTGCAGAGAACAGCTCTGTGACCAACAGCATAATATTATCTCATAATCTTTCTTCATTATTTTCCCAGCTCATAGAGCAAGGGAAATTATATGCAATTGTTCACATATACATACACACACACCAATATGCATGTATTTTCTGACATTACAACATGAATTATGTGCAGAGTTTTTCCATTACTTCCCAAGCTCAAGCAGAAATTTCTTATTTGGGTTTGTCTGACTGGCATTATGTAGATAATGTTATAATTTTTAAAGAATTGAGATGATAATTCCAGAAAAAGAAAAGAAAAGAAAAGAAAAGAAAAGAAAAGAAAAGAAAAGAAAAGAAAAGAAAAGAAAAGAAAAGAAAAGAAAAGAAAAGAAAAGAAAAGAAAAGAAAAGAAAAGAAAAGAAAAGAAAAGAAAAGAAAAGAAAAGAAAAGAAAAGAAAAAGCAATGCCAGAACCTGCTGATCTTGAGAGTGGGAAACATTAAAAGTTAAAATTTCAAATCCTTAAAAAAACTCTTCATTCAGGAACTTCCAGACTGAGACAGACCTGTTCCAGCTCTGTTATACAGGGGCAGGACTGCCTGAGTAATTGACAGATGTGTTTGATATGGCTCTCTTAATGGCTATCAAAAATTATATAATGACTCCTGTGACATACTGGTCATGATGGATGTTCTTTGATAACAACCACCAGTCAAGTGAATGTGTGTGCTCTCTTCCAGTTAGTTAAGAAAGTCTGTGTGCCAGGTCGTTATATCCAGAGTACAGACCAAGCAGTACAGAAAGGGCAGCTGAAAAAATACACTACGCCTTTGAATAACAGCTCTGAGTCCTGACAACTCCCTTATTTAAATCCAATCTCCAAGCTGGAAAATAAGATGAAACAAGTTTTCTGTCGGACTGTATCACCCACTATTCTGTCCATCCTCTCACTGGAGGATGTCTTCCCCTTGTCATCAACAGTTTGGAGGAACAGTTTTTTTTTTTTCCATTTGCATTTCACCATATTAAATGAGTAAAACTTGCACAAGAGTTCAGAAGAAAAGAGGATGCACCATATCCCAGGCACTCACTCTTTCCCACGCAGCATGGCCACCCTCCTGCACTGTCCATCTGCCAAGTAAAATTCAACATCTTGGAGACAAATGGCAAGGAGGAAGGATTTTTCATGAGAAATGGTGAATTTTCAGAGCGAACACTATATTCATATTTGTCAGGAACAAAAAGTACCATTTATAGCCACGTGCAGCTGAATATAAATGAGTTTGCACAGCTGAGTTAACTTTAACCCTGCTGGGGAGGAAGAGATTTAGCTTAACTGGAAAACCCCACAGGAGATTTCTCCAGCCACAGCCCCATGCACTCTTATACTGGCCCTTCTGGTCACACCACTGTAACCTGCCAGCAGCCTGAAAGATTTGTAAATGAAACACCATACTCCAGGACCAGGGGAAAGATATACAGTTGAAGATTTTTTTCCACCCCATTGAATCCAAACCCAAATGCACTTGCAAACCTACCAGGAAAGGCCTCAGTTCTCTTACTTATCCAGCCTTCATCGTGGTTCCCTGAAATCTGAAGATGTTGTCTGAAAATGAGGTCAGGGTGACCCATCTGAAACAGGAAGGGTGAAGTCAGAGGGCGAGGCAAACAAACACAATTGCTACCTTTTGTCCCATTTCCGAGTCAGTCTCTCAGGGTCTGTAGCTTCTCATCTAGAGATGTGGCTTCAAGTTCCTGCTCTGTCCCAGCTGTTCCCATAGGCATTTCTGATGGAGCTGGCTGGTTTCTTGGCCTGCTTAGCACTCACAGCACCTCTGCCCCCCCTGAGGTAGCTGGCTCTGTTGCTTGGTCAACAAGACCTTGTTTCACTCCAGCAGCCTCCCATTCAGGCCAGGTTTGGGGCACTGTGGTAGGACTCCCCATTGCTGATGTGACCAGGCTGTAGAGAGGATGTCAGCATGTGACAGTGGCTGAGTGTGCCACTTGCTGCCTCCATGCCCTCGTGGGGAAGCCCAGGAGAGACCAGAGGTCACTTTGATGCGACTCTGCCACTTTCCTCATCATTTGTCAAGGAGCAGCTGGAGATACTCAGGACACACTGTAATTAGCTGATGTGGGCTCACTATCAGTCAAACACAGGCTGCCAGAGGAAAGACTAAAGAATAGAAAAGAAGGCGGAAACAATATATCTGGGATTTGTCCTCTTTCCACCCCATGCATGTTGCCTGAGTTGAGTTTCAAGGCTTTGTACATGTGCCTGGCTGCCAGCTGAGAGCAGGAGCAGCAGCTGGGCTGTGACATCCTGCAGTGCTGGGGGTGTGCAAGCTCCAGAGCAGTGCAGGACATTCCAAACTTTCCAGGCATGGCTCTGGCTGGGCCCACTCAGGAAGCAGCAGCTGCTCTACAAGGAAAGGTGTTTGTGTGGCTGTAAGCTGGGGGAGCTGATGCAGGCATCCCTGTTGAGCTGGTAGGTCTGATGTTGCTGGAGACATTGAGCTGTGACATCAGTCCAGTGTCACAGGTGCCAGATGACAACCTTGCATTAAGTAACTTCTACCCCCTGCCCCTCAGTGAGAAACAGGTTTAAAAGAGAACATCTTCAGGATGGTACATCTTCTAGTTCATCCTTTGAGTCAAAGCTAATCAACTGTGGGTGTAAGCAGGTAACCTGAGTAACTTGGACTTCATATTCACTTGGATGGGTGGGTAGGTGGATAGGTGGATGGTTCCACCTTTGTTAAAACTCTCCCAGCCTTGGTGGCCTTGTCCTAGATCAGCAGCTGTCCACATCTGGATCCTGCTTGCTGACAGCTGGAAAGGCTGAAACAGGCTGTGATTCACCTAAGAGTTGGACAGGATGATCCTTGTGGGTCACTTCCAACTCAGAATATTCTATGATTCTGTGATGGAGGAGCTTCTCCAGATTTTTCTATCCAAGGCCACTTCAACATTGGACATCTTCCTGTCCAAGGCCACTTCAACATCAACCAATTTCTTAAAGTACATGCAGTCCCTGGAGGGAAGATGGAGCCCTGGACTCGGCAGGGGAGCTGGCAGGCACCTATTTAGTCCTTGATCCCTAAGCAAGAGAGTAAATGCAGGAAAACAAAGAAAAGTTTTCCACAGGAAAAAGAAAAAGGGAGGGGGAAGAGTCAACTTGCACACATTTTAATATTGAGATGCACTTGTCAGGAGCCATGAAACCAACACTTCCCTAAGAAAGCAGAAGCCGTGAAGGGCTCATTTGCTGACAGGCTCAGTCTCCTGTGGCTGTTGAACTCGAGACCTACAGGGAGGTGAAGTACAATCATTTATATTGTACAAAAAACCACTGGGTTTTTATCATAGCCTGCCACAGGAGTACAGACACCTACAGATCTGGGAGCGTAGCTCAGATCAATGGCAAGACTAGAAAGGAGGGAAAACTTCCCTCGGGGTATTGAAAGCTAAACAGCCCCCCAGTCTTCAAAGGCAGCTTAGCAAGAGAAACAGATCCCACAAAGTGATTTCTGCAGGCACTGCTTATCTTTTCCAGTGCTGGAGGTTTCACACTTTAGAGACTCACTTCCTCTACAGTGCTCACTCAATATCAGTATAATAATATTTCCCCCTCCTCCCTGGTGTCTTCCAGTCTCCCATGTCTTACCTGGGATCACAAACACCACTTGTGGGCTCTTCTGCAGAGTCACCCCTTTGCACGGACAAACAACAAAGAACTGCAAATCATTCCCAAGGTTAGTTTTCCCAGTGCTGCCAGATTTTTTCAAGACATTTTATAAAAACCATGCTAAATGACTTGTCCTGACCCATGGGAGGCAATGCCTGTAGCTCATGGCAAGGGAGCTGTTAACTGCAGCCTGCCGTTCTCTTCTCTCCCATTCCATCCATTCAGGTCTCTGTCTGTCTGTCCTGCCATGGTCTGTCAACCCACAGCCCCTGGCTTTTGGGCAGTCAGGAGTCTGGCAGAGGTGGCAGGGGAAACCAGGCAAAAATCTTGCTCTTCACCCCTTCACATGCATCCACAAAAATTGTGCAGAGAGTAGTCCTGATATGTTCCTTGTTTTCAGAATGCTGTCACGGTCTGGGAATGCACAGCTCTGCAACTTTCTAAGTCATCCTTCCTTTAAAGAAACTTGAAAACCTGCTGTTTTGCATGTCATGTGCAGAGACAGGCAGAACAGACCAGGTCCTCTGCAGAAGAAAGGCGACACAAGAAAATTAGTAACATTTGGGGTGATTTTACCCAACCTATTAAGAACTGTAGTTCTGACAAAAGATAAATTGCCAGTAACTGAAGATGGCATAACAAGGAGAACCTGAAATATCCTATATTAGCATGCATGTTGGCTCAGTAAATTATCTAATTTCTGTTTTTCTATCTTTGGTCCCTGCCTTTCTATGGCACTACTTCATGCAACAATAAAATGTTTTCTAAATAAAGCTCCAAGCCCAAAGAGCCCACTCTGGATGAATTAACGGAAGTAAACAAGCAAGCAGCTAACTGGAGCTAATTATATACCTGCCAGCAGCCTTGCTTTTAAGCCCCTTACAGGTGAACATTTTAATTACTTAATGTGCTCTATTGTTCTTGAATTAGATATAAGAAAAATAAGATTGATCCAATCCTTTTTTTATTTTTACACACTGGAGTTGGAAGGCAAGTGGCTTTGTAAGGGGATTATGCATGCGTTAATCTTCTTTAGCTATGATAAAGTTCTCTGCTTCCTAGTGAGATTGTTTAACCCTCTTCTAACAGCTGAAGGAAGCTGGAGAAGATGAGTTACAGCTTGGGAGAGTTGAAAGCAGAAAGAAAGAAATGTTTGTTTCCTATCTTTTGCCATGCTGAATATTGCTTATCACACTAGCAGGAATACAGTCTCAAATTTAGCAGGTCCTGTAAGAAAGCAGGTATCATTCCAGCATGGAACCCTGCGTTTCCTTTTTTATGCTGTTATGGGCTCAGAGTATCAGCAGCATCCTAAAAGCACACCATCGGGAAGAGGGGTGACATGTAATTCCCATCTCATCAGGTGGAATTATCCATTGCTGACATACAGTATTCCTGCATCTAGAAAGCAGCATCATGCTGTGAGGACCAATGGGGAAAGGAGATGCATGCCTCAAATCAGTGGAGCACCAGGAGCAGGTGCCTGGACTCATCCCTTGTAGGAGGTGATGCAATGTGAGGGTTGGTGTTAGCTACACGCCTGCAGTGAAGGCTCCTTTGGAGGTCACCTGCAACTCCAGAGAATGATTAAACCCTCTACAGCCTCCCTTGCTCCCTGAAGGAACCTATGGAATATTCTTGTCTGGCAAGGAAGCCTATGGGGACTCTGCACCTAATTAAGGCTCTTCTGTGAATTGTCTTAAGTGGAGATGAATCCAAGCGTCCCATCCTGCTGCTGGGAAAGGCTGACTGCTGCATGATGGAAAGTGACGTGGCTGCTGAGGGAGAAGAGTGGAAAGTCGTTGTTAGGAGAGCAGTCAGAAGCTGATCCAGACTGTCACCAGGACACATCTGGCACCTGCTCAATGCTGAAGCCTTGTGGGACCATATTAGGTGGGAGGATAGAGATGAGCCAGGAACCCAGCTCAGAAACAAAGGCTTTATTTTAGTTCATTTTTCTTTTCACTTTAAAATGGCTGTTATTCTCTTACCAAGTTAAAAAAATAATTAGTCCTTAATGAAAGATCTCTGATGCATCAAGGCAGAAGAGCATGGCTGATAAAAACAAATACCAGGGTCTGACAGGTTCAAGAACAGTATTTAAAAAGCAGAAATTGAAACTTTTTAACCTGATACAAACATATTGGTCATCATCTTTTTAATTCTTGCCATAACAAAACAGGGAACACCCTGACGCAAATATCACCTCACTCAGCAACTACAATAAATGCAAAATGAAAACCAAGAGGGCCTTAAGGTCCTGGTGTCAGTGGCAGGCCTTTATGAAATTATCCACTCTTACAAATTACAGTTTCTTCATAAAGGAAGGCATTGCATGCCTGAGCAAAAAACCCATAGCAAACAGGTTTCTCTGGAGCTCTCCATCCAAGAACTGTACAATGCAGACAGCCCTGCAGGTGGGGTCTCAGCAGAGCAGAGCAGAGGGGCAGAATCCCCTCCCTGGCCCTGCTGCCCACACTGCTTTGGATGCAGCCCAGGATACTTTTCTCTTTCTGGGCTGTGAGCCCGCATTGCTGGCTCATGTCCAGTTTTTCATCCACCAGAACCCCCAAGTCATCCTCCACAGGGCTGCTCTCAATGAGTTCTTCCAGTTTGTATGCAAGATCTTCTACTTTGCCCTATGTGTGTTGATCCACCCTAATTTTACATCAACAGCCAATGAACTGGACATGAAAGCTCACTGGAAAAAGTAGGTAAATTGAAGTAAGCCAGTGAAACAAAATGAAATTTAAGATCAGAATATAGGAATGGAGGGGGTATCACCTTGCTCCTGTTCCATTTTACCTTATATTTTCATTGTTAAGGACTAAGGGATGTGGATAAAATTCATAGATTTACTACACAAGCCCTTTTTTTAGGAAGTCCCATGGTAATTTTCAGGTAACAGCATGGAACCCAAAGGTCTGGGATTTTACTCTTCTCTTTGTCTTCAGCTTCCTGAGGAAATGCAGACAAGTGACTTACCCTTTGTCCCCATTTCTATTCTTCAACATGAACATACTGGCCACTCCCCCAGTCAAGTTTGCAATGAGCCTTGCATTGTTCCAAAGAAATTTCTTCAATGTGGAAGTGGTATAAGAAAAAAACCCCAACTCTACAGCATGAAAGATCATTACTGGTAATCATGTTACCATCCCTGTGAGAAGCACTGGGACTGAATGAACAGCGTGTGCTGCCGAAACCTGAAGTCACCAAGTGGAACATTTCACCCTGAGAGATATTTTGGGATGTTTAGAGAACATGTCACCAGGAAATTGCAATTCAGCTCTATCTGGTTTCCCCACCCCAACCTCTGTCCTGCTATTCCAGATGCATTTTAATTGTGGGCAGATGGAATGCATAGATGTGGATTTGGGAGCCAAATATGGCAAAGTCAGCAAAAGGGCAGAAATAATAGTATTTAGAAAGTTATAAGCATTATTTTGCATCACCTACAACCCTTACAGCACATAAATAAGAAAAAACGCAACCCGAAATGTCTCAGCTAATGTAATAAAAGGTCTTGGGTTCCTTCCAGGTTATTTGATTAATGGAAAAATATGACTTTTAGTGATATTTTTCACTGTATTCTTTTTCATCTCCATTAATACTGAAGTCAGGTTAAAATAAAAACCAATACAGGCTTACCTATATTAGTGGCTCCCCTATGCAAAACCAGATTGAGAAGAGCAAGGACACTGTTTCCTCCTGCAAGGAATGATGGCTGCAATTCCTTCTTCCAGCTGACCATATAAAAGTTAAATTACTTTTTTCCCCAAAAGCCATCTTAGCATTAATAGACAGAAGTCATGGTAATTGGTACAAGCTGGGTGCCTTGTTGAGGTTTGTGACCAGAAGGATTTTCCAAATCTTTAGAAAAAAAATGACACTTCAAGGAGAAAAGGGAATTCTTTGCAGATGGTATGAAGTTCTGAATGCTTGTTAATAAATACTCTGAGTCATCCAAAACTCTGAGCCACATAAACACATGAAGCAATAACAATCTGCACCCTGTCCCAAAGAGATTGGCAGGGATGACAGACAGGCTCATCTGAGCAAGGAGATAAACTCACAACTTCATGGCTACAGCCACAGACTCAAGGGAGTGGGCAGCACTGGAGATCATGCCCTGGTTCAGTTGAGCTCCCAGAAACAAAAACCAAACCACCTTTTCAAACAGCAGTCATCCCATCCCTCCCAGTGACTGACACAAAGGCCAGTGAGAATGGGAAGAAAGCCATAAGAACCCTGCCCAGAGCTTCATCTCAAAGATCCTCAGCAGAAAGTACTGCTCCCTTCAAATCTGGAAGGTACTCAGACACGAAATTGGTAGTCTGTGTATGGTGGAAACCAGAACAGAGGTCTATTGCTCTTGCTCTCCCAGGACTAGAGCTATCATTTAATGCTTTAAATAAAAGTCTTCTCAAAACTACTCATTTGATTTTATTTTGCTTTGGTTATTCTCTAGGAGGTTTGACAACAGGGGCACTTTGTAGGACTGTGTGCATGGCACTTGTAATTAAAGTCAACGAGAGTTATGAAATCTTTAAAACTGAGCCTGGGCGGCTAAAGCCAGTAGCCCAAAATTAGAAGCAACATTTGAAAATCCAGGTCACATTCTTTGTGTGTTTGTGTTACAGCATCACCTAGGGGCTGCAAGTGAGATTAATGTCTACTTCTCCTGGACCTTCCAGGGGTACAGACAGACTTGGACACTTCCAAATGTTCGGGTGCGCTGTAGTCATTGTCCCAGAGATTTTACTCAACCAGGCTCTGAGCATTTTGATGAAAAAGTTCATCTGGTAGATTTGTATATACAGATACAAATGCATACAATGATTTTATACATTGTTTTTTGAGCATGAACCACTAAAATCCTGAACTGGAGGGCACAGCAGTTGTAGAACATACTTTGGATCACAGCCACAGGAATGCTGCTGCTGTAAATTCCCCTACTCTAAAAACATTAAATAAGCCATCCAGTTATTTCATGATCTTCTGAAAACTGAGATCCTCAGAAACGATGAAAATTGAACCCATGTGTATCCTTAGTATAGTCTGGCACTCACATTGTTGCTGATTATAGGAATTCAATGTTTATAATTTGCATTCTTTCCCACACTTACTTTTTTTTTCTGCATTGAAGTAAAAACTCACTTCGTCTTACCATAATATAATTTAGACTGTTGAGGGCAAGATTTCTCCTTTGTGAGAAAAACAAAATCCAAGCATGTGACTAATTCTTGCCTTTTACTGAGAAATGATGGAAGCAGAAGAAGATATAGTCCAAATTAAAGGCACAGGAAGGAGATAGAAATAGAAATTGACACCCCAAATTTCCAACATCTCTTGAGATAATCATGACTTGGACTCAGAGTACAAAGAAATTTGATAAATTTTGCTGAGCAGCTGTCCAAAGTGAACAGAGAGGTCAGAACAGAAGACTTGTGCAGGATCTACTCTTCGTGATGTTCTTCAGATGGATAGCACAATTGCAAAAAGCACCAGCAGATGTAGAATCATCCAGAAACAAAAAACCAAAGCAAACAAAAGTACTTTCTCCAGACCCAAAGTGGGTTCCCAGTGGTTTATGCATACAGCTCTCACGTACAGGCAGGTTATTTATTGGTACAATATAAAACCTGAGCAAGCCTGAAAGCCTCCTTATTACCTTCACACTGCCAATGGTAAGCCCTCTGGCCCCAGCTGTGCTGACACGTCTCAAAGGTGTACCACTTAGTCCAAAAAAAAAGCTGGAAGTAGGAGAGCCTGACTATCAGCTGGCTTCAGGGAGGGCTCATACAAATGAAAGCAGCACAGGGGAAGGCACCTGAGGTGCACCTGCAGCCACAGCCCTGACAGATGAGTGAGCAGGCATAAAGACAACAGACCATGTACCCTGCTGGGCATAAGCCAGGAATCTGGTTGTCCTTGTACTTTTCAGCCCACTGTATGAAGAGCTTATGGTTTTCTAGTCCTTTGAGCAATATGTAAGTGCCCAATTCCTGACCAGCCACACTAAAGCCAAAGTGAGTAATGTGGGCAGGGTGTTTGTCCAAAACACATTTCCACTCAATTGGGAAGCTGCATCTTTAGAGAGCTACTTGAATTTGCTGAATTAGGACCAGGGCCTGCCAGAGCTCCAGAGAAACAAACTGTGGTGTGGATAAAGAAGGCAGATCACACCTGCAAAGGGAGCCAGAGTACTGCAGGACGTATTTTGAGCATACAAGAAGTAAAATCAGCTCAGAAACCTCTGGTTAAACCTAATTGTGTGCTCCTTAGAGTGCTCCAGCACATACCAGAGGGAACAGGTGGCTCAGGAGAGTAGTGCTTAGGCCCATGCATACATTAACAGGACATAGCTGAATGTGAGCACTCAGACACTAAAGTAGGCACACCAATACCTCTTTCAATCACAAAGCTTTTGGCTCCAGCTTCTAGTCTAGGCCAAATCATATGATCTTAAGAGTGTGCAAGTTGTGCCACAGCGTGACTGAGCACAAATGAAGCCACTAGGCCCATCTGACACAGCTGATTAAGCTCCATCCTCAACAGCAACTACCAAGACCTAAAACAAAGACTGACAGTTCAAATGTAGTAGAGCTCCATGCTTATAAAGGAGCATATTTTTGAAGTGTTGCTTCTTAAACAAAGTTTCTTCCACTTTTCCAATTTTTCCCTGTATTTTTAATGCTTTAATAAAGAATGAAAAGATAAACACTCTCCCCGCCCCTTCTCTAATGTAGTGAGCAGTGTTCTGAGAGAGGTGGCTCCTATAAATTTTTTAATCAGGTATTCTCCCACCCTTCAGAAGAGGTTTAGAAACTGAACACTTGACTTTTAGGTGTTCTTCCCAGACTATGAATAAGCTTAAATCCTTAAGTTAGGCCATCCCTAACTTTACTACAACCTCAGAATGTATGGCCTCTCTGTAAACCAGAATTCAAAATGGTAAGTCATGTTGAAGGAAAGCCCTCCCTAGCAAATCAGAAAGTCCCAGTATTCAGTGTCTGTATGGAGAAGGAGCTGAAGAAGAAAAGGAAAGTTATGCTGGTTTACAAATTACACATCTGGCTCTGAAGAGCAATCAACAGCTCACAATAGGTTTTAGGAATAACAGAACTGGAAACTGCTGTTGTGGGAACTGTCAGTGGTGAAAGCCAAAGCAAAGTGGTTTAGACACTCAGTGGCAGCTTTGCACTGGCTGTTTACTTGCTGACAGCCTGTCCTACAGTTCTGGTACAGGAGGCCTCATTTCTTCTTTGAAGGTCAGTCATGAGACCATCTTGCAACTCAGCTCTCCCCATCCAATAGTAAATAAAATCCAAAAAGAACAAGACAAGAACTTATCCTGCACACTAGAAAAACTTCAAAAAGGGATAATGCAACTGTTCTTGCTATCAGATCTGCTGCTCCAAAACAATAAATTACAGCAAAACCTCAGAGTGCACTGTAGCCTGCTCAGGAATGACTGCATTTGTCAAAATTCATTTACTTAGAATAAAACATAATAGCTTCTAAAGGCAGTATGTCATCATTTCCTATACCTTACAGGTACAGACACACATACTGGTGACATGGTTTGATTTACTCAATTATTGCAAAATACAATACTTTGCAATCAATACAGAGCAATTCTGTTCAAAATTATTAAATATGTGGTAACATCTGTGTCCTCTTGTGATAATAAAGTAAAAAAAAAATAAAGTTTTAACAGCTGGAACAAGTGATGATCTTCACAGAAGAGTAACAAAAGAATTGGTAAAAACCACGCTCAAAATATTTAATGAGATGTGGTGTATGATCTAGGCAGCAACCTTACAACTGGAATTCAAAGCTCAACACAAGCTCTGGTTCATTGTATACCTCTGCTTTAAAACTCTCCATTTTTATTTAATCTACCACTAAAAGTTCTTGCCACTACCCTTTGCTTACAGCACGCTGCCTCAAATTAGCCTCCCTTCAATGACTGACACTGATGGACAGCCTCTGGAGGGCCAATTCCAATCTCTCCACAGCAGCATGGGAGATCACTGGAGGACAGAGAAAGGAGAGAACATCAGAAGCAGGAAAGTAGGAATGAGAGGCTGTGACAGAAGAAGTAGTTAAAAACAGGACAGTGCATCCGTGACTGTTACAAAACACTGTTCAAGCAGCAGAATTCACACATGGATGCTTGTTGCTAAATAGCTCAGTGATTTGTCCTTATAGGTGTTACACACACACAAAATTCAGCAACAGCATGGTAAGTGATAAAACTCAGATCACTAATTTTACAGCAGTGATCAAAAGTACCTTTCCAGTGCCTTCACATCCAAAGTGATGGGCTGAAAGTTGTTAGTCAGTGGAGGACTTGTGAGAACACATGTGAATTCCAGCCAGAACTGCTGATAGAGGGGACTGTGTGTCATTTACCAAGCAGCACTTGAATAGTTTACTTAAGTTTCCCTTCTCCTTAGCCATCTCTCTTTTAAAGTAAAGTAAGAAAAAAACCCAACAAACCCAACCAAAAAAACCCCAACAAAAATACCTCAAAAAAACAACCAAACCTCCACAACAAATAAACTGACAGAAAAACCAAACCAAACAAAAACACAACACCCTCCCAATTCCCCCCCAAACCAAACACCACACAACAACCAAAAAAACCCAACCAAACACAAAAGTTTAAAGTAAAAAGACTTAATTGGAAATAATTTAAATGTGTTGTCAAACAACATTTCTTCAAGGCCAAGCTGTTCTAACAGTATACAGAAGTCAGTTTCCAACAAGATGACACTTCAATATTTCTCTTTCCAATATTTTTAGGGTGCAGTTCAGCAATGTGAGCACCAGGTCTGCATTTACAAAATGTGTGCTTGCCCCCACAGGCAGGTAGATGTTGTACTTCAGCATCTGTTTACACATGGAAGCATTGTATACATAGTTGGTGTGTATACCCCTTGCAAGTACAAAATAGGCTCTCACACTGGAAAACCACAGTACTTAAAACACCTAAACCATTAGATTTCAAACGTCTTACTTTGGTATTGAATCAACAGAAAATTTACAATGCCATTCTTCAGTCTTACACAGACTGAGTTTTGAACCAAGGAAAGAAAAGAAGTAACAAGTCTCACTATCCAAAGAAATCTACAAATACATTCATCAATATGAAGTACATTACAAATACAAAGGCAATATATGGAATTGCTATAGTATGAATGAAAACCAAGTAGTTGTAGGAGAGCTTGAAAGTCTTCCTAACATATTTTTTCATGTTACATTAAATGTCACTGCAGCAATGATGATATAGCAGCTTCTACTACATTACTTTCCAAGTTGTACACTCTATGTTTGATTGAAAAGCAGGGTAGGAAATTAAAGGCCTCTGAGGAACTCAGCAGCAACACTTAAGTGCATTGAAAACATTGATAATCTGTGGCACATAGGAATTGATGGATTACACAGGATACTTTCTTCTATTTACAGTATCATACACTTGTATAAATTCTCTGCATTTTTTCTTTAGTACCTAGCCTGTGGCAAATCACAGTAACATTAGTCAAAGGAAAAGGAAATCCCATTTTCTCAGAAAGATTAAGTAACTAATGGGTATTACTTCTATCCTTGCTTAAGCTCCTACCCTCTGAATACCTTGAATACCAACATTTAATTGGCACTAAGACATTTTGATAACTTAATACAGAAACTGATTGCTCATGATTTCTTACCTCTTGACTTAATTATTACATTCACTGCTAGAGAATTATCCACTTTGCTAGATGTCACAATTAATATATTAAAAAAACCCCAAAAGAACAACCAGACAAAAAGTAAATCACTCCTCTCCAAAAAAAAAAAAACAAAAAACCACACCACCAAAAACAAACCCCTGAAAGAAAGAGCAACTTTGCTGTTGAGTATCTGAGGCATGATAGGAAACACCACAGCAATGGGGTCTATCACAGCGACATCTTGCTGCCTCTCAGGCACCAAAGACTACAGCAAGTCTTCACAAATAATCATGTTTCTGAAGATGGTAAGCAACTTAACTTCAGCAAAAAACTGCCTTATCACCAAGCTCAGTAGGGCATCTGAGCCTTCAAAGCAGTTTCTGATGAAAGCAGTAAGATTTCTGGGTCCAGCTAGAGTGGAAGCAAATAGAAGGAAGTAGAAAGAAACATTGTACACAATGTGGCACAGATGAAAAAAAGACAAATTTACACTTGAAAATGCCAAACATGCTACAATAGAGGAAAAACAATGAAATAACATGACCTCTGTCACTGAGGACAGGAGGCATGGCCCTCTACTATGAAGCAGATTTTTATATATGCATTTTAAAAACTTTAAAAAATTGAAAATGTATGACTCAAGCAGGAGGACAATGTAGAACAAAAAACCCCTTGTGTTTGAAGATCAATTTCACATCCCTTACAAGAAACCTGGACCCATTTCCTTCCTGGTAAAACCCTGACACATAAGGCCTAAAGAGCCTTTAAAGAAAAGCAAGCAATATGAAATTTTTAAATACTAACAGTTGCATGGGAAAGTTTTGTTGTGAGACTGAGAAAGAAGGGCAGAGGAGTCAAAAGGGTTGCATACTCTTCTAGAAAACAGCACAATAAACCAAATAAAAAAAATCCAATCAAGTATGCCAACTGACTATTAGTTTACTCAACCTTTGGTTTTAAGTCCTCAACTAAGATATTAAAAATGAACTTGCAACACCTGAACACAAGACAGAGAGTACCTGCTATGATAAAAAGACATTTTTTTCCCCAGTATACCCTTCATGAACTTTTGGTGCTGCATGCTGAAGAAACTAGATTTACATCAGTGAATGGCAAGTGTCATCAGGCAATGGTCTGCACTACACTGGTGGCTCCATCTTCATCATCCTTCTCTTCAACACCTCCTTTTTTAAACTTTAATTTAGAAAGGGATCTTCCATTTGGTAATTCAGAGCCAGGCCTGGTCTTCTTTGTCACTTCTGGTCACACTGTAGGGTGTCTTTAGATACCATTCTTATTTCTTGCCAATTCCATTTGATACTTTGGATTTGGAGTGTCGATTCCTCCTTCTAGATGAATGGCCTTCACTATTGACTGAATGTTTTGGTGGACTATTGTCAGCACCTGCTGAGAAATAAATACTTATTTAATATACCTTATTTAATATTTTATATGTCAACATATACTATATGTTGACAATACATATACCTATGTATTGTCAACATATAGTTGACATTGTCAAGCTCCTATGTGAAAGGCAGTAAGGCTTTTTAGAGCTACAGTGTTTACAGTATGGATTATTTCAGGCTAATACAAACTGGTTGATACTTGTACTCCATCTAGTGGCCTATTTTTTTAAAGCAATTCTTAAGATTCCTGTAAAATTCTTTCCCCCCTCCAAAAAAAAAATCAGGTGTTTGCTATAGCAGAGTTCAGTGGTGAAACATCTTCCATTTAAAATCACATCAATAATTAAACCTCCCCATTTTTCTTAGTGGCAGGTATTACTATCAGAAATTAAGAATCATGTAAGCAAAGTCTTTTAAGGATCTTTTAAGAGTACACTTCTAGGTTTCAGTCTTTCAAATGACAGAATATGTTTTATTCTGAGAAAAAAATGGGAGGCAGTAGGCAACAAAACAACAAACCAAGAACAAAATGTGAAAGAAGCTGAAGCCTGTAATTAATGAAGTAACAGGAAGTTATGGAGAAAGGATTTTTTTTTATCAGATTTCTCCAGCATGCATAAATGGGAAAAACATTCTGAGTGCAAATCATTTTTCTTCAAAATATGAAAGTCCACAGATTTACTAAACTGAGAATAAACATCCATAAAAATCAAGTATGAAATATAAAGAAGATCTGCTGTAGGTGCTTTTCAAGCATATGATACATAAGAAATATTTTTAAATTTACAAACACCTGGAACAGAAACTCTGACAGATAACTTCCAGGTGTGAATTTCTGATATTTGTTCAATAAGCAAGACCACACCAAAAAGCCAAAGGAGGAGGCAGATAACTGACCTCTGGTGTAAGAATAAGAAGTCAGAAAGAAGCTGCCTTTGCTTTGTGCAGAGAAAGCTGCTTATGATAATCAGCACTGAACTGACAAGGCAAGTGTTAGTAAACACAAGGTCCAGGGCACATTGCTGACTATTTCTTAACAAGGGGAAAATAAAAGTACAGCAAATCAAATATGCAATGTTCAGAGAGAAAACCTGTCCACAACAGTTACGAAATGCATAATGCCCTACACCTACAGTAACAGCCTGCAGTAAAAAAAAAAGTTGACACATTAAAAAATAAATACATTTCCAAGAATCAGAATTTAAAAGGGAGTAAAGAAAAACAGCTTTGCAGATAATTTATCTGCATTGGTCCTACAGGGATCTTAAAACAAGTCCAGCTGAAACTAGGTAAGTTTCTCAAGCCTCATTTTCTAGCTCTGAGCCTTACTGATACCATTTCAGGAATACAGAAGCACCAATACCTCTGCTGAATTTAGAATGAAGCCAGGAAGCATCTGGACTGTATGGACTGTCTTCACTTTCTGATAAGGTCTGCAAAAACAAGGACACATATCATTGGGATGTTGGTGGTTCTTGCTATCAGTACTCCTCCCATTTGCAACTGGACTTATGAACTGTGGCAGAAGTCCTCATAAAACATTCAGACATTGCTTCAGACTTGTCCCTTCCTAGTTAGAAGGCACCACATAGATGGTACAGTAAGAACTCACCACTTGCCACGTGATCTGTTGTGTAACCAAGTATTCTTAATATTCCCCTTGCATTCCACCTGTACAATGGGAACATTAGCTAACCATTCATCCTTGAATGCTTTGCTAAAATTACAGCCTCATTTTGAGTAACTAAGAGGACAGCATTCTTTAGAAACCACAGTGTAATTTGGGATCTGTCCAAGGCCTGCTGAATTCAGAGTTCTTTTTATTGACTTCAGCCCCACTCTAGGCCATCCCCCCCCCTTATCCCCATTTATGCTAACTCTGGTAAAGAATTCCAAGATCTAAGAGCTTTGGAGTCTTAACTCTGGAATAAGAATAATAAAAAATACTTATTTTATATAAATACCTTTTCTCGGTGGCCGTAGTGCTCTGCATACCAAACCATACCATATAAACACAGGAAAGTTGTAAAGGCCTAAACAAGCAGGAGAAGAAAAAGAACAACAACAGCAACAAAAATCTGTAAAACTTTTTCCAAATTCCTTGCTGATTCAAGGTCTCAGAGTCCCTGGAGATGCCACATTTAGACTTTCATGCTCTGTTTCTCCCTGTGTCTTTTGTCAGGATGAGTAAGACTCGTGCATCAACTTCAAGCTACACACAGAGCCTGCCACCATGGGGTATGCAGAACAATTCTCAATGGGAGCAGGAAAATACATCCAGATCACCCACAGAAGACACTGCCAGTAGTATTTCTGTCCACACTCTGTACAGTCATCACACAAAGGCAGTTGGTAGGCACTTGTAGGTATATTATCAGGAACCATCAGTCTGGGAGAAAACCAAATTCTCCATCTCCCTGCCCCATGCTTCAGGCTAGGTTACATACTTGGTTTTGTGGTACTCTGATCTGAGAAGCAATTCAATACTTCTCT
Organism: Hylia prasina; assembly: GCA_013397195.1. NCBI lineage: Eukaryota > Metazoa > Chordata > Aves > Passeriformes > Sylviidae > Hylia > Hylia prasina. Next base: position 292,689 of record VYXD01011355.1, on the reverse strand, counting down.
CCTCTGGAGTATCAGGAATAAAGTCACCATGATAAATATGAGAACAATAAATACTGACTCCCCACCACCTGTTCAAACTGTGTTACCAATTAGAAGGGAGAAGTATTTATCTGCCAAGCCCATTATAAATGCCTTATTTTTCACTGACCATGAAAAATGTGTTTGGCATCAGAGTTACAAGTCTGGCAAGACAAATGTCCATTTACTGTTATAAAATGGGCATTTCATGCTGCATTTGCAGTAATCACACTGAAGTACAGAAAGTTACAGGCTTAGTGAGAATGATTTACTTGCTAAATGAGGGTTGTTTATGTAATTGTAAGACTTCAGTGTGGCACAACACGCATTGCTTATTAACACTATCCATTAACTCCTGTTCATTTCCAGCAGGCACTACAGCAAGCTCCACCACAGCTAGGCTCAGTCAAACTGACATCATCTCTCATAAAGATAAAGCATTCTATAACTGCTCTTTGTTTCATTGTTAAGCACAAGTAATCTGCTATGTCAAGAAATGAGAGAAGAAGTTATTCTAGTCCCTTCAAAGTGAGTTTTAAGCAATCCAGCATTTGTTTTTACTAGGACATGCACAAAGCTCTTTACCAACATTGCCCCACGTTGATCCCCTGCTGCCAATGTTCCAGAGAGGAAGCTATTTAGATGCTTTCAATGCTTTTGCCATGCTTTATGTTTCACATGAGAAATCTCACTTACCACACAGAGAAGCCAAAACACAACATACAGTATTTGTGTTTTGGAAAAAAGATCTTGTCCAAACTTTATGCAAACAATGGCTTCAAGGAAGGCAATTACCCTATGGGTAAATGAAAGCAGGGGGGAGAGTGATTAAAAACACTAAGGATTTAACTCACATGTTCACAAGTCAGACCCCAGACTGTCAATTCTAAACAAGCACTACCCTCTAGTGAGCCCACACCTCCCTGACACCACCATGAACTGAAATTCTTTGACAAATGTCTTTTTTTCCAATACTTTTCTCAGCATAAACAGTACACAAAAAGTGATTGACTGGCACTTCACTGTTCCATGGGGCTCCAGGGAATAAGGAGTGTGTGCCAATAGCAGAAAATCTTCAACTGTGCCTACCACTGTGCTTCAGCTCTCACCACACATAAATTTCTTTTCCATCCTGAACACACAACAGACTCCCTTGACGGATGAACTAGAACTGTGCTTTGTTTATTTCTCTACTAGATGTAAATGTACTACAGTTCTAAATTGTTCTAAATTGTCTTTGCTTCACATATATTTCCCGTATTTTCACATATGAGAAAATTCATATGAAACAACATCTAAAATTCTCTGAGAATCCATGCATTTGCTCTAGCTTATCTGTAAACTCAGGTCCACACAAGAGCCTCAGAGGATTTGCGGAGAAATGTGAGAGGAAAAAATGCCATTTTTACTTTCCTCTCTGACATTAAAAGAATGAAAAAAGGTATCTCCATCTCTCTCCCTGCTACCAGGTGTTTACATCTTTTCAGGTTCAAAGCTATGAAGGCTTGTCCATCACTTGTTTATGAATCCAAAGTTTCTGCCATGGAAATAAATATAGTTTGTATATGTCCTGAAGAGAAAATGACATATTTTTAACAATACAAGTGTAGAAAAGTGACACTAAAAACCTGCATTAAAAGTGTAGAAAAGTGACTAATCTCAATCTGAAGAAAATCATGAAAAGCACTATTTAATTTAAAGTGTAATACTTAGCTTGTTCAATAGAGACTTCGAGGTTGTACATCTGAGCAATGCATGAAAACTCCTCACCTATGTGCAGACACACTTAACATCAGGTTATTTGTTCCAGTCTCCCAAGCTTGACACTGCAGGACACATTCCCTGCCAGCACTCTCCATAACCAGCTCACAAAAATGGCACTACTGCCTTTCAAAGAAAACCCAGTTTCCCCCAGGAAAGAGGAAGGAAAATGTGTGCTTGACTAAACCACTGGTATTGCAGAGATGGTCCTGGTACAAGTAATAAATCACAGCTTTCCCAGTACTATTTAATTGACTTCCAGCATGATGAGTGGGGCCAAAACTTAAAACTGTGACGGTAACATCCAACTGACCAATATACAAATCAATGAGATGCATATTAGCAAAAAACTGAGAGCAGTATTACTCTCTTGGCTCACTAATTATTTTTCTTTCTTGGTTTTATGTTATTCTTACTGATCCAGCTGCAAAATAAAAAATCATGAAACCAAACTACAGGAGTGGGAAGAGAAAGACCACCACCAGGAAACAAGCATAGAGTTATGATATACTCAAAGGTATAAACAAAACAATAGACTATTTTCAATAAGGAATCAAAAAAAAATACAGCTGTTTACCCTGAATTTATACATTCTTTCTGTTATTCCTGTCAAGAATACTTTGGTTAACCACATTTTACAATAGGACAGCTATTACAGCTGATGAAGTGGTAAATCAAGAGAAAGGATGCTAACAGTAAAAGGTGTTAGTGTCCTTCTGAAGGGTGATGAGAGCACTCCATAGAACTAAATATGGTAAGTTTTCATTCAAGCAAAACAGTCTTGTAAGATCCTAACAGATATTCTTTTTTGAAAGGCTTCATCTTATATGAAAATACTGCAATTTCAGCAGGGCTGTTGCATTGGCCTTGTTCATGCTTTACACTGCTTACTGTACATCTATCAAGAATTGCAATAGTTATGTCAAGTTGAAAAGAAACAGTTTCATACTAGTGAAAGACACTAATTTGAATTATACTCATAGTTAAGCTGCTTAAAATTCCATTTGTGCCTTTAAAAGAGTCTTGGTTACCACAGATATGAATGTTCTATATACTTCTTTTATTTGCTCCAGAAATTATATTCTAGATAGTTAAATTACTGGAAGGGTTCCTCTTTTTCTGCAATCAACAGGAACTCTAGTGATGTTCTGTTTTTTCTAGCAGAACACAGAAGTAAGCAGTAGGAAGGAGAATACTTATTCCTTACACTATTATATGTTCCATTCCCACTATTAGATCAGACTTGAATGGGTGAATGTTCTATTGCAGTTCTTGTTAAGCAAACCTGCAGACATGTTTGGATATCTATTGACACACATGACATTAACGTGTTCAATGAGAGCTTTGGATCAAGGATGATGGGCTCTGTAATCCTTAATTTTTCAGAAGCAACCATGCAAACTCTTCATTTAAAGGTATCCTATAGGAGAAGAAGAGATTGCAGCCAAGGTCACCATGGCTCACAGTACACTCATAGAAATACTGGATAACCATGGCTTGTTTCACTGTCTTCTGCTGTGGTACTGCTAACAGCAGCAATGCCCACCTTGGTAGCGAGGGAAACACTACTCTCACAACCATCAAGCAAAGGCAATCTGCAGAGGCAAAAGCTTTCTCCTTCTCACCTGACTGAGAACATGGGCAGAAAGGCCAATGGTAGTTTGAAGGAGCCTAGCTTTATGCAGTAGTTCCTAGTTCTTCCTTCTGTTGTCCTTACTCATTCCATCACTTCCCATGTTCTAACTCCAAATTCAGAATTTCCCTTTTGTCTGAATTTGCAAAACCAAAATAGGACAAGGACTGGCTTCATGGGAACTGCCTGTTCCTGTGGTGAGCCCATCCCTAACACTTGTCCAAGTGCTTCAGGAAAACAGCAAAAACACTTACCCGAACACCCAGCACTGAGTTCCCACCCTCTTGCACTGTGTGTCTGTGAGGTAAGCATAGTATTGCCTGAGAAGGGAAGAAAGAAAATTCTTCAGTGAAGTTGAAAGTCCCCAGAATGTTTACATTTAGGAAAAAAAACTTTGTGTTGCAGATATATCTGTAGTGAAAACGAAGTGCTGATGGTTAAATTAGCATGCAAACATTCTGGATGTCTACCAGATGGCTTCAATTCTAGTAGGACAGATTACCATATATATCAAATAGCTTGAGACAACACAGAAAACGATCCTGAGAGCAAGGACTGGGAAAGTACCCAAACTAGTAGGCTAGCAACATTATCTCCTGGCTCTCCACTGAGTCTCCAAGTCTTATAGGCAAACTGCAACAGTTTCAAAAGAATTAGAGAATCCCTCATTTTTTTCCAGAGTTTGTCTTTTATTTATTAACAACTGCATTTTCTTGAGAAATGTGGGTTTGACTCTTGAAAGAATATGGCTATTCCATATCCTGTTTGAATGGTCTAACCACTGGCATATTTTCCTCCCAAGAGTAGTAGAATTTTTCACTGTTTTGAAAAGAGTATGGAGACCATTCTGCTCTCCTCTCTATGCTCCAGAAATGTAACAGTTTAGAGAGGGGAATTCCAAAGAAGTGGAATCAAAGTTCCTGTTCTCAAGTTTCTGATTTCCACTGACAGCTGGGAAAGACAAGTGTTATTAGTCCAACAATACAAGGACTGCTAAAGAATAAAAACTTCTACAGGTGTGCAAGTGCTACAAAGAAAAACAAAAAAACTTTATAAATTCACCTATACAAGAGCTCACATGGTGTTTAGTGTGATTGAATTAATAGTGTGAGATCACTGCACACAACTTGAGACAATATTTGAGGAATAAACCAATTCATGGCTGCCATTTAACTGTCCAAGGTAACACCATTTTGGACACAAACAGGGAATTCTCTGCTTCTGACTTCAGATCTGTGTGCATTCTGTCTACCTCCAACTATGTAATGGGGAAAAAAAGAAAATTAAGGGAATTGAGGTAAAAATCACATGCATGACCAAAAGCAGATTCATGTTCCTACACAGCTGTTAATGCTGCATATATACTGTTCTGTTCTCACAATAAGCTACTGCTGGATCACAATAAGGAGCTGTTAGAAAAACCATCAGCTCTATTTTTCCTCATCTACACTTTTGGGAGCACCTGACTCATTAACTTGAACACCTTCCCATGCAGTCCTCAAGGATAACATATGCAGCTAACTCACAAAACAGGGAGATGTTACACAAACAGGAGAAGGAACAGACTGGCTCTGCATCCCTATGGCAACACAGCTGTTTATGTACATTTTACCTCATTAGTTTATTTGTCAGGAAATACATTTTATTGACAAGAGATGATTCCTTTGCATTTCATGGTGGCAAAAGCAAACATTTTGTGAAATGTGCCACACTTATTCACAAACTATATGCAGTTCTTGAATGCCTAGATGTTAGGCTACTTTAAATTGAAAAAAACCACCAAAACAAAAGGATTACCTTACAGTGGGTGCTGTAATGATTCCTATGAAGAGAATTCTCCCCCAGCTTAAAGGGTGGCTTGCTTGGAACACAAAGATATGTTTCAAAAAGAATGTGTTCAACTCAGTTAGCTAGATTAAAAAAAAAGCTAGTTAATAGTGTTCAACTTATATAACTCCTAATGAGTTAGTACAGAAAATGTGTAAAGATTAATATGCAAACTAAAACATAGAAAGAAATCTGTGTTCTACTATAGCCCTGTTGATAAGATTGACCATTGAAGGAAGAATTCTTACTCTGTCTTTTGCTAGGACAAGCAAGTGACAGATGAATAAAACAAAGAATTATCCCCTAGAAACCTCTATGAAAGTACTTGCTCTCTTTCCCAAAATTCATTAAGGGACCAGACTCTAATTCACACTGCAGACATCTTCTGATAACTTGCATATCCCAAATGACCAAGGCAATTTTGGGAAAGAAGCAGAAGAGATCATATATTAAAAAAACCCACAAATCTCAAACAACTATATAAAATATTTATGGTTTTCCTTTAAAACACTAAATTAAGAAATTTTAAAAAATCATGAAAGTTTTAGTTTTAAGTTTTTAAAGCAGTTAAGTCATTATAGAGTCTTGCTGGATCAATGACAGTATTCAGAGTATCACTGATCCATTCAACAGTCATTTGGAAAGGAAAAAATCCAAAAAAAGCAAAGCAAACCAAACAAACAACTCCCTGCCACATCAACACAACAGAACCAAAATAAATTAAAATTTCACCACCCAAACCCCACTGTCTAGCAGTTTTTATATCTGTGTCAATTGCAAAAAGCCAATATAGCATTCTGTAACATTTGGCTTTTTCCACAGATTCTGTAATTACACTCCTGAACTACCACATAACTCCTGTGAAAGTGCCCCGTCCAATTCTGCATTATCAATTCATTTAACTGTGCATTTCAAAACAGACATACCACATTCCATCAGAATATTTTTTAGTCCAATGCAGCCAACAAGTCACTGAGCTGATGGAAGCTTTGATTTCACAAAAGTTATTTCTTACCTGCCAAATAATCATGAAAAGGTAGACTCCAGCCACTCTCTGAAATGAAGACTTTGGATCAAACCAGCGGACATAGGTCCAGCTGGCCGGGGTGAACTGTAATACAGCTCTTTTGATTTTCCCCGTGGTTGTGTGAATGTCCCTGGAAAAAAAATAATGGCTGGAGTAAATACAAGGAATATGCCAGAAGGAAAAAAAAAGCAAAAAAGCAACAGCCCTGTTACTGATGTTTCTGAGGAGCAATCACATTTTTTTGATCAACAGCAGAGATCTTCTCAGACACAATTATGTACCAGGCAAGAAGGAATTCAGAAAAATAATCTATTAAGCATTTCAGTCAAGGCGCATATTCTCCTATAAAAGTCCACCCTTCTCTATCCTCAGTCAATAACTCAGTACCTAACTATAAAAAACATTTATCATTCTCTTCACAAAGAAATGAGGGCAGCATTCTGCAATTTCCTTGGAAAATTTAAACGTTATTTCTAAAGTCTATGTTGCCACTGCTCTAACCCCAAACACTCCTTGCTCTAGAGCTCACTGACATCAATCCTTCAAGAATCTGTCAGACTCATTATTCATTACTGGTATAAGGGGCTAGCTCCACAGGTTTAATAATACTACACCTCCAGCACACATAAGCCCTGCTGTTCTGATATTAGATGCATGTGGACCTCCTGGGGAGGTGTGATAGCACTGTTAAAAGCTAGAAAGCATTTAAATTCCATTTTGAAAGGGGATTTTAATGCAGGCTCATCTGACATGTATTACTGATTCTTGCTTTTGGTAATATTAATTCAGATGAGCAACAGCATACAAAAGACAGAGAATCTAAGAAAAACTCAGAGCTTCCTCTTCTGAAGGAAGACTGGCAGGACTAGAAGCCAGTTTTCACCCTGTTATTTCTCTGGCCCTTCTGGACC
>VYXD01011355.1:270093-285470 GCA_013397195.1 Hylia prasina | reverse complement strand
AAAAAAAAATCAAAAAACCCCTCATATTTGATATGTCCAATATTTGTGTTCTTCTAGGCTGGAGAGAGCTTAGGTAAGAGAGAATATTCTGAATGGTAAAATCTGCCAGAATTAAATGAAAAAAAAAAAAAAAAGAAATTAAAAGGGCACAAGTAAAAGCTTCTCATTTTTGCAGCACCTTCATGTTAAAGGTCAGAAAAATCTACTCATGCATTTAAAAGACCATGAGGAAAAATTATCCCACAAAGACAGTAAAGACTAGTTGTGCCATAGACAGTCTGCTGTTTAAACTTTCAGTGAACTTTCTAAAAACAGAAGGACCATCAACTCTGATAGAAATGCAGGAAAACTGAATTCAGAATAAAGGCTGGATGGTTCTTAGAGTAATTAACAAATGTGTGAGTAAAAAAAGAAAGCAGTGCAGAAATTCACACAAGGTACAAATTTGAAAGTCAAGATCTGAGTTGCTTTTCCATCTCTCAAGGCAATTCACTGCACTTGACCCTGTTTCATCTACACATTGGTAATGTGCAGATAACCATGCCTGCTACCAGCTAGCAGGGAAGAAGGCAGGAGAGGGGCAAAAAGCTATGGAAGAAACCACACCTGCACAACTGGGAACGACACTTACTAGGCCATAAGCTGTTGTCCTTTTACACAACAAATGCCTCTTCATTTTACAATTACTCCATTTATTTTAGAAGGTCAGCAATGAGGTAAGGCAATTCACAGCAAGGTACCATCAGCCCCATGCCCCTACTGCAATTACAACTAGTGCTGACAGATTGCCACACTAATGCATCACCAAGGTGAGCCGAAATCTAGTTTAAAAATGTACAATGAGAAAACCATCACCATTTGTTTTGCTCCCTGACTTCCTCAAAGTTTTATGTATACAAAATAAACTGAAAATGCAAATAGCTTTGCTATTTTGTATTGCCCATTGGCATCAATGCTTGTAACTTAAAATTGCAAAAGAAAGTCATATATACAGTCACATTTACAAACACGCACGTGCTGTACAGGAGCATTAGTATGACATGGATATTTAACATTTAAAATTAAATTACAGCACTGTCAGCACAGGCAGATTCCATGCCAATTTTATACATGCAAAACAATGTTTATCAAGCTTTAATTTAGACCTACTTGAAGCTTGCCCAGTGATAGGTCCTCATCTCCAAGAAACGACAAACTACCATGCCCAACCAGATGCCACCCCCGTTACAAAGCAGGATGTCCAAAATTACTTGATCCCACCAGCATTCAGCAAAATTGGGCAGAAGGTGCATGAAGAAGAGCTATAGAATACAGCAAAAATAAAAAATATTCTGGGTGAGGAACAGCACAGAATTCATATAAATTCACTTTTCAAGTACACATTCAAAAATCAAGTTTTCAGTACACAGCATACTTCAAGGGCATGAGCCACAGCCACTAAAATTTGATGGACATCCTTCCCTTAACTTCAGAAGGCCTTGAGCAGAACCACACAAGACATCAGAAGTTTCCTTCTCACTGTTTCCTGTTGAGGCTCTGCTGTATATAAGCATATCAGGCAGCTGTTGGCCTCTTAAAGATGATACATGATACATTAATAAAAATGTATAAAACAAGCAGAACTGCATTTCTTGGAGAAAATAAGGTGATTTGTACTTTAAAAAAATAAAATTAAGAGCATCTTTGTTTCATTTTTTGCTAAATAGTTTCAAGTAGTATGTTTTCTAAACCAGCAACAAGTTGCAGCAAGTAAAACAGATGCATTTGTAACAGTTGTCACAACTAAAGCATGGTAGTATTCAGGACATAGGACTTCTCTATTTCAAAAATCTATTTGCAGGAAATTTAGTGACTGGAAAAAAAATTAAGAGTTCCACCACATTTCAGATGACGTTTCAACAAGCTTTGCTGCTGTACTTGATAAAGAATGGCTCGAGAAGTTAAGAGGACATTCCACTCTACTGATGCAGTGAGGGGAACAATTGGCCAGAGTTAAGGCAAGAAATAAATGTATTTTACCAAGAGCTAGAAACAGATTCACTGCCTCTCTCCTTTAAGCAAAATAATTTTATTCTCTTATTCTATGAGAAAAATCACTGCAATCCAAAAAATAGACTGGAAAAGTTACCTATGGACAGGAAATCAAGACAGCCATGTGTTAAGCAGTCCCTCTGCAATGCTTAAAGAGGTAATTAGCAAATCACATAGCAAACTAAAGAATGTACCTCCACAAAATCAGTACAATTCTTGGCAGTTACTGTACGTACATTGTGGCTGTGGAAGATTATTGGTATGATTTTGTAATAAAGTATCTTTTATTAAGAGATGTAAGCATAAAGTACTGAAAAAAATCAGACTTGAGAAAAGGAACAAGAAGAATGTTTTCTGTATACAAGAATGAATGCTGGCCCATTTATAGTTCATTACAGTGACTAATACTGGCAATGACAATTCCTGTGAAAAGTCTTGTAAAAGTGTATCAAAGCCACTTGTCTTTCTTTGACAAAGCTATGTGAATTTCAACCTTTTCCAAAAAGAAAATTTGAGTTTCTCTTCAGGACCCAAGTGATACCCTGCTAAAGTAGCCCCTTCATCTTTTTCATTAATTTAGCCTGAGAGGGGTGATAGTCTACAAATGTCAGATCCAGGCAGATAATGAGGCAGCAAAACCCAGAGCACAGGTGTTTCCCAAGAGTCTCTAAGGTTCTCTAGCTGCTTTCTCAGAATGAGAGATCAGGGTCTGCCTGCTTCCCAGCTTTAACCCAACAGTATGGAGCATGAGCCTAGTTTCCCATTTCAGAACAAGGAGTTGGCTGAAATCCATTAATGCTAATAGAGGATGCTCAGCTAAATCCCTCTGTAACTGCCCTGATAGCTTCTGGAAGTTTCTAATTGCCCTCCTGAATTATCTAATTCATAAAAAATCCATTTGAGTGGTGATAACATATCTGTGTTTTGAACCTTGTCCAACACATTGCCTGTTCCAATAATCTGCCTTCCAACAAGGGGAATACTTGACATCTGACACTGTGTCAAATTGAAGACGAGGGTTATGCAATGAACAATAAGAGTAGGAGTGAAACAAATCCAAATACACTCTTTTTCAGAGGGAAAAAATGAGTACAATAACTAGCTAAGGTGTTTTCTGTGAATGGGTACTTGTGAAATCCCAATCTTAAGCAATTTCAAAACCACTTAGAAAACACAGTGTCCTTCAATGCCACAGAGCAAAAACATGTTTTGAAGAGGAACTCATGGCACCAAGATTTTCAAACTCAGAAGTTTAATTTCAGACTAACAAATCCTTAGAAATGTATGTTTCTAAATTATAAATGCTTTGTCAGATAAGCCAAGCATTCTCAAGACAGCAAGCTTTACAGAAAACTGATTTTAAAGACTAAGTTCAAGTGTTTACATCAAGAAGATCCCTCAACCCCTTTTCACTTGTACATTGTGCATGACTATATACAATGTGTGATGTTTTATGTGAGGTAAAGGGACTATGAGAGTAAGTCACAGATACTGCAAGGTGAAAAAGGAGAACAGCTGCTCTGAATCAAGAAATATGTGAAGTAGAAAAAGTAGCATGATCCCCATAACAGCAGAAAATAAATTATGAATGGCACAAATAGGCTGACCTACACTTCCTTTCTATTCAAGCAGTAATACATCACTTACCTAAACCTCAGCTTGCTGTTGTTTGCTCATTCAGCTGCATCAATTAGTCAGCATCTGGTTTATAAGACTTAAAATGTAAATCTACAGTGAGAACTAGAGAGGCATCCTTCTAGTAACATTCATTCCTCCCCCAAGAACAATTCACATCTCATACCTTTGCTGATAATTAAGATAAAAGAGAGGCTTACCTCAGTGAGCTCCCAGGTGATGCTAATAGTCCAGCACAGCCCATAGCTGCGGATCAGCAAAGCCTTCATAGCCCAGCCCCAGAAATGTCCAAAAGCAAATATATCAAAGTGGCTGAGGATTCTTTCCCAGGTGATAACATGACAGTTCACTGCATACTCCTGTTATGAAAAGAAAAAACCCAGAACAAAATTGCTCTGTCAACACACAGCTTCAGAAAGAAGAAACATCTTTCCATCCAGTGCAATAAGCCTGGAATTATAAGGGTATTAAAATTAGCATTATTTCATTTTCTTATCCTTCTAAACTGTGGCAGAAAACTTCCAGTATTAGGACTCAGTGCCATCACAGTACAGCTCTAATTTAAAGGGAAATAGAATAGACCTTGGTGCCTGAAGAAGCATGTATTTCCTAAGTGACAGAGAACCCACAAAACCAAGAAAATCAGGAACAATAAAACCAGCAAGCAATACTCCAGAAAATGCTTATTTGCCTTTCTTTGGAGCCTTGATTTGAAATAGCCACCTTTCCCCACATTCATGCTGCCTGATAATCAGATGTGGTTATTAGTGGCTAATCCTCCCAAGTTTCTGATGTAATGTTACTCATATCAATGTTTACTTGCATATCTTTTGTGTCTTATTTTCCTCATGAAAGCAATTTCCCAGAACTCATTCATATTAAGGATGTTCAGTCACAGGCTTGGATTCCAAAAAAATTTAGAAGATCAAAGGGAACGTGCAAACATTTATTTCATAGATGAGCAGCAGATTCCTTACGAATATCATTTAATATTGTAGTCACCAATGACAAAGGAACCAGAACATGTACAGCAAGTGCTAGAAATCACTACCCAACAAGAAAAAAAAAATGTTAGCCATCAGGGGGCTGCAGCTGTGGGGTTCTGTCTCATCACTGGGCACAAACTGAACTATTCCTAACAGGAAACATGAATTTTAAAAAATCTCTGCTCTTCAATCCTCCTAAAATACACATTGCCACCTGCAGGTGACAACACAGCACTGCTCAGCGCTGCTGAATCAAGAATTCTCTTTCAGGCCAGAACTATTGCTAGTCCTTCACAAGTGAACACAAATGATCAAGTTGAAAAGGAGATAGCACAAAGATTTAAATCCTGGCCACCACAAAGAGAAGAATGCACAATTTCATATAAATCCTTCTATTAGCAGGCAGCTAAGTCCCACTGTAGGATCATAGGAGTAGTGTAGGTTACTATAAGTAACCCTTTCTGATGGTGCCTTCTTGCGCCTGCTTGTCAGAGAAACACGCACCACCTCTTTTAAGGATGTTGCACCAGTTCTGCAGGTAAAGGTGCACCTGTGCATCTGTTCTGCAGTAAACCTGCAGCTTTAGTGCACCAAGAGAACTGAAACTGGCTCCTCTGCCAGCATGAGAAGCACAGAATACACCACAGTAGGTGCAGGCTCCTTGCTACACCGTGACACCTACGACGAGTGAACACAATGAGACTACTCCAAAAGTAGTTTTTTTTTTTTCCAGAGCTCTTGCTTTTTTGCTTTTATTTTTACTGGGGCTTTTCCATCTCTCATTTTTGCAGCTGCAGTTCTGCCAGCCATACAGTGAAATGCGTTGAACTTTTTTTTATACCCAAGCAACTTCGCTAGTCCTGTGCAAGCAACCAAGTTGCAGCCTTCATTACAGCTGCACTTTAACAATTTACTCCAACTTTAAATGACAATATCTAGACTGCAAAGCAGACCAGGGCAAGTTTCCACTGACTGCTACAGTCACAGGATCTGCTGTACTGTGGTTCTGTGCCAGGAGTAATACTAGCTAGAATCTATTTCTATTTTAAATGACAGGAGAGCCAGGTGAATCTGACAAACCAACAGACTCCTTGTCTCAGCACCCTTTTGTTGCTCAGCAACACCAGTGACGCCCGTGCTGGGGCTCCATTTAGCCATGTGTCCTCCCCCCCATCCTAAGGGCAGGCAGCCCTGCCTCTCCACCAGCACAGGTGGTTCCTGAAAAACCCAAAGTCACAGCCCTGGAGTTGCACAGCATGTATTGCTGACAGGCTGAGGTGCAATACCTGAAGCATCCAGTTTTCCAGGCAAGGAGCCTGCATGCAGCCCTCTCTATCAATCAACTAACGTGAGCTTATTCCACTGTCAAGATTTCCATTCTCCCATCTGCTACAGGGCAGGAGTCTGCAGCCACTGCTGAGGTGCTGTGCATTGGTTTGTATAAGCAGTAAATTGCCACACCAGACAATTGCCACAAAGACAACCTCAATTTCCCTACTCATGGGGCATGAGCCCTATAAAAGCACCTAGTATACAACAGGTGACCATGGTGCACAGATGCACAAACCCAAGGTCAAGGGAGCATGTTGGTCAGGTGGTGAGGAGTAATTTGATGTGACAGTGGGAAGGGAAAGTGAGGAGGCAACTCTTGCGTCCCCATGCAGCCTCCTCTTCCTGGTGCCCAACAGCTCACACTGTGTTCTGCTTGCCTCTTTACTTAAGAGCAGAAGAACAAGCCTGGCTTTCTATGCCACTCCAGATTATAGTCTATGGAAATAATTTCCCAATGGTAACAGCATCAGTGCTCAGTTGCTGACTGCCTGGAAGGGAATAGAGTCTTGCAGTTGCCAGACAAACACGTACTCCACAAGCTCCATAGCACGACAGTAATGTACTAAGCTCTGAGCAACAAGATGAGACCAAAGTTCTTTGAGTGCAGCACTATGGTATCAAAAACCTTGATCTGGGACACATACCATACAGGCTTCATTTAGATACTACCTTGCTAGGTCTATTTTCAGTATCCATGCTCATATCTATTACCAAAAAGAATCCAAAGCCACCCCACTGCAAACACATATCATATTCCAAATTGCACACTCATCCAAACATCTACTTTAGAAAAAAAAATACTGAGAGGATTTTTTTTCATACCAGCTGATTTTAATGTAAAACATTGTCACTGACACAATGGACTTGTGGACTCTGTGTCTTATAGGCACAAACTTGCATGGCTCATGTCAGCAAATTCAGATTTATCCATTCCCACTCAAATAAAACATCCCCAAAGTATGTACAATAAAGTGCCATGGATACATACCATAATATCTGCTTCTCTTGTGGCATACCGAAGATTAGGGTCCAGCCAGTACATCACTGCTTTTACCTGCTCAAAGTTAAGGAAGAGCACGAACACCAGGAACAGAAAATAGAGCACACTGAGACCTGCAAAAAGACTCAGCTTTAAAATCATGTTCACTCACAAAATTGCTTGGAACACAGAGTCCAAAAAGCTAGTTGCAAACGTTTGTTCTACAAATGAATTTCTATATGCAGCAGCTACATGCAGAAAAGCTGAAGAGACACCAGTCAGAGGGCAATGTCTGAGCACTCAGCCCTTCATATCCCCTCCTGTGACAAGTGATACAATACATGCTCAACTACATGAACCCAATCAAAACAAAATCAGTCTAATCAATTTAGACACGTGTAGTAAAAGGCTGTGATCAGGAAGCTCCTTAATAAGAGATACATTAAAATCCAGGACTGCATTAGCTCTGTCCCTTTGCTTTAAGTATTCTTGGTCTCATTAATGCAAACCCCTAAGCCTTTACACAGATTTCAACATAAAGATCAATTCCACCAATAAAGATCAATAAAGATCAATGCCACCTGGCAATTCTGAGCTGCGCTGGCAATAAAGAGTAACTATAAATATAAACTAATGCATGTCTGAGTTACTTCTGTGAGCTGGAAAATTTGCTGCTTGAACCTTTTGAAGATAAATATGATTATTATTTATTTTCACACTACTATAAATTATGAAACACAATTGCATTTGGGAATACCATTTCTCTCCTCCTGTCTGAATAAGGATTTTTTTTTTAAATAAAAACTTATTAGAAGTTGAGTCCTAGGTGTAGCTCTGTGGGTAGCTGAAGCTTTTGTTGGAACCATATCTTTACATTATTCACAAGCTCACAGATATCCAAGACCACATTTGGAGGAGGCACAAAAACATTATTTCCATAGCCTCAAACGTACTTGTATCCTGCAGTAATGTCATGGAAGGCAGAAAGATTAATGTGAATAAACTTAGGATCTGCTATTCAAAATAAACCGCAGCAACTCTAAAAAGGCCTTTTAAACCATACCCAGGACACACATGTTGATAGCCCCCAGTGTACACCAGAAAGCAACTTCTGTTTTGAGACACATGCACAGGAAGTATCTCTATGGTCCTGTGCAGTCCCTCCCAGAAACACGAGGGGAACAGATGTCACCCTGCTAAAGGAAGCACAGCCTGCGGGCCAGGGTGCATCTGGAAATGTTGAGGACACACTATCCTGCCCTTCCTCTACCGAAGGGGTCTGAGAACTGAAGCTAAATGAACCATGCCAGAAGGAGCAGAATTACATAGGGAAAAATGTTGCTCCTGATTTTGCATGCAGCCTTTTCCCAAAAGTACAGGGGCCAAGCTCTGACAGCATCGACATTGAGCATGACCTTTTACTCTACACGTGGTGAAACTTGAAGTGAGCAGTAGGACCTGTGTTTCCCAAATTTCCCAAGGAAAAAGTTTGTTTAAGAAGTACTGTCTAATCAGCAATATCCTCTCAATGTCAACAGATGAGTAATCAGCTACTTTGGGAAGCTACTTATTTTTAGATATAAGGTGGCAGGAGACAAGAACATTCAGTCTGCCTAAAAATAATCAAATGTGCAGTCTAACATATGTTCTGTGAACCCTGAATTATTTAATTATAAAATTCCTCATGACTTTGCTATGTAATTCAGATGTTTAAGGAGCAGGATTTCACTTGTTAGTTTTGTAGCTAACTTACCAAAAACCATCCTCCACAGAGCAGGGTGAGGACGTGTAAAAGGTCCTACAGATGGCAAACAAAAAAGCTTATTAGGACACAGTCAGTAAGAAACACAAAATTTATTTCTGAGCATATGACTACTTGGCATGAGCATGGATCAGCTCTTCATCAAACTATGTAATACACCTGGAAGCTGGAGCTCTGCATTGTTTAAAAAAACCGACAAAACCAGCAGATTTCAGAGTGGAAAAAGGAGACTGCCATTTGGTAACACAAAAACAATTTTTCACTGGAGTTTTTATGGAGTCATGTCCAGAACAGTAGCATGATGTTCAGCAGACACCACATCTCAGGTGTCACTTGAGGATGTCCTGACCTGGTTTCTAGACTGCAGCTTGCTCCCAATTACAACATCCCATACAAATTTTTCTGTGTTAACAAAGAAACATGGTGCTTAGCCTTCAGACCAACAAGAAATGTTACCAAACAGGCCTCCTGGAATTTCCAAACTGAACATCATATATTGCTGACAAGAAGGAAGACACCCACCTATGCTCTTTACCAGTGACAAATTATTTACTTTAGAGCCAGTGATGAAACTGATTTATTAAGACTAAAAACCTGTCAGCTAATGTGAACTGAAGAGAAGGTAAATCTGGTGAAACTGGAAAACATTGAAGATGAAGCACACATTTAGGTAGCAACAAATATTTTCAGCACACATAGCAGACCACTCTTTCAGCACTGTACACACAAATCTCATTTTTCTCTGGCATTCAGTTTTTTAAGCAGAACTTTATGAAAAGTGTGCATATAGGATTTTTAACATACAGGAAAAACACATCCCAACTCTGCAGTACAAAGCTACCCTGAACATCATCACTATTTTTCTTCTGAACACTGCCAATTGTGAGACAGTTTAGACTTGATCCAAGAATCACGATTTTGCTGACAGCAGTAAGTAAAAATTAAAAAACTAAACCAGACAAACTAGGTAGAAGCATTTCTTCTACATAAATAAGTGATGCACAAATGTTCTTACGTTTTTACACTTTCTGCTCCTCACACAACTACCAACATTTTTGTCCAACTTTAACTTCTACTGAGCAACTGTGGTTTTACATTGTAAATGCAGCTTAAACCATTTCTATCACGATCTTCTGGTATTTTTAGAATTACACTTCTATTGAAACACACAGAGGCAAAGTCATCCTAAACATTATTTAAGGGTCTGTTAGCATCATTACTTAGCAATCAGAGCTGCAACTGCACATCTGCAAACAGGACACTGATTTTGAGAACTTGACTTGTTAAATACAGACTATAAATAACAAGTTATAAATAACACTTATCTCTGCTCGAGTATGACTATAACCCATTTTAGACTGTTCCTTAATATAAAAGAATTCAAATAAGTAAAGAAAAAATACACTGAAAATTGGCATTTAAATAAAAGTCAAAGTAAAAACAGTAGCAATAAAGAGAAATTCACATTTAAAAAACATTAATTATAAGCTGTATAAACCTTACTCACCATTAGGAAAAGCTAGAACACTGATGATTAGAAAGAAGAAAATCACAGAGAGGATACCCCTCCAAATATTATCCTCTGGTACAGAATCATCCCTAAAGAGACAGACAACACAGTATTAAAGTACATTATAAGGATGAAGTCAATAGGCTCTCAAGATAATATATCATTTAAATAAAGAATACATGGAAATTAAATATAAGAAATGTGCATGCTTATTATGTAACAAGTTAAGATATTAATTGCATTTTCACACTACACTTCTGGGAGCCCCTTTCTTACAAGGAGGTTAAATATTTAATAAACGCATGCAAGCCATGGCATGTGTTAGAAGTGACACATAGCATTGTTAGGAGTGTAGAAGCAATGACCAAATTTAACACAAGGTGAAAAGAATCTTCCTGCTTTAATGTTTATAGAAACATCATCAAATGAGTATTACACAGCAACTTTTACTTTTACATATAAACTAAAACCTCTGGAAGCCTGGATGCAATTCCTAGGTTTCTCTCTGCTGTTTTGGTGCTACTTGCAATACTCTTCACTTCCCTTTGCCTATCCCCAACACCAAATGCCTGAGATAAGAGCAGAAATAAAGATTACAATCAGTCTTTAGAAATAATTAATGTACAGCTTGACTCTGTAACAGAGACACGGCACAACTTAAAAGACCCAAGGAAAAATATCAATTTACTTTTAGATCTATTAAGTCAAAGCTCCGAATAGAGCATCATACATTATTTGTGCTACCGTTTTATTATAGCCAGAAGAGAGACCTAAGAATTCAGTTTGGAATGCCAAGGCAAACTTGACAGAGCCCTTTCTTTTCAGGCAGGTAGAATATAAACAAAATAGCCCTCACCTAACTTTTCTAACCAGCAGACAGCTTCTGGGATACTTTGGTAATACACACAAACTTCAGACTATCATTGTTTAAACACTGAATATTTCATAATGTATCACCCACTACAACTGAAGTCAAAGTTTTACTGTCTGGGTAGTTTTCATGTACTTATGATCAGTTTATTGATTTAAATATATTTCTTTATTTCTTCACAACATGATAACAAAACAATTCCCAGCAAACTTTAAAGGTATAAAGCTCTTCCTGGCAGAGCATCTGTCACATTTCTGGATGGTTCAGTCAAGGATCCATGACAGCATAAATGCTCTCCACATTAGATACTTGCTGCAGTTACAAAATATTTCTCTCTTAGCCAAATTACTTTACTTTTCCTCAAAACTGAACCTTAACAGCTCCACAGCAGGCTTTCATCACTGTGAGGCATTTAAGCACTGTGTTAGTTTCAATGTATGGAAGGAAAAAGTGCCTTAAACACGAATGGTTTCTCTGCAGGCCTTCAGGACTCTCTACAGCATTTTTTAAAACCAGCTGAGTGCAGCTTTACCAGTCATTTTCCAGCAGCCATCCTGCACAGGCTGACACTTTATTCACTTTATAAACTGTCCCACAGAGCTTAACTCTGGCTCCCTTGGCAATCCCAAGACCTTATGCCATCCAGTGCACTTCCTAGCCAGAGCCTCCAGCTCTGATGGCTCAGACAGCAAAACCATATCCCTCATTTAGCACGTGCAAATGGCACATGGGAACATGCTGTCATGGCTGCCACCAAGGGGATGAACTTCTTTTTTTTTTTAGATGGAACAGATAACTACAGTTGCATCACATCAATTCATCACGGCCAACAAAGAAGTGAAAGACATTGCAATCACATCACTAAACTGCTGCGCCAGGTGGGATGAAAGGACCTCACCTTTGCATATCAGGATTCCAAGTACTACTCAGCTTCAGGAAAGCTGTCCTAGTCATGCTGGCACCACTTCCTCCCAAAATCAACAAATATGTATGCAGTGTTAAACTGCATTTCATTCCATGTGAGTGGCAAGGCATTTTATTTTGGCTTGCAGATCCATTTCACAAGGGACAGACACCCAATTTTCTTGCCAGAAGCAGGTAAGAACAGGTGGGAGCAAGAAACTTGCTGCTGCACACCAGCTGGTATAAAAATCATGTTTACCTGGAAGAACTATTTTGGGGAATGCCAAAGGGGAAGATGCAATCACAACAGGCTGCAGTTGGGAAAATGTGCTCAATCATCCCCTCATTAGCCCCAGAAACGTTGATTCTGATTTTGAAATACAAGCATTCATGCAGCAAAACCAAGGTTTCTAATGCTTATGTAGGAGGACAGATGAAAATTCTCTCAATTTTAACCCATTTTATGAGAGCATTTTTCAATTCTATGGCTTTTTAGAGAGAAATAAAAAACACCAAAGTGCATAATAACGGCATAATCTTATCCCTCTTCTGTTCTTCTCCAGAGCACTAGATTACAAAAAATGTCAACTAGTGAGTTATTACATTACAAAAAGAGAGGATACTCAGTGGAGGAAAAAATAGCTAGGACACTAAATTTGGAATGTGGGAGAGGGGAAAAAAAATATTTTGCATAAACTCAACCAAACCTAAATACACAATAATCCAGTTTAATCAAGCCTATTAATCAAGGGACATGGAAGACAAAAGCCCTACATCCTCACCCTGCTTCCACAAACCCCTGCAGCTTCATAGCAGAAGCTACTAGTCAGTCACCTTCCTCAGTCCTATTGTTGTGTCCCACAGAATATCCTTCCCAGGACTCACTCCTGCTACCTGCCTCTGGGCTCAGAGAGGGCCACACACCTCTGTCTAGGGTGGAAGAGGACAAGGAAAGCTAGAGCCACTCCACGCCTCTGCCCCAAGGTGCATGATGGAAGCAGAGGAGCCTTTGTCTGGCTCATTCAGCAAGAAACAACCAAGGAAACTGCAGCCATCGTCAGAAGCTCTACAAGGATGTGCTTTAAAGAACAGAATACCCTCTATTCCCTACTTTAACACAGAAAAATTAAACACACATTTCTTTCTATGGATTATTATTATTATCATACCTGAAGAGTACTGCTATCTGTTTCATCCTTATCTGTCAATCAAAGACTGTAGTAGCCTCTCTCTTAGTGATCCTAAGGAGGACTTCATGCTATTTACGGCTTGCTACACAAAAGGGAAAAACATTTGCTAAGTTTCTCAGAACCCTCCACGTAGTTCTGACACAAAATTATAGAAGAGACAAGAAAGACTTTAAGGAACACAGAATTTCCTCTGCCTATGGCGAAGTTCCTGAAAAAATAAATTGCACTTTGCAACATCAGCATCAATCTATCATAGAAAATCCCCCACTCAACAAACTGACCAGGAGAGCTACGGAACAACTGACAGCACAGGGGAAGCAAATAATCACTTCTGACACCTTACAGGGAAGTCTACAGTGCCTTGTGCCCAGGAAGTGGGAAAATTAACTTAAACATCACCTTATTGCATGAGTCAGTGCAGACTCAATGCAATAAGCTGATGGAAAGGAACTGTAAAAGCACACACAGGAAAGTATCTCCTTTTCCCCAGTTTCTCAAAGAGTGTATGTGGTTTGGATAATGTCTCAAATGAGGCCCAGAGGCAGCACTGATATCACTTGGCAGATCTATGAAACTCCTACAGTAGTTGAAAATAGCAAAAGGAGGAGAGGGGAGAAAGTAAAATCAGAGTAACTTCCACAACCTGAGGAGAAATCGAGACGAGTTGATGAGGAGTCAACTGGTATTTAAACACAAGAAGTGAGGCAGAGATAGACTGAGTGAAGAGAAATAAACTGAAGAAGTCAATTAGAAAGACAGCATAACAAATGGAAAGACAAACCAGCAATCCTCTTGGAGAAATGCAAACAAGCATCCCAGAAGTGAAGCAATTTTATTTGGGCCTAGAAGACTCCAAAGCACTGAAATTGCTTCTTAGCTCATCCTCTGCTTGAAAGAATTAATGGCAAAATTCCTTCCCCAAAGGTGAGCAATCAATTCCATTAATCCTTCAGAATGACATTGTGATGAGAATCTATTTGTGACTCAGAAGCTTCACCTAAATTAGCCCTTCAGGGAGAAAAGTGATCAGGCAAGGGGATGAGGAGCACTTGTAGCAAAGGTCTGTAATTAAACATTGTAGCACAGCACAGAAATATGTCTCTCTATGATTTTGGAGTTAAGAAGGGATCCAAGGAGAACAAGGGGTGTGCTCACCAAAAGTATCTTCCCCGAGGCCATACACATGTTGAAACAAGAAAAGGCACACCTCAGACCATTTGCAGTTACGCTATTTTACTTCTCCTTATGCTCCTGTCTCAACTCAACCAAGCTTGGCCATTATTTCACAGCTGATAAAAACTATATATTTGGATTCTTAGAATAGAACTTAAGATTACACGCTGAACTGTGTATCAGACTTAGTGACAAATAATGACTTTCCTACATCAAATGGGGAACTGTCATGAATTCATGTTTTAAGCGGACTTTTAAGGGGGTGATTCACCACTATAAGAGTTTAAGCCACAAGACCACTGAAATCCATGATTCTGTACACACAATGCCACAAAAGTTTAAATGAGCCTAAAACCACACTGCACTACCTAGCCAAAAACTCTCAGAAATCACTGCCTATAGACTACACAATTTAGTCTAAAGGAAGATTACGCAACCATCTTCACATCCAGTAGGAGGCAATAAAAAGTATGCACAACTTCAAAAAACATGCAGACAGCACCGCTTACACCCTTTGTTTTCAAGTAAGGCTCCCGAAAAATCTGTGCATTCCTAGCAGCATCGCCATGCATGACTGCAGGGGTGATGCCCACAGAGCCCTTCCTGTGGTGCTCAAAGGATGTGGCTATGCCCATTGGTGCCAGGGCCTGAGCCAACATGAGACTGGCCACAGACAGCGCGGGGTACAGAAGCGATGCCACAGAACAGTCACTCCCGTCCACTGCACGCTCGGGAAATCATCTAACATGACTGATGTCACTGCGGGGCTGCTCGACAGCCTAATAAAGCCCATTTCTGGCAACTCCTTGAAACACACATTTTAGTAGAGACTTTAGCAGGGAGCCTCAAAACGATTAACAAGTTCCCAGGAAACGCAGTGGGGATGATAACCGGAAAGGAGGGGACGATGCCCGCTCTCCAGCACGGGCCTGTCGAGCGGGGGGCGCGGGCGCCCGGCGGCGCAGCACCCGCCCGGGGAGCGCACCGCAGGCACGGCCCGGCCCG
>VYXD01011355.1:233234-270003 GCA_013397195.1 Hylia prasina | reverse complement strand
CCGCCGAGCGCAGCCGAGCGGGCCGACCGGGGCAGCGCCGCGCCCGCCGCGCCGAGGGGCGGAGCTCGCCCTGCCGCGCCTACGAGGCGAGGGAGGGAGCAACGGAGCGCGGGAGGGGGGGAGGCGGGGCCACACCGCCGCTTTAGAACACACAAAGAGAAGGGTGCCGCTACTTCCTCCCCCCCGTTTCCTCCCCAGTGGTCTCGCCCGGGCCGGGCCGGGCAGCGGGGCGCACACGTGGGCCGGGCCGCGCTGTGCCGTGCGGCGCAGGTGAGGTGCCGGCGCGTCTCCCCACTCCCTGGCTGGGCGGCACTGCGCCTTCTCCCGCAGGCTGCACGCAGCGGTTGCCGGCGTGGGGAGGGCGGCGAGCGGGGCTCGACCCAGCCCAGCCTCCCTGTGCTGTGGCGAGTGTGTGGTGGCGGCTGTACGCGGGAGGCCCCGTCTCCCTGGGAGCGTTTAGGTTCTGCCTGGGCTTCCCCCTGCTCCCAAGGGAAAGGTTGTTCTTACAGAATGGCGGGCGGTGGCCTTCAGACCCGGCTCCGCCGTTTGTAGCGCATTTAAAGCCTTTAGGGCAGCTACGTGAGGCTTTGTAGTGAGGGACTGCTGTAACGCCCAGGGGCATTCACGCTCCCTGCTCTGCGGCGAGGCAGGCAGCCTGCGTCACTCCGCACCCTTTTTCTCCCTGTAGGATGCTGTGCTGAGGTGTATGATGGCTGTGTGGGCTCGGCAGGCCTCCCGTTGGTGTTGCCTGCTGAACACGGCCCATGCTGTTGAGTTTCCTCGGCGGCTGAGGAGCCGCGGCTGCACCGCACGGGCCTGCCGTGAGCTTGCCCCTCTGGCTGCGCTGCCCGCTGGGAAGGAGGTTGTTCTGTGCAGACTGCAGGCGTACAGGCAGGTGTCGGTGGGAAGCTGTTCCCCGCCCGACAGCGCCAAGGGTGGGTCCTTCTCTGCTCCCGAAAGTAACTTGCCTTCAGTACAACAGGAACAAGCAAAAGCAGACCTATTACCTGATCTGAATGCAAAAATACTGGACGAAGGTAAGATGCTTTAAGGGATACCATTTCTCTTGAGTCTTTGTATTATGCTTTCAGTATGCTGCTGTTTAACCCCAGCTGGATTCTCCTTTTTTGCCCTGTTTGCCTAAAATGTATATCTGGAGTTCATGACTTTCACTTCTGATTAGCTTCGTAGCTAATGCCGATACTTATGGTCAATGTAGCATGCAAAGAATACCTTTAAAGTGAGATAAAGGTATAATGTTTTGGGTAGAAATGTAGGTCTGGAGCTGCCGCTTGAAGGAGTTTTCAGAACCCTACCTGCATCTGCTGAGCGTTTGCCTTTCTCTCACAGATGTGCTGGTACAAGCTAAAAGGGCTTTTTTTTGTTTGTTTGATATTTTTCTGGAGGGGAAGGGTTTGAATTGTTTTTGTTTTTTAAGCGAGGCTGGGAGATTCCGCGCCTGAGGCAGCTCACGCTACACGGCCGTTTGAGGGATCAAGGATGACCAACAGGAGGTAGTAGTGTGAAACCTCCTTAAGCACAGCCCTGATGAAAAATGCTTGCCCATCTGTTTATGGAGGAAAGGAGATAAATACAGCAGCGCCTTGGTGTTGTTGCCCTGAGGAAATTTACTCACATTTTCCCCCACTTTTATATCTCAACGAGGATTATAATATTTTCATCCTTTCAAATTACTTTGGGTATGCTGAGGAAACTTGCTCTGAATTGCTTATCTCAATATGTTCAGGTTCTGCTCTGAGGCCAGCCAACCTGGACTGTTATAGAGGTTGTTATTTGGGGTGTCTCAGAGCTGCAATGGAGATCTGTGTGTGTAGCGGGTTCTGAAACAATGCTGCACCAAAATGATGGTAGGTGGCTGCACCTGTGATGCAGTTTATCCACAGGCCAGATTTTTATCTGCCAGCAGACTGACTGGGGAATGTGTGCGTGTGTATTTTTCCCAGTTGACAGTCTATATAATGGAATATGCATAATCCTTAATTTTTGGGGGGTTTTGGTAATTTGAAGTATGATTCCTAATAGGAAGTATAAAGACCTCAAAGTGGTAATGAAAGACATGCATGCATCTGGAAGGGACTTTATTGTATATTGGTTTGGTCCTCAACAAGTTGAAAAAAAACCCACTTGCTATTCCTAGAGAGTTTCTGTTCAATGTGTAAATGTTGCTGAAAACATTTTACTGTGCTTTTGTTTCTGAGGCTGTGAGAAAAAGACAATACCTTCAACAGCTATTAAGCTAGTCTGTGCAGCTCTTCCTGGAGCATTAGGCACATCCTAATTACTTTGGAATCTATCGCAGCAGAGTTGGTGTGCCTTTGTCTCTTGACATGGAACAGTGTTACCCTGGTCTCTAGGAAGCCATTATACAAAGGTATAGAGCACAGAAATTCCCCTTCCTGAAGGGTTTATAATCAGGGCATCTGATTAGTAATTTAACTGATTTTGGTTGACGTGGTTGATAGAAGCTAGCCTGCAAATAGTATTCTTAATCTTGCTGCTGTGAGCTCCTGTCAGTGGAAAAATAGATTTGTTTAGGGAATTTTTTTTTAAAAAGACACTGAATTCTGTGACTTGGAACACTTAAGGGAAAACAAGCATAATGATGTTCCCTTTGAAACCTTAGTGAGTAGGAAATTATTCTTTTTGCTATTAGAGATAGTGGCAGTTATCTGCCTTTCTGTAATGGATAAGACATAATAGCTTGGCTGAAGTTGGCTATGAAATACATTGAAAGTTAAAACAGCTGCATTTCAGGCATCACATTCAGGAGAGCCACAAAATAGTGGGCTTGTCAGGTTATGAAAAATAATCTTTGCAGTAGCCTTTTATCTGGCTGTGATCAGGCCAAGAATGCATTTGTGAAGATATAAAAGACAATCCTTTTCCAGAGGATGATGTTGTCTGTTCTCTGCAATGTTCCAGGCAGCAGACTGAAGGCAGGCTGGCCAGGTACTACTCTCAGATTTGGCCATATGAGTAAAAGTTGATGGGCAGTGACCAGGAGATGGAACAGAGGAAAAACTGGAAGCAGAGTCTGTTTTTATGTTTTCAAATAATAGGTTGGCTGTTTATCACATGGCACAGTGTTCCTGCATTTTGAAAAGGATTTTAAGAGATCTGTATAGCATTTGGTGGGAGCAGCTTTGTCTTTCACAAATTCATTTGGGTCTTCTATATTTGTTTCTTAGACTGGGATGACATCCCACCTTCATCTGCTTTGGAAGTGATTTCTGAGGATGAAGCTGTACAGATCATTGCAGAACCTCTTCTCCCCATTCAGTCTTCCACGCTCCGAGATTATGTTGATCACTCAGAAACCCTTGCGAAACTTGTCCACTTAGGTATGTGTGATCTTGTTTGTGTGAGCCAGTTTGTGGACCAGTTTGTGGCAGGAGCTTTGGAGATCCTGTAATCTGTGCTTTGCTCTTCCTGGTTAAACTTGAAAATGGGAACAGTGACCAATGGTAAAAAGCTGCAGAATGTTATCCAGGGTGAATGAACAAAAAGAGGGGACTGTGTCACTGGCAATGCCATACTACTGGGAAACAAAGCTGGCTGGTGTTAGTCCCTCAGTGCTGTGGGAGTTAGGAGGAGACATCTCCCACAGCTTCAGGAGATGGGGATTGCCGTGTAACTTAATTGGTCTGTCTTCTTTTGGGCTGGTTAAGGATGCTTTAATTTGCTGCAAAACAATTTGCAGCTCTCCATCCTTGGGAGGAATGAGAGAGAATGGTTGCTATGCATAATCTTAGGAGTGAGGCACAGCACATTGGAGAGGCAAGAGGGAAGGGATTGCCGAGAACCTTCTCATCAAAAAACATCTGGACTACAGAGATACCCAAGTTCAAGCTTCCTGACCACCTTGTTGCCCAAACATGCAAGGAAGACTAGAAAGAGGTTGTAGAAATTAATATTTGAGAGGGGAAATCTGTCTCCATGTAGTAAGAAATTGCCATGTGTGAGTCAGTATACAAAGTGACTTCACTGCAAAATTGTCCTCTTCCCTTTTATAACAGATTTGGAAACTTTATGCACACATACTTCTATGCAACAAGAGCAGGTCTCTAAATGTGGCACATGCAGGACTCACTGCAAATGTCTTCCTTCAAAAAATAAACACAGCAAAAGCTTCTAAAAATGACTGCTTATTTTATCTGGAGTCTCTCCACAATATACAAGATGTTGTAGCCTTGCTGTGTTGAGTAATTAAAGCATGCAAAATCAGTGCAAAAATTGAGTAGTCCTGTAAATTCCCACATGCCTCTGTGAAACACTTACAGAAAGCAGGGTCTGCGTTTAATTAAAGCAATTTCTAATTTTATTTGTTGTAGGAGTTGACTTATCCCAAGTGGAGAAACGTCAAAAGGCAGGTCAGCTCTTACTGACCTTGGACTTTGAAAAAGATGTCAAAAAAATACTTCTGTTTCTTAAGGATGTGGGTATAGAAGACAATCAACTGGGACCATTCCTGACCAAAAATCCATACATCCTTGGTGAAGATCTGGAAGCTTTAGAAACCAGGTAAGCCTTTCAAGTAGTAGCAGGGTGTTAAGGCCCTTGGCTTGAAGACCTGGTTTCCCAGTTGGTTTAAACTGTGAAGGAACCTGTGCTGTCTGCTGCCTCCTTTCTTCATCCCTGGCTCCGTGTTCTTATGCCTTCCCATCTGTTGGCACTAACATGTGATGGTATCATAAGTAATTTCCTTCATCCACCTGAAAACTGTTTGTTAACAAATTTTACTGTCCATCTCTGCCACAGAGGAAGCAGCTTGTCATCTTAGGCCTCTTGCTTTACTCGTGTCAGCTTTCTTTCCAAAATGACATCCCTGAGGCTTTACTTAAATTTGTAGAACAATATTAAACTCTTCAGTCACAAATTGAAACCTCATGAATTCTGCAGTCAAAGCAGACCAGATCACTTCTGTGTTGACATCTGAGAGCAGCAGGAGGTTTTGATGGCATTTTTTTCCTGTTGTCCAGCTGAAACTCAACACTACAATGAATTAATTTGTGTGTGTGTTCGTTCACACATATATGGCCCTAAACTGTTCTTCAGTCCTTAAAATGAACTTTTATTTATAATATTGCTCCTAATTCAATAGGGGTTTTTCTCAGAACAACTCCCGTGTGTGTGTATGTGCATTTTTAATGAACTCAAAACTTCACGGTACTCCAGAGAAGAAAGATCTGTCATCTTGGCTCTTATATGTAGTAGTTTTTCTGTCTGAAACAGAAATCTGAAAGTACAGATATTTAGAAACAGGCACATGAGTAGACTCTTGTATAACATAGACCTATCTTCTTTCCCCTCTGTTCTTCTAATTTCATGTTCAATAAGTGGCCTTTCAGGAACAATATCTAAAAAAATAGCCTGTGTCATTTTCCAGCAGTAGTTTTGAGTCTAGATAATCAGAGCATATTGCTTACACTCTTCTGAAGTGAGGTTTGGGGGATTTTTTGTGATAAATATCCTAACTCTTCCATGAAGTCAGATTTTATTTTCAGTGACGCTCCTGTGGCACTGGCTGGTTAGTGAGGTAGGGGCTGAACAGAGCAATCTGATTTCTTCTTAATTTTCTGCAGTATGATTCTTCTGTAAGTTTGACACTGGTGAACGATTTCCTGCGGGCTTTAAAGTAAGTAAGTGTGCTGTAAAGGCTGTGAAGTGAGTGTTTCTCAAATAGCTGTCTTTTGAAAGCTGAGTATCACCTTTGCATAAACAGTTCTGTGCAGATGGACGTGGTATTGGTTACATCACTCTGGAATGTTTTATTGCTATGGATTCCATGTTGCCAGGAAACAAAACACAAATTTCAATAGGTTTGGCATTTGACTTCAGATAAACACTGTAAAAATCAAAACATTCCATAATTCCTAACAATTTTGACAGTTGCAAATCAGAGTCTGTACTGCAGCTGCACCAGATGCTTTGTTTTATGCTGGTGTTAATGATGACTTAAAACTGTTAACATGCTACATAGAACCGCTGAGCCCTGTAGTAGAACATGGGCTAACCTTGGTGCCAGCACTCACAGATGTATCTCAAACTTTGGCCAGGTTGGATAGTTGTTTAGTTGTTCCTTTAATATACTAGTTTCTAGAGTCAGATTACTACAATCTTGCCAGCCCTCATTTAAGTTTCTTGCCTTGCCAGGAAGAAGTGCTTCAGGTGTGAATCTTAATGACTTGCTAATGGAAAACAGGTGGAGTCAGGACAGCCAAAAGATTTGATTTTTAATCTGCTCATTTAGCAGTTTCTGGGATGCTTGGAAGCTGTGCCAGTTCCACTGTCATTGTCTGGAGCCTAGGGTGCTACCTTCTGTGTTGGGGTATCTGCTCAGTTAGGAATTGGTCCTCTAGAACTTGTTCTTATATCTTCCATCTGGGAGATTTTGGCTTGTGATAATGTAATTTCTCAGGATTTATGGAAAGAGGGAAGTGGTACTGACTGGAAGGTAATTTTATTTTTCTTCTCTCTCATCAAGACATAGTTTAACAGAGAGCCCACTTTTTGCTGAATATCTGCTTCTGCAGAATATTCTGCAACCCATTTAGTATCTCGATTACTGCCAGAGAAACCGATTCTAATATCCTAACAGTTGATCTGACAGTTGATCTGACTGCAAATACTTCACATATTGCAATTACTCTCATCTATAACTCCAAATTGTAGTTTAGTTGTTTAGTACATGGCAGTATGTGGATTAATTGTGTCTCTTTGCTTTGTGTGCTGCATTTCCTCTCATGCTTTTTTTTCTGGGAGCTATGATAATCAGCTACTGCAAGTGGTATTTGAAATAGGATTTCACTTTCACTGAAATCAACGGGGTTTGGAAAAAGTTTTGACTTGCAAAGAAAGAAAGAAAGCTCTGTTAAATATCAAAACTTTAGTCAACTCCTCTTGCTTTCTGATGACCAGATGTTTGTTATTTGCTTGTTAGACCAGTGACTGAAAATAGGGACCTATTTGCAGCAAGCATAACTTCAGCTGATGTAGAAATGTCTTTTTCGACAATATACATCAATGTCTAAAGTAAGACATCTTACTTTAGACATTATTGAACAGTGGAATAAATTGATACATACAGCATTATTTTATGATATTTCTACTCCAATGCTATTGGCAAAACAGGAATGCATGAGGTACAGTACTCTGTTCTTTCAGCAGTAGAAATGGAATTCATTAAAATAGCAAAAGGCTGTATATATCTTCTTGTCTATAGCCTATGATGATCTATTAATGTGTTTGCAATCAGGGAGACAGGCTGGTAGTTAAATGTAGGTTAACATAGTTATCTGCTTAAGTACAGCTGGAAGGAATTAAAATCTGTCTTCAGTATTGACATTCTGCTCTGAGGTTTATTTTACTTCTAATTAATTGGAAGGGAGGGTATTTTGCTTTTACGATAACTGCAGATTTCATCCTAATTATTTTTGGCAAGGTTGCATGTTAATGCTAGAACATCTGTCCATTTATAAGATATCACTGAGGAATTTAAGTGGTCACTGAATAAATGGAGGCAATAAAATTTTCATCACTGGATTTTATTTTGTTTTTGTTCTCTTTCTAGAGTGGCTTACCTAAAATCAAAAAAATTTGGTCAGTCAGAAATTGCTCAGATGGTCTTAAGAGCTCCATATTTGCTGTTGTTTTCAGTGGAAAGACTGGATAACAGACTGGGTTTCTTCAAAAATGAACTTGGTCTCAGTGTAAAAAAGGTAAAGGCTGAAGTCTTCAGGTATTTTGTTAGTGGCAATTGTAAGGTCTTGCAATATGAATACTCCAAGCGTTTGGAGGTTATCAACAAACATTGTGTTATCATCATTAATGTCACTAGAGGATTACAGGAGGGTAATATGGTTTTAACCGTCTGTGGAAGTGATTATGGACACCTAACATTCAAAGGACCTGAAATACAGTTTCTGAAGATAACCTGCTACAGGTTATTATCAAATAAGCATGTGTATGTCCAGCTTTATTATTTGAGGAGGATCAGAGGACCAAATTAATAACTGAAATAGCAAGCAGGTCTTTGAACTTCCAGAAAATTATTTGATGCTCTTCATCTCTTTAAGATTCTGTAACATTTATGTCACCATTTAAAAAATAGTCTAATCTGTGAATATCATATCAAGATAAATGCCAAATCATATGCTCAGCTCACCAAGAGTGACCTCTGGCTTTGCTCATGAGTGCATACCACATTAGGTGCTTAGAGGGTATTCAGCACTGTGGTTTGGAATCTTCAGGGCAGGTAGTAGCTGGACTTGCCTGGAGTAAGTGGGCAGTGTTAGTTGTGTCCTGCAGTAAGTGGGGTTTGCAATGAATGCCAAATTCCAAGTGGGATCTGGTGTTCTTCTATTAGCTGAACAGTCATAGCTGCTGTAGTGCCCTGTTGCTGGCCTTTCCATGTTTGAGGTGAGATATCTCCTTGGAAAAGGGTTTAGTCACTACCTTGCACTCAGGGTGGATTACAAGTAATCAGGGAATGTGGAGTAATTTTTTGTAGTACTGTTACACTGTGGTCTAACCAGATTCTGAAGTTAGCTCCCCTGCCACTGAAAAATCCTTTTATAGCCTCCATCGGGTAGTGTGTTGTTTACTTTTTTAAAAAAGATGGGAAGAAACAGCTTGAAGGCTGAGAGAAATTGGGCACTTGAGCATACTGTCTCCTTTTGATATGTGCTTTTACTCCCTCTTCCTGTCTGCTTTACAATTGTATTATTTTTTGTTTTCCAAAAGA
Source organism: Hylia prasina (assembly GCA_013397195.1). Classification (NCBI taxonomy): domain Eukaryota; kingdom Metazoa; phylum Chordata; class Aves; order Passeriformes; family Sylviidae; genus Hylia; species Hylia prasina. Next base: position 261,239 of record VYXD01011355.1, on the reverse strand, counting down.
ACATATTTGAGTAATGTTTTGCATCTTAACATACTGCTGTTTCGTGTGTAGAGATAAAAAATGAAATGAAATGCAAAAAAATGCATTTCATTTCATGAAATGTTTCACAGATACATTTACAAAGAAGCCTTCAGTAAAACTCCTTTAATTTATGTGTTTTTTCTGATTGTAGACAAAGGATCTGGTAATTCGTCTTCCAAGGCTACTGACTGGCAAATTAGAGCCAGTAAAAGAAAATCTTCAGGTGAGCTTATGAATAGATATGAAAAGTGTATTGTATATCCATATAGTTTAAGAGTTGTCAGAAGATAAAATTCCTCTAGGGGATCATGTACAGAAAGAATTTAATGAAATAATTTTAGCGGTGGTGTAAAATAACTGTTAAACAATGTATTTTTCCTCTATAGCATGCAAGCTTACCCAATACATGGAGCTTTACCTTATTCTGTCTTCTACTCTGATGTAGTGCCTTCCTGCCAGAAGTTGCTATATGATGACATAAATGGTTACCCATTTTTTAATGAGTAGAAAAATACTCCATCTTTACCCCCCCCTTAATTGTTATGTTTTTTTGCTAACTTGGATTGTCCGTAAGTACTTAGGAGCAAGAAATGTGCAGTTGATTATTTTTCTCCTGGCAGGTAACTAGCCTGCCAAAATGTGCATTTGACACCTATTGTCTGATAGCAGATGGCTGTTATTAACAACTGTTGGGTAAATAACTTCAAACCCATGGGGATTACTTTCCCTTTTGAAAATGTAACTATGTATTGGTTTAATTACTGTGCTGTAAAGCCATCGAGGCCAAACAGCATGATGTAGTATAACAATTTGTGAAATTCCATTATCCTATAACAAATAACTGAATCAAAATGTACAATTTTCAGATAGACTCACTGTTCTGAAGCTATTAAACACAAGAAATCTTGCAATCTGAAATGTGTGTGTGGTAAGGGAGGAGACTGGAAAGTAGCAGACTGTTCTAATTAATAGTGCTTTCTTTTTCACACACATTGCTTCCACAGGCAAGGGAGCCATTATTATAATGAATGTGGTTTTAAGATCTTCAGTTCTATGTGACTAGCATAGCACCTTTTTTTTTTTTTTTTTTTTTTTTTTAAATTTTGGATNTTTTTTTTTTTTAAATATGTGAGAGACAGAAAGAAAGGAAGGATTTTTAGGTCCTCACTGTTTGAATCTACAAATTCTTAAATGCTCAAGATTTTCAGGAGGTTGGATTCACAGTCTGTGTTCAGACCTGTATGTCCTAAACTGGTGGTGGGAGGAACACAACAGTTCAGAAGAGGGATCAAGTTGTATCCCTCATTCTGAATGGACTGTTATTTAGAAAGAAATACTGTAGCTGATATTGGTGTCATAAGATACCAGTCATGGACTAAATGTGCTGAAGGATGGCTTAGTCCATCCTCTGAGGGTTTCACCAAGCACAGTTAGAGATACATTAACAGGGTGAAACCTGAAAGCTTGCATTACCACTGCCTATTGTGGGAATAATACATACTTTGAGTTTACACAGTAAGTATATTAGCATGTGTGGCCTAGAGAGTTACTGAATATTAAGTATGTTTGCTGTCAGACTGAGTGCAGTCAAAGCAACTTAAACTTGAGCTCACCGATCATGTTGAGGGTGTTGTTCCATGTCACAGAGTAGAAGATAAAAGCTCAAGATTCTTGCCACAATTACTTCTACAGTGGGCCCAGCTTTATATCTGCAGTGATTTAACATGGAGTCTTAACTCTGATTGTGTATTGTCCTGCCAACTCAGGTCCATGGAAGATACCACTCATGTGCAAACACTTATTTTCATACTTGAATGCTGTCTTAATTGATTGACATTTTGTGTGCTGCACAAATATTTCTAAAGCAGAAAAGCTAAAACAAGGAGATGAAAGACCTGATTATAGTTGCCTTTAGAAACAGCCCCCTCTAAGGATTTGGAAGTCCTAAGGTAAATTCAAAACCCAGATTCTAAGCCCTTCCCTTTATATTTGACAAGCAGCTCCGGAAAAGAGCTGCAGTCTTGGCACATCAAACTGGGCAAACAAAAACACCATCTTCTTGCCTATTCAAGTACCTTAGTTTGATATGAAAGTCTGGTTATGTTAACTGGCAAGCACACCCACTTCATGACTAAATGCAAGCTGCTTGTAAGTGTCACTGGAGGATAGAAGAAATGACTGAGTTAACACACACTCTTGTATGCTGAATTCTTTCTCAACAACTCAATTAATTGCCTGCCATTCTGCACTTTGGGAGGAGTGCTCATGATTTTATTGAAAAAATGTGTTTTGTTTTGCTTTTGGGAAACCATAATTGAAGTCAAGGCAGTCTCTGAAAAAGACATCTTACTTTAGACATTATTGAGCAGTAAAATAAATTGAATACACCAGATATTCTACACATCTCTTTTAGGTTCAGCAGTCTTAAATTGAAGACTATGAAAATTATACTCCCTATTATAAAAATGAAAATACTCCATCTTTACAAAAGAGGTAACACATTAGCAAAAGTAGGCACTAGCTATTGGATTGCTGTGTTTTACAGAACTCAACAGCTCCACAAGAAGAAAGTCTCTTGACAGCTTGGTATTGAAAATGATAAAGGACTCTTAGGGGAGAATTTTTATGCTTGTAACTGACATACATATAGAGTCATGGGGTTTTTGTTCATATCTCAGACAAGCTGAAAAATACATAACATTCACTGAAGCCATCTTTATTTTAGGGAGATTCTATGAACAAATTACACTTTAATCCAGAACGATAAATGATTTGCATTGTCTGACTTGAGAAGAACTGAAGTGGCAGATATTTTTGTGGCTTGCATTCTTTTTGCTGTGTGAAAAAGGGTAAAATAATTTTGCATTAGTTTATTTCAGTGGCACATTAAAATAAACTAAGTGTGCTGTAGCTGACTTGTGAAGATAAAATTGTGGTCTTTTTCAGGTTTGTCAAATTGAACTTGGTTTTCAACGTAATGAAATTCAACAGATAGTGTATAAAACTCCCAAGATTTTAACTGCAAGTAAAAAGAAACTCAAACAGACATTTGACTACTTACACAACGTAATGGGCATTCCCCACCACATGCTTACTCGCTTTCCTCAGGTGAGTTGTTCATCTGGGAATAAATTGTAGATGCTCTTGTCACAGCCACTTTACTAATGTGCTGAAGGTGGAGCCTTGCTCTGTGCAGAACATAAGTGAATTCTTCAACTAGCCTGTGACTTGTATTCTAATTGGGGTAACTTTTATTAGCAGTCCAGAAACTATTTAGGATTTTAGTGTGGAACTGCTGCTTTTTTTCCCTTAGCACAAGTGACATCCCTACCCACAGTCTTGTGAATTTTAAGGTTTTCAACAGAGGTAGTCATGCTCATCTCTTATGTATTCATGCAAGAGAGATTACTACTGCCTGCTTAGGGATTTGCTTGTGCTGAAATCTTAGGTAAGAGACACGAAGAGAAGACAGATTATGCAGAAGATCTGTTCACTAGATAACATTATATATATAAATACAAACATTTCTTTCAGGTTTGTCTACTTAAAAAATAAGCTTTAGAAATTTTAGGATCTGAAAATAAGGTGTAAAGGTGAGAGAAGTTCTGTCCATTAGGCAATCAGATTCTCATTGGTGGTCTTATTGCTACAGCAGTTGCTAAAATACCCCAGGATTGAAAATAGATTAGTTTAGTAATAGTTGATTACCATTTTGGGGTTTTTTTCTACCTCCTCATTACTGCTACTTCCTCACAAATTAAAAGCTGAAAGTGTTAGTTACTTCATTCAATGCTGTTATGCAGTTGCACTATCTTCTTACAAGGTAAAAATGAAAGCACAAGTTACAGCTTCTGAATGGTAGTAATTTACTTTCTAAAACAAATCTAGTAGAGAATCTAAGTGGCTAGAAAACTAAAATGGTATGGGGGAATAAAACTACTCCTCAGGATTTTGATCATCTTGCTATTTAATATATCTTTACTTAACAAGGATGCTTACTCTAATGCTAATCTGTGTCACTTTGCCCTCCTTTATCTGTAAGTTACCACAAGTTTTGCTCACTTCCTTCTCAGTTGCTTTATTGTTGGCTTTGTGGTGGCTCACCTCATTATTTTTCTTCCCTTTGTTTGGAAGGGTAAGTGGAGAGTTTGCTCTGTTCCTTGATCTTGGCACAGTCTCTCCCTCTTTCCTGTTCTTCCATTTTACCCTCCAAAGCTGTGAGTTCCAGGATACAGGTAGTGCACATCAGTCCACATATGGTTGGGCCTTTAACTTGTGCATTCACAAATGCATATTTATCTCCACCTGTACTCACTTCTATCCTGAATGATAATAATATTGAAAATAGGAAATGTACAGGATTCTTGTTTTGGTCTAGTCCTCTCTGATGTTACCACTGTTCTTGTAACCATTCTTTGTCAGCTATCTCCATAAATGGTGGTTAAGGTTGTTTTTTTTTTCTCCTGTATTCTGACTCCCTCTTAAAATACAAGGAAGGCAGAGGAGGAACAGTAGTTTTGTTTTTCAATCCTTGCTCAAATTAGTTTGAATCCTCATGGAATTCTTCTTCCATCAATGTAGTCTCTTTTTTAGTAGAATCTCTGCTTCCTGTAGCATTCATATTTTCATAATTATCTCCTCTATGGCATCTCTCTCTATTCAGTTGTACTGCTCAGAAATGAACGTAGAGCTTTGCTTTTATGACTTAACTGTGCATCTCATCTTCCCCACTTCCCTCTCGTTTAAAATGTTCTGCTGATTTGTTTCCCCTACCATTGTTCTCATCTTTGACTGTCTAGAATTTTTTTTTTGTGGCAGGTATCTTCAAAGGTAGGCATTGCTGTGCAGCAGAAGACAAATTATTGTTTTGAACCACTCCACTGCCTTTTGGCCACATTATGATGACAGGAGTCACATCCACTCACCTTTGCCCTTGCCACTGTGCCAGTTTGTTGTTTGCATTAGCCATCTGGTCAGCTCTTCATTTCTTCCTTGTAACATTGTTCGTGTGAATCAGTCTCATGCTACAGGGAAAGTGCTGCCTGTTACTGAGTATCTCCACTTTCTTGGCTGTGTACACAAAAGTAATATAGTTACTATATAGAAACACCCCTCAAGCACATTAGGTTTTTGTATCACTTCGTGTTTTGTGTTGTGTATGTCAGCATATTGTATTGAAGAATTTATTTAGAGTTTAGATAGTTTATATATAAATATAACCTACGTGGTGGTTGACATAAATTAAAGAAAAATAAGTGTATTTTTTGTTTGCTTCCTAGATCTTCAGTTTTTTTCTAAAAAAGGTTCTTATTTTCAATGCTTAAGGGTCTGCAATTTAGACAACCTAAAAAAAGTGTTCCCTTTTTTCTTTCTTAGGTTTTCAACTCAAAGCTATTACGAATCAGAGAGAGGCATATGTTTCTTGCATTCTTGGGAAGAGCCCACTATGACCCAGCACAACCCAGCTACATCCCTCTGGATCAGCTGGTATCCTTGCCCGATGAGGTGTTCTGTACAGAGATTGCCAAAGCGTCCATGCAGGACTTTGAAAATTTCTTAAAAACACTTTAATTAGTAACACATGTAAAAAATACAGAGTTAAGTTACAAAATAAACATACTTTATAAAACTACTTCCCTCTAAGGTCTCTTAACTTTTTAATTACTGGTGTAAGAAGTCATTGTCTATGAAGCATGTAGAATTTAAAGGCTCACAGTAATACTTTTAGTAACTTAAAAATGTATTTCAGAAGGATTGAGCCAATATGTTGATTGCTACTAATGCAAGCCTTGTAGTTGATCACTAACTTAATTCAGAGTGGATGATGCAGCACATTAACAGAAAGATAAATTCAAATTCTTCTTTTGATAATGGCAGAATTTCAGGAGATTGGAAAACTGGCTAGTGACTAATTCCTGTCTTGCCCTCTGTTGTCTTTTCCTTTCACCCTCTTCCCCAAAAGTTAAATAGGAAAGATAATGTGGTAGTGAAGTAGTGTTTACCTGCTTGAGCTAATAATGTTATTATTTTCCTTGTATAGTAGAAAGAATCACACCATTAATATGTGAAGTTCCTCATACAGAAAGGCATTCTTTCAATAGGTTACAAAGGTGTTTCCTTGTGAAGCTGACTGCTGAAATTAGCATCCTAAAAGCTGGTTAGAAATGTCAAAAAAAACCCTAAACCCAGAAAACTGAATTTATGTAAATTTTAAAGAGAAAATAAAGCTGTTATTGTCCCTGAAATCTGGAAGAACTTTATTTTAGTTAGTTTTCTCTTCCCTTTGTTCAGTTCTTTTTCTTCCCCATACCAGTGAGATTTTTGTGGCTTTAATATACAAGTAACCATATGAAAAGAGGCTGTAGCTTATATTAAGGTGACAGAGTTGGTAAGTTGTAAAAGCTGAAGTAAATGCTGACATTGGGCATCACGGGAGTACTGAAAATACTTATTAAGCAAAGCATGTTAACATGGAATTATCAAATACTTCACAATGTATTTGGGAAAAATGAAAAAGCTGCCTAAATCCACATGCAAACTGTCTGATATTGTTTAGAAGTTTCCATTCCTTCATTAAAAAGTCAGTTTCCTTCAGTTCAGGAAATCTGAAATCCAGATGTTTTAATTTTGATTTAAGCTTATTTAATGAAAAAGCCTCGATGTTTAAAAACCTCATTGTTGAAGCTAAAAATAGCAATTTTTATGCACACAACAGAATAAAATTCAAAAGGTTAAATTCTACTAATAGGTGGGAAATAAAGTAAGGTTAAAGACTTAAAGAAGGAGAATAGCAGTGATCTCTGGATTATGATGTTGGATAAATTGTTATCTGAATTAAGAATCTGAAAAAGAAGTGCTTGAAACACATTGAAAAACCACATTCATTTTCTGCAATATATATCTGAGATGATCTCTTTTGCCTTTTTTTTTTATTGTTTCCTGTTCCTAGGGCTGGGAATGATTGCTTAAAATACCCTATTAAATTGACTATTCTTGTCGAGATTCATAACAAATTTTATGGTAGCTGAAATGTGATGAATAAGCACTTTCCCCCATTTCCTCCTGTTAAATAAAAGTATCCAAGTCCAATATGCTTACTTGGATTTTTGACTGTATTAAATAACAAAATGTAATACTCAAACGATCTTGTAAAAAATATTTAGTAAAAATGTTAATAGAAAGTAAGTGGGTTCATAATGTTTGAGTTAACTTTTGCAGATTTGCTGCACTAGCCTTATTACTATGTATTACCATGTGACAAACCATCATAACAGAAATTATATTACAGGGTGTGTATTTTGAATGTCTAAAACTTTGAGCTTTAAATTCTTTTAATATTTTTAAACGTAGAAATGAGTGCTGCCACAGCTAAACCAGTGTATTTGAAATGCTGAATGCACAAGCTTCTGCCGCTGTAGCTTCCCCGAACCACGATGAAGAATGGAAGCAAAACATTTAGTGGGAGCGCTAAAATGGAAGGGGAGAGAGGATCGAAGATCTTTTTGAGGATCGTGACCAAAAACTTTGTGGCTTTACGAAAACAAACAAAAAACCCCAAACAAAAATTTAAAAAAAAAAAAACAAAAACACCACAACCTTTTTCTGACTGAAATGACCCACTGCGTTTCTTTCAAAAGGCAGCGCTCCCTTCCTGAAGGAATGGCTGGGCAGATGCTGCGCTCTGTGCCTCAGAACGCAGAGCCGCTCACCTGGCGGCTGCGCTGCCTGAGCAGAGATAGCTTTGTGCTTCTTGGCGTGACCGATTGCTGCTCTGCTTATCGCGCTTCACAAAGCTTCTTTCTATTTGTTTTATTATTTTCAGCCGTCACCTACACCCGCCCTCCCTCCAGGGCGCATGCGCCGCTGCCGGGGCGGCATTGGCGGCCGCCCCCCCCCGCGTTTCCCAGGAGGCCGCGCGCCGTGCCGAGGTCAAGATGGCGGCGAAGGCGTCTGGTGAGGCGGGGGGAGCGCCGGGGGGCGGCGGGGCCAGGCCCGTCCCTGTCCCCCACCCGCCTGCGCTGGGCAGCGAGGCTCGCCCCGGCCCGCGCTGGGCAGCGAGGCGGGCCCTGTGGGGAGAGGGGGAGCCGGTGTGCATCGTGTGTCCTTGACGGGGACAGCGAGTGCCGGTTCCGCAGTCGCTGGGGGAGTCTCGTCGCCGGCCCTCCCGTGGCAGCGGGGGGAGCCTGGCTCCGACACCTGAGCTCTCTGGGCATGGAGAGTGCTCGGGAGCTCTAGAGGAAGCCGTGGGTTGCTCATGAGGGGCCTCGGGCACTGCTGTCTTGCGCGGATACCGACTCGGCGCACAGTTGGTCTAAGGTTATTCCTTGTCTGGCCCTAAAGGACGAAGTAACTAAGTAACCTACTGAAGCAGTGCTCTAATAATCTTATTTTGGGTGTTTGGGGGTGACGTGGTAAGGCAGGTGGCTTAAAATCACATAAAATAGCTCGCCCGCACTGCATTGCCCGTGTTGTGCTCTTCGTGGCCTTCTAGACGCCGTGTTGAGGTACTTGATTGATTATGTGTAAAAGCATCTCTGCCATCCTGAACCACATTTAAAGGAAGGTGAACATGCTATGTGTGGTGTGGAGGTCTGGTTTTCTGTCTGATTGATTTTTTTTGTTTGGTTGGGGGTTTTGAGGTTTTAGTGTGGATTTTGTGATTGACTTTGGCAGCTCCTTGAAAAAGGAATAGTATTCAAGTATCTGGAGGGGAGAGTAGAAGGTTAACGATATAATAATATTCTGGGCTTGAAGTCAAATAGCAAAAGCCGAGGAACTTAGATAAAATATTGGAAAAGCCTGACGGTTTTGCTTTATGTAGACACTGTGGGTTTGGCTGATGTAAGTGCTACAGAGTCGAAGAGTTTTGTTGCTGTCTTTGATGAGGAATTGGTGGCATTTTTCCAAGTCTTAAAGCAGCCCAATATTCATATTTCATGAAATGGGTTAAACTCTTGTATGTAATGAGCAGTCCTTCTACCTGTTCAGTGTCAGTTATGGGATGCTGAGAAGTAGAGGCCAAGTCATATATAGTTAAATTCAAATTTGATGCAATGTTACATTATCACGTGTCTTGGAGGCAAGCAAATATTTGTGTACTGCCACAGTAACGTGTAAATGTTGAATTTTACCTTGCTGTGCAACTGATGAGGGTCACATTCAGTTGCAGGAGGTGGTCGCCTGTTAGACAAGATTCGCAAGTGGTATTACAATGCAGCTGGCTTCAACAAACTTGGTAAGTGTTTAATTGAGTTTTAAAATCTGCAAATGTAACAGTTCTTAAACTAGTTATGGTTCATAGCTGGCATATATACATGCAGGTTGGCATAGAGTATTTTTGATTAAAATTAGCTACTATTTCTGTGGTGAAATAAGTTGGCAACAGCTTCAGTTATTTCTGTGTTTGCTGATGTTCCGGTGAATTAACTTATAACAGCTAAGGCCAAGCTGAGGCAGCTGAAAAAACTTTCACAAAGCAGTCCTGAACACTAAATTATTTACACTTCCCCACCGAGTCACTTTCACTGGCCAGTGTCTTCTATTGCAAAGACTGCCCTTGAAGCTGGAGAGGTTCCCACTGGTAGCAGTCAGCCCATCTGCAGTACTTATGCAAAGTATCCAAAGTGCAAAAAAGATTGTAGTTGTTCTGCCCTTTGTGTCACCATAACTTCAGCTGCCATCACTCTGGCCTGCACAGTGGTGGAATAGGTGTCAAAACAGGGCTTCCTTAAGGAGAGGAGGGTCCCTTAATGGTATTGTCTTCAGTTTATTCAGAGTTGTTACCAAATTTGTTTCAAACATTTAGATGGCAGAACAGTTATTGGATGACAAGAATCTGAATAGTCAGATGCTGCAATTTATTTCTCACCACAATACAAGCAAATCTCTTAAAGGAAGTTAACATAAATCTCTTAAAGAAAGTTCTGCTCTGGGGAAGTTAGAAAAAAAAAATTACAAGAAAACTATAAACAAGTGAGCTTAGATTCTTCCCCCAAAGATGCAGTGCGTAATTCCTCTTTGATAATGCCTGTCTGTTGAAATTCTTACATCTGCCACTTCTCTGGGAGTACAAGTAAAAAATTAGAGAAGCACCAAATTTAATAGAGTGATTAAACCAGCAGCAGTGCTTCGTGTGTCTTTGAAATAAATTACAAAACTGAATTTAAGAATACATGACTCAAAACAAATTTTTGTTTTATCGAGACACTACTTCCAAGTCAGTCACAAGTCAGTAGATATGTTATAGTAATCATCTGGGAATGCTACAGAAGTAATACTTTGTCCTATTTTTTTAATACCAAACCTTACAGAAAGTTTGTTTGAGTTTCAAGAATCCTTTGTTCCACAGCAGATGTGGGTGTGTTCTTAGTTTTGAGAAGACTGGGTGTTTCTCCCTGATTTAACTTCCAATTTGGAATTCACACACCAACACAGAGCTTCAGGTTTCCATAGCTTCATATAGTCGGCAGAGGTCTGGTCATTATGAGCAGGTCAGTTTAGAGAAAAATGCTGCTGCACTGAGTCTCATCTGTGGCTCACTGACAGTAATGGATTCAGAGCTGTCAAAACTCCTTTACCTGGACAGTCATCTTAAACAGAGATATAAAATTAGATAATTACGTAAATTCACCCCTTAGATCGAGAAATTTTTTTTATGTATATTCTCATGAAACACATTGAATTAAATGCTCATTTTCAGTATTCCTCTTTAAGAAAAGGAGTGAGAAAAGTGAATAGAGTCTGTGAAAGTCAGTGTTTAGGATTGCATATTCTCTGTTCGCAATTAGTGGCTCTCCTGGATTGGTTTGATTTTTCTTCATAATTTTGTACTGGAAGTGTTTTGCCCGTGGTACATGTGTCAATCCTAAATCTCAGTGAAGAACATTTATTCAGTGATACTGTAAATTCTTCTTGGTGCAGGGTTAATGCGAGATGATACACTGCATGAAGATGATGACGTGAAAGAAGCACTGAAGAGACTTCCAGAGCACCTGTACAATGCAAGAGTATTTCGCATAAAGCGAGCACTGGACTTAAGCTTGAAACATCAGATCCTTCCAAAAGACCAGTGGGTGAAGTATGAAGAGGTACGTGCGAGGAGTGTTTCCAAGGTGCAGGTCTTAAATGGCACTGCTAGGACTGAGGGTTGGCATTTTCATTCTCTGAGGAGACACGTGTTTACATGTTCTTTATAGTCAGTATCTCATGGAATACCTCTGGAAAACATTTTTGATTGCAGTTTAAAAATCTGTTTTTCAGTACGAATTACTAAATTTTTCTCAAGATGACAGAAGCTTAAGCTGCAGCTCAGTATCACAGCACATTGTTTGTGTTCAGACAAAATATTTCTTCTAAGCTTTCAGATAAATACAGTATAAATCTAAATAGGTTTGGAATTCTGAAAGAAGATCTGCTTTTCTGATTAATTTCTTAATCTTGCAGAAATTCTTGAGCCAAAGCTTTTATTCATGAAGGTGCCAAGGAAGAATAATTTGAGGGGACATCATGCATTAAAATAAGGGTTACCTTGTAATTTAAAACCGCACTTTCCCTAGCAGATGTAACTAAATTTTATTTTTTGGTAGTGAATCGATTCATAGACTTTGCTTCACTGTCTGCCTCAGCTTTCGCCACATTACCTGGCAGAGAGGAATTTTATTGTTAAGCTTTCGACTATAGGAGAGTACAGAGGTATTAATGCATCTCTGAATAAGCAGAGGCTGTTTCTTGTGGTCTCATAGGTCATATTTCAATAACTGCTGCATTGAATAATTGGTTTTTTATCTCCTCAAGCAGCAGTTTGGTTTGTAAATGTTAAACATGGTCAGGGTGTTCTACCAAATACAAGTTTACAATGCGGGTTAGAAGTTAAGCTCAAAAAGAGATTATCTGGAATATTATTGTGGGACTTTGAACTAATTAAAGTGGATATTGTACATTACTATAGTTGGACTTTCAAGTAATTAAAGTGGATCTTTGACATTTGGGTATCTGCCAAAAAAACCGCTGTTTCTAAAGGCATAGCAGGAAGCATCACTTTGCCTGTTAATGTTGATGAGACATTGGGAATTTGTGGTTGCTGCAGTAGAAAACTTGTCACTGCAGACTTGGTAGATACAAAGTTTACCTTTTCAGGGTAAGTAAGGCTGGATTTATTTTTTGGGTTTTTTTTTCTTGAGAGTTGGGTGCTTAGTCAAACCTGGGGAGAAATGAGAAACAAATAGTCTGTGGGAATGACTTGAGATGTTTCTGTTGCTGCAAGCTGAAATATATTTTCTTCTTTTTCAGGATCAACATTATCTCGAACCATACCTAAAAGAAGTAATCCGTGAAAGACATGAAAGGGAAGCATGGAACAAGAAGTAACTGTTGAACTACTTCATGCAAATATCCAGATATTTCTGATATTTTTAAACATTTGGTTGTAGAAGTCCATAGGGAGGCAATTGTGAGGCTGAGGAATACTGTTTCAGCTTGTTCATTGAGTCTGATCATCCAACTAAAATAAACATGTCAAAATATAAAAATCTTGGAAGAGTTCTTTCTAAATGTTAACAAGCTAATGTTCGGATCTTTCCTGTGGGCATATACATTACACATTAGCTTAGTGGTATGCAGTCTTCATCCCAGCTTTTGATTCTTACTCTTTTCCTCATACAGCTGTTTTCTGCAGAAGTAGAATTAGGTAAGAAATGTTGAAGGCTGTTGGTGCTAGTTGCTCTCTAAGTTAAAAAGGAGATTTGGTGTTCATTTGTCACTGTAGACAACAATACTGAACCAGCATTTGATGTTACAATGGTGTTGTGAGACAGCAGAATGTAATATTCTGTGAACCCAAGCAGATACATAGTGTAAAAATGGAAAATATAAATGATTCCTTAATCATAAAATAGGAAATATGTCACTAACTTTTTATACCATATACATTGTTAAGCCTTAAAAACTATTTTCATGCAAACCATAATAACTGTCACTTTAGCTTTTTGAGACTTTTTATTCTTTTAAAGAGTAAAAGTGGTCTTCTGATGTGCTTTAAACAACACAGTGCTTAACACAGTTAACTTCTCGTGGTTGTTTTTTTTCATCACCTAAAGCATGCTCTAGTTTTTAGTGATTGGTATCCAGAAAATACTGGCCCTTACCAGCTGAAGACCTGGAGTTTAGTCTTCCATAGTTTAATGGTTGTGTGAATTTGGGACAGATACTGGTATTAGGCATGAAATTCAGAGCCTGTTGTATAACCTTCTGGATGAGGTACAGAATCTTGCGTGATGGCCTCAAGGTTTGCTTCTTTTGTTGTGCATGCTTCTCTGCATGCAACACTTGGTTTACCAAAAGAAAGAGAAAACCACATCTGATGTTTTGAATTGTTATCACCAAATAAATAAAATACTGAATTGGGAGCTTTTAGCTTTGCTCATCCCTCTGTTACTTTCGCCTGCTTGCTTAAGTCCTTTACATCTCTAGGATCGATGCAGTGACCCCTCAAAACTTGACAGCCTGATGTGGCAAAACAAAATTCTGCAAAAATATCTGCATTGCCAATATTCCTTTAAAGTCTATGTGGAAATTATATTAAGAATATGAGGTTTTGTTTTTCTCCAATAGTAAAATCTAATGATTGAATCGTACATACAAATACATTCTATGTGTTTTTGGGAACTTTATGATTTTCTTCCAAGAGACATTGGGTTTTTTAAGTTTCACACACTTTATGGAATTATTAGAGTGTAGTTTTCTAATGAAATTAGAACTACTTCATTATCTCTTAGAATTACATAGTGAAAGTATGTACTTCAAAAGTAGTACTTTTAAAGTAATACTTTAAAAGCATAGCTGGTCAAATTTTATGGAATTCTAGAATTCTGTGGAAAGACTCTGTCTACTTATTTGACCACAGGTTTGAATAAAGAAAAAAAGTCTCTCAAAAATTACTTGGTTTGGACAAAAGGGTTTTATTGGCATGAGGCAGTTAAAAATAGGCTGAGCTTTGAGCAAAGTGCAAAGCAGCCATGCCTGAGTTGGCCTAAAGCATCTGAAATCACTGACCCCTTTACTCTCAAATGTAGCATCTTAAAGAGTCAGAGGTGAGTGGTAGAAGTAAATAAAAGAGTCTTTCCAAGTGATCTTTTGGGCAGCTCAAGGGAAAGAAGAAAAAGCCATGTTAAAAGCTTGCCTGTTCACTGAGGCTTCGTTTAGATGAGTTTTCAGATGCTTCTGACTTGGAGTGATAATTTTTAACTTTAAATTTCCTTAATGTGCAGTAGTCTTCTGTTGAAGTATTTTGAAAAAATTTACTATTGTCTAGTTGTATCTTGGAAGGCTGTAAGGAAGATGTCATTTGCCATTTTTTGGCAGAATGGGTGTGTATTTAAAATGTTTAGGAGTATCCAAAAATGGTGAGGAATAGGGAGGAAGGAGGCTGGTGTAAAGAGTGACATCTGTTGCCTGGATGACATCTGTTGCCTGGAAACCAGGAGCTATAGGAGCTTTGTGTTAGAGACCAAACTCTTCTCTAGGATATGTGATGTGAGATTTGTATGCTTCTGCTACTGGCTAATGAATGAGTTGCATTTCATATTTCACCCTCTGGTGTTCCCCTCTGTGCACACTGAGTTGAAAAGCATTAATCTTAGCCAGAAGAAATGGGAATTTTCTTGTATGTAAGATTGTATCCTGCTGGTGACAAGTTGGAGGGTCAGCATGATTCCCAATTTTGAATGCCTGCAGTTATGCTTAAAATTACCTGGGATGGGAAGGAATGCAGTTGTAAAAATGGGGTTTCAGACCTGCAGTTTCACTGTAATGATTCCATCCCACCTGTCCATGTCTCTGTGTGATCCTGCCCTCTGAATCTTCCCGGCCTGTGCAGCCATTAGCTGCAGAGTTGCCTCATTTTGAGGAAAAGCTTGGTAACAGTAAAGGGGGTCAAATAGCTAGAGGTGAAAAGAAAAGTCATGATGAAGGAAAGAGAAGTAGGATTTCTTTATTCTCCTGTCACAAGGTGGTTCTGTTATACTAAGCAATACACTTGGTTCACAGAAGCTCCATAAGAATTTCGCTAAATGCTTAATATCTCTGTGCTTGGAGCTACATCTGCAGAAGTGCAGAGTAATCACATCTATGCCTAGGTTCAGTTCATCAGTTCTGAAAATATGAGGTGCAAGTGTTGGTATTTATCCATACACATGATGGTTACTACAGGTGGTGGTAGCACCTGTAGTATATAAGTATAAGGATTGTGAGAATCCTTATTCCTCTGGTGGTAAGTGCAACACTACTTACATAGAAGATATGTATTTGTGGTCTGTACCTGGTACTTTCAGAAAGCAAGGGTGAGTCATGCCCTAAAGAGGATTGAAAAGAATTTCTGAATGAGAAGAGTGCCTATGGGGTAAAATGTGAACCTGCAATTTAAGGTCATATCATTGTGTACAATGCAACAGTGAATCTTGCATCTCCTTATTCCTGATTTTGAAACCTTCATCTTGGTTAATGTAGTTTTTTGGATATAAATTTTATAGGGATTCCATAAATTACTGAGGTATTTTTGTAATTTTAGTTCACTACCTCTGAATTATGTGTGTAAAATTAAGAGTCTGAGCTGACATTGCTAGTCCTGCAGTTTGATGATAATTTTAGCTTAAATTATTCTTCATCACTTTTGAACAAACGTGCTTCACTTGAAGTTTTCTTTATTAAATACATAATGAAATATAAGAATACGTTTTGATTGCTGAAGATCATATTTGCAACGTCAGACTGATTTCTTTAAATTTTGAATTGGTCAACCCCAAAACAATGGATTTTTTTCAGCACTGTAACAAGAAACATATGCTTGTTTTACATCCAACTTCCATCTCAAGGAGAGCTACAGCAGATACAAATCCCATAAGAATTTTGATGAAACGTTGTGCTTGTCATTTTAATAGAAGCATTTAGCATTAGTATGGTAAACGCATTCTGACTTGAGGCATTTTCTCTCTAGATAGCAAAGGTCAAAGATGACTTTCAGGATTTCTCCACGGTATTGGCAGTCGGTTTTCATGGACTGAAACTGGCCAGGGTGAGGGCTGCTCTGGGTAGCAGAACAGGCAGAGGCAGCCCCTCCAGGGTGACACCAGGGTGTCTTCACTTCTCATAGCCCCTCTTAGCTGGTCTATGGCCCAAAGGGCTAACATCTTGAAAAATTGTAGGCCACAAACTTCATTGTAAACAGTTTGTGTTAGCATCTAAATACCATTGAATGGGGCCTGATCCCAAAACTGTTTCCTCAAACTCCCCTGCAGGTCATGTAGAGTTGTAAGCTTTCTTCAGTGTCAAAAAGTTTCTTCCTGACTCACTCAGAACCTCTGCTGGCGTTGCTGGGATTAGGTGACAGGCAAGTGTGCTGTCCTAAGGTGCCAGAAAGCATCTGCATCTCTGCCTTCCTGGCAAGGTGTGTGTGTTAAGACATGTCTGGAGTAGGAGCCCTCAATGCCTTTTGCTCCCTGGTGATTTAATGCTAGCTTATGCTGGCAGCCTGTCAGCTCAATTCCTTTTTCTTCACAAAAAGTGTGGATTCACAGTTCCCTTCTCTGTGAATGCTTACATATTTTTACATAGTATTTACATTTTTTCTGGAGTGCAAGTGGGACTATTAGTCCTTCTGGCTATCTCTCTTCAGCTATGAAAGATCTGATAAACTGTACCAGGAGACATGAGGACTCGAATCGGATAGAGCTTTTTTCTAGGCTGGTTTATGATGTGCTTCATAATAAGGGCAATGCCTGACTCCACCTGCCTAGAGGCACTTGCCTACCTGTGCAATTACTGCCCACCAGCTTCTGCCCTGCTCTCTACTTAGTACCTGAGCCATGGCTCAGGATCAGGGAGATAGGCCAAGGGCTTGAGTGAGGAATGGAGGGTGGGTGAGGGGTTGAGGAAGACTCAGGATTAGGAAGTCATGTGCAGGGATCTGAAGGAAGTATAAGGAAAATAAGCTGACCTCAAATCCCCTCTGCCTGCTTTGGGGGTGAGGTGAGGTGGAGTTGATGCATTTATGTGCAAACATGTGGTTTAATGCATTTTGGGAAATGGGACCACTGAGTATGAGCATGTGGAGAGAGGCATGAGGTGGTTTGACAAAGGTAAGGGTGCTTTTCAGGCCACTGCAGAGGGTGGCACCTGTGCATCCTAACTTTGGGAAGGCCAAGTTCATGGCACTCATTGAGGCTTAAGTTTTCCCTAAAGAATATCTAAAGACATCCACTGACCCTTACTGTGAGTGAAATCCAAGCTGTCCTTGCCCTGGCTCCAGGATGCCAGGCCTAGCTGTCCATCTCCTGTGGCCCAGCCTCATCTGTTTCTTTCACGAAAACCAGAATATCTGCAAGAAGATGCTCCCACAGTTACAGGGTAGGTCTGAGTTTCAGGTGCTCACATCTCTGCTGCAAAAGAGGAGCACTGGATCTTTCTTTTCCAAAGCCTAAGTAAGTGCTGGAATTGCTGTTGCTGTTTTATGAGGGTGTGCTGCTTTGGTTCCTGTGCTGGGAAAGGATCTGGAGCCTGAAACCTGATCAGAAGGAGGTAACTCAGCACAGCTGGACTGTGCTCTCCTCAGCCCTTCCTAAAGCAGTTCCCCACTGGCCTGCATGGATCTGGTTCTTTGTGTCAAAATATTCTGGATTGCAAGGGGAGGCTGCATAGTGAGGCATGCAGTTAAGCACTGCTGCACTCAGTATTCCAACACCTAAGCCCTTTTATGAAGCCTCATACTCCCACTGTGGCCTAGCAGATTGAAATGATTGTTTATAAGCAGCAAAGTTCAGAGTCCAAAGCTCAGATCTCTTCAAGGCACTTCAGAGGGTTTTCTGTCTGCAAGTTGCGTTCCCCAGCGGAGTATTAGTTTAAAAAGATACTATTATGAAATAGTCATAAAAGCAGCTTGATCTGTTTGGTTTACTTCAATTAACTAAAAATTCTCCAAGTTCTCCATGTTTCTCGGCCGCAGTCCCTCACCCTGAAGAAGGTGGATGAAAACTCCATCAATGTGCAAGTGGGCCCCCAGCAAGGCTCGGCACTCAGCCGGCCTGCTGGAGCTCACCACACTGTCGTGGCAGTGTAGAGGTGGCTCTGATAAAAAGCAAGATGCATCCTGCCGCCAGGTAAGGCTTGGCTCAGCTCTGCTCTGTGCACTGCAAAAGCCAAGGTACCAGAGGAGGGCTGAGATCATAATTTCAGAGCTCTATGGAGGCAGTCATCCCTGCCTAGGAGCGCTTGGGCTCCTAGGGTAGGGCAAAGTCAGGACATGGGTCTGCACTGACAGCAACGAGACATGCTTTATTTATATATTTTATAAAGCAACAACACCGAAAAAAAAAAATTCTTGAGAAAAATAACAAAAAGACCACATTTCCTTTTAGAAGTACAGCTTTGTTTTTATCTGGTCACAGACGCTTGCTCTTTCTTGTGGAAAGGAGGGGTGTAGTCACCTTCACCTCTGGAGCTCTGGGGGATCTTTCATGAATTTCCATCCTTAGCTTTTCATAAGTATATCAAACCCAGTGATGTGTCTGAACATGTCTAAAACAGGCATTAAAGCCTTATTCAACAAGCTACTTCAAAAAGAACAAGAGGAGGCATGCTTTGAAAGGGGACTTCTCCTCCAGCTGCTTCCACCCAACACTTTAAAAACACATAAGACACAATAAAGCACGTGTTGACATAAGTGAGCCTCAAAAAAACCATTGGATTATTTTGAAGGAGTATAATCATAAGCGGGGAGAGTTATCATCCTTCACCCAGCAAAACAATTACATCAGTGCAGCTTGGACTGGGATCTGCCTTAAGATCTCCCAGATGTTGCAAATGGTGTAGTTGCTGATCAGTTGCTCTGGGTAATTATAAACTGTCAGATGGAGGAGGGGAGGTTGGTTCTCAAATGAAACAACATAAAAGCTTTTAGGGGAATTGTAGAGAGGAAGATCCACTGTTCACAGCTGACACCGAGAGCCACAACAGTCTCTGCTTCTGCTTGACTTTGCCAGACCAATATTGTGGACATGTCTCAGAGCCTGTCTTAGACCTGAGCTATAGCATGCTGCACAGAGGTGAACCCTGCAGCAAGGGGTTTGCTGTGGACTGATCCTTGCAAACCTGCTCAGAAATCATTTTAGCAGAATCTCCTAGCCTGGAATGAGGGAGCTGCTGCCCACCTCACTAGCAGAAGCCCATCTGATCCTGAGACAGCCCATGCCAGCCCTGACACTCAAATGGAAAGAGGCAACAGGGATAAAAACTGCCACCTTGCTGTCCCTGGGGGAAAACAACTTTCCCAGCCACAGGGCTGCTCCCCTGCTCAGACCTGGCCTGAGCAGCTGGAGGATGGAGCCCCAGATGAGGTGTTGGTGCTCTCCTGCAGCACAACAAGAGTTCAAGTCTCTGGGAGCTGCAAGAAGATGGGGAGCAGGTCCCTGACGCTATAGCTGGGTGACTCAAACACTTACCAGAGCCTGTCCCCAGCCCAAAGGTTCATTTTGTGCAGTTTCTCTGAAACAATTGTTTGTAGCACAAAGAAGCTGTGGGCATAGTGAACTTAGGCCAGAAATAAGCCCTGGCTCCTCTTCTCTGGGACTGCTACCTGCCTTAAACACACCAGCAGGTCACTGGGCTCATGGAGCATGCTCAGGTCATCAGTGACCCTCTGCTCAGCCCTTTGAAGGTTTTAGAAGGGCACCAGCATCCTGAATAGCCTTTAGGAGTCAGCTGGGAGGTGCTTCAGCCTTAGTAAAGAGATTTTGGAAATCCCCCATGCTGGTGTTTCTATGGGGTAACATGAGCTGGTGAACTGCCTCTCCAAGGGCCCTTCTGAGAGCCCCAGATCACAGTCCCACTGGGCTCCAGCCACGCCATCTGTCCAAGTGGCGAGTAGCTGGGTGTCCATCCAGCCCCCTGCAGGTGACAGAGCCATGTTTGCCAGCTTGCAGCACATCAGGCTGTGAACAAGGGCAGGTGAGGGTGAGGAAGTTGGGTGGGCAGCAACCACCCCAGCACGGCCTGCCCAGGGTGGAGAGCAGCAAACACCAGCAAGAAACGCTGCCCACTGCCACAGCACAGGGAACACAGGCTCCCAGCCCATGGCTCTGGCCTCTGTTACCAGCACACTGCTGCTTCACCACCTGCTCAGTGGGATTCCTGACCCCCAGCGCAGACAGGGCTGCACTCGGGGAGGGTGTGCTCAGCCACCACCCTCGCAAGGGCTGCCCAGTGCCAGACATGCAGGTGGCTTCATCAGCACACAAGGGTGACAAGCTCAGCAGCAGGCCAGCTACACAAAAATCAACCCCGGGCAATGTCAGTGCCCCAGGTCGAGGGGTGGCTTTGTCCTGGACATAATTATAACAGTGGAGAAAAACACATTACCCATCTCCAGCATCACCTATCACGGCCAGCTCACCCTGACACAAGGTGGGGCTGTGCTGTAACAGTACAAGCACCACCAGAACGTCCTGGCATTGTCTTCTTCCCTTTTTTAATTTCATTTTTCAGGATGACAACACTTTAGAGGTTTATGACCAACAGGAGAATTTACTACTAAGTCATATACTGATGTAATGAAATCTAATATATGCTGTGTAATGAGTTATGAGATGTTATTTAGTTTCAGGGTTTTATTACTTCAATCAGTTATGACCATATTTCCTTTTATGTGATTGCTCACCCTTTAAACATACCAGATGACTGTATAAAGAACACCTAATAAAGTCTGGAGATGTTAAAATATAAATGTTTTAATTTTTGCCATAAATTTGTTTCAATTCTACCAATGGGGGCTTTTGCCCTGGAAGTGCTGCAGTCCTTGTTAGCAGTGCATACCCTGGTAGTGTTGACTTGTTCCTTTGGAGGAAGGAGCTGGACAACTGTGCTTCATTGCAAAGCACAGTTAGTCACCAACACTCACCCTTGGTGATTATACACAGAAAAGGAAAGGGTTTTAGAATATAAACAAATGAAAGACAATACTGATCTGTGACAGAAGTCATTATCTTAATTAGCCTCTCATATTTACCCTTGCAATTGCAACATACACATGCCCTGGTTTCTACCAGTTTTCAAGAAGGAAGAATCAGGCTTATGGTCTTCAGCATCAAGATCAAATCCAGGGATGTTCTTCCCATGTACCATTTGGCAATCCTCCTAATTTTTCCACGTTTATGCTTTGTATTCTAAAGTCTTTTGGGATAACGTCATAGTAGTGGAATTATATAGCTGTGAAATAAGATCAGGATCAAGTCTTTAATAAATCAATGTTTTAGCAAGCAAAAGACAATTGCAGAAGTAGAGCCTTAGTTGTGACGTGTTCACAGTGAGTGTGGAGTTCTTAGAAATTACTGTAGAATGTATTGTATGATGTTAACAACTCCACAGTAAGAGTTTGTGTCCGAGTGGATACTGAAGGCTGTAGCACACGGCTGCTGTCTGGTGAGCTGCCCACTCATGGGAATGCAGAGGTGTCCAGCACTGCTGGCTGGGGTCCTGCACGGGTGTCACCTGCCTGGAGATGACACCTACATATACAGATCTAATTACAATGTTCTAATTTCCTCTGCAACAGGCAGCACTCACATGATTTGCTGAACCTGGTGGAAGTCCCCACTGAGGGGGTTCAGGGCAGGGGAAACCAGGCAGTGCTGCACTGGCTCAGAGGCTGCATTGCTGCTGGGCTGGGAGGAAAGAGCCTGGTGAATCTGGGCCACTGTACAGGCTTTCTTGGCCAGCTTCAAGGGAGAGAAAACTGCCTTTTAGTTACATCTTAATTTACAGTTTGCAGCAACCACAAATATTTTCATCATGTTTAATCTGCTGTGGCTGTGGCTGCCTCATATGTCATGGCCCTGCTGTTCTATTGCCTGCAGCAGAAAGGTACCAGAGGGCCAATTTGACAGAAGTTTCATGCCCATCTCCATCCCAGCCTCCAAGTCCTGTCTGTGACAAGCCTGTGCCTTGTTTTAGCTGTGGGTAGTATTGCTGCCATATGTAACCCCTTCTAATTCTGCAAGGCAAGGTGTCATCTCAGAAGAATCCCTCTGGACAGCTGTTTATCAATTCAATGCTTTTTAGTTGTATGTACATCAATATGCTTTACTTTTCCCAGTATTTATTCAATTTTTGATAGAGATACTAACAGAAGGGAAAAACTTCTAAATGATCCATCTTACTTCTCCATTCTATTAATATCTCTATTCGCTAATTGCATAAATTCTAGGAGAACTACAGCAAGAAATGAAATAAAGGCTTTACCATTAACAGTTCCAGGCTAATAATTCAGCCAAAGAGAATCATACATCAAATAAATGGCCAAGTGTACCTAAAATGTGTCTTTGTACAGTAACAAGGCACAATTTAATCCCATTAAGAAAATGTTGGCAGTGGCTCAGTGTTTGGGAATATGCCACTGAACTGTCCTGCTGTAACCTTGGATGTAGGAAAAATTGAGACAAAGCAGCATACTTAGTCTGACACATCTTTGCCCTTTAGGTCCTTAATGATGCAGTGATTTACTGAAACATTTAATATTGTTTAGCTGCAGAAATTGTCTCATATGTGGAAGCTAAGCAATAACATGCTTGCTGAATGTGCCCTATCTGCTGCTTCATAAGCAAAGTTTATTTGCAACTCCATAAAACACAGACTTCTGAGCTATCTCAAAACATCAAGTCCACATATTAATTTGTAAGAAACAAAATCTTTATTCCATATATCTTACTTAAAGTATAAAAAGACAGTTTCTCACTAACCAAGGATTTAAGAAAAACTTTTTTTTTCCTCAGGTTTTAGTTTTTATCTGCGTTACTCTGCTTTTACTTTGCCCCCATTATTCTCAGAAGGATCTGGAGTACTTTTCTATTCTCCAGGTACTGTATATGTGGCACTCTGCTGCCAAAGCAATTGACTTCTTTCTAATTAAGAAAGATTTAATATTTACCATAGAAAAAACAGTATTGCTAGACACATTTCTCATGACCACGTTGTATCCTTGGAGTTTTAGCTATGGATTTTGAGGAAAATACTGTGTGAATTAATGAAAGCATTAGATTCTCAAGATGAATTCACAGCTCATTCAGTATAACCTACCTCTAGCAGCATTCTGGGGGCTCAGCACCATGAGGGTCTGCTGCTCTGGAGTGCTCCTCACACTGCTTCTGCTCCTCCCCATGCACACAGCTTTCTTCCCTTCTGCTGGTGCGGCCCTTCCCTGATTCTCTAAGCATGGAAGGAAAATGGGTGCTTTGAGTGTTATTAAAATACACAAACACTGTGAGTTGGAAGTATCAATATTCAGTTCCTTTCACTGGTCCTCCACGAAAGTCTTGCTCCTAAATTATCGTCTGTGTGGTTTCCCTGCACTGTTACTTGCAATATCAAGTTGTTGTGTGGAATGAATCACTTGACAGAGCTTTGTGACTCTTTGTACTGTAACAGCTTCTAGAAAAATTCAAACTGGCAGTTTCTGTAATAAGGCAAGAGGAAATATATTTGAATAGTGCATGTGTTTTATAGTGCAAGGTCAGAGAGCACCCATTCATAACAGGCTACAATGGGGAATAAGAGGGTAACTATAGATATATGCATAATATACAAACATAAACGATTATTTTTTCGCTCTCATCCTCTGGCATTTGCTATCAAATCAAAGGGAAAAAAAATTGTGTCTCCTTTCTGTGTGACTGTAGGAGTCTTTGCTTCACAGAATACAGTTCAGAAACCACAGGAAGCAAATGGTGTGGCCCATAGCAATGGGGTGACCCCATTTTGCTTGCACTAGTCACAGCGCTAAGGATCTGGCACAGATGCTCAAAGAGGCTGTGCTCCTATGCTGGCAGCCCCATGGTCATGGCCAGGATGGGGTAACTGTGCTGCTTCCAGCAGATTACTTCAAGAAGCAGAGGGGCAGCAGAGCATGGTGGGGTGATGTGCCTATCAGGGCTGCACTGGCTCCTAAGTGGCTCTTTGCTGCCGACAGCCTGGTGTTGATGTTTTAAGGGCAGCTTGCTGTCAGTGGAAGTAATATGACAAAAATTAGGTAGGCAAGAGGGATTAAAACATGTACAATATTGCAGAACTTGTTAGGCTCAATTACACGAGTCGGGAACTAGTGGAGTGTTTGAAGACCTGGAAATAATTCCAATTTGTCATACCAGGAGACTCCTTCCCAGAAACCGGCTGTGTAAGCAGAGGCAAGTCCACCATATGGAGAACAGATGTCTCAAGGGAGCTGAAAAGAAGATACTTTGCCAGTACGAGAAATATTCAGTATGAGGAGGTGATAACAAGTGCTTCTAAAGAAGAAACAATTATTTATCATTGAGTAGACAATTTTTACTGTTTCCTAGAACACAAACCTATATGCTTAAGTAATCTCAGACTGCCAGAGTGAAGAGTCATTGATTCACAGCTTGGGGTAGAAACTATAATAATAAGCAGATTGCACATCTTGTTTAACCATCTGATTTTTAAAGCATATTTTATCACAGTCTGTATCAGTGAAAAAGAAAAAAAAGGAAGTCAGAAGAAAATGAGTTATTGGTGTAAAGTTGTTTTAATGTACAAAGTAGTATGGTTGCCTTTGCCATTTGCAACTTGAATGTTTTACTTTTTTCCCTTTAATTAGGAACTGTCATGGAGGTTGACTCAGTTTATAAGTCAGTCTTGTTAGAATGGTGTCTGTGAGAGCTGCCTCCAAGCATCAAATCTGCTAAAACATCAGGAATGAGACTTGAGAGAAGCACTTCATTGCTGTCTTTGGGTGCCTTAGGAGATGTGCTAAGGGAAGATCCAATTGAGCAAGGAAGTCCAAGGACTGCTTGAATTGGAGCTCAGCAATGACTTGCTCTATAAGCAAAAGCATGCAGCTGTGGCTGCTGCCTGTGTAAGTACCAGTACACATGTCCCAGGTAGATGGCTGGGTTTTCCTCCTGACAGAGCTGTTCTGCTTTCCAAGCAGCAGAACAAGAGCTATTGGCACAGCTCCTTCAGCTCCTGCAGAACTCCAGCAAATTACTGCAGGGAAAGATAAAGCAGTACCAGCAAGGTAGGGCCCTGTGGCTTATTTTACAGTGCTAGGGTGAGAAGAACTGTAATAGGCTGTCTGCAACAGCCATTCATCTAATCTGTTCTTAAAAACCTCTCATGATGGCATTGCCCCAGTCCACAAAAGCAGCCTGCTCCTAATCTCATATTTGATTATAGCTGGGTAGTTTGTCCTACTATCTAAGCTAAATCTCCCTTGCATCCTGTTATATCTATTACTCCTTATATCCACTCTCAGTGGATATAAAGATAACAGATTTTCATCCTCCTTACAGAAAAAAAATGTAAGACTGTTATCCCACTCCCTTTGGACCTATCTATCTTCTCTTCACTAGACTAAACAACTCCAAGATCTTTCAATCTCTCCTCACAGGTCAGATTTTACAAACCTTGTAATACCCTTGATGGTCTCTCAGGGCTTTCTTATTTCATTTGTGTCTTTTCTAAAAGGTGATGTCCAGTTGCTGGATGCAAAACTTGAGAAGTTCCCAATGTCATGAAGTTACCACCCAGCCCTTAGCTTTCACATCCCCATGTGCACCCTTGTGGGTGTCACTGAGGTCAGCTGGGGTGTGTTTGCCTCCAGGTCTCTTCTGCGGCCTGGTTGGTCACTCTTTGTTTTAATACAAGGCCTTTTGACCTCCTAGCACTTTGCATGTATCTCTCTTCGGTTCCATTTGTTGATTCTGGAAAAGCTCTCCAATTTTTCATAGCTATTTTGAATTTTAATCCTGAGCTCCACTATGCTCACAATCCTCCTGGCTTAGTGTGATGGGCCGATTTTATAAGCATACTTTATTCCATTATCCGAGTTACTAATGAAAATATCAAACTGAAACAGGCTCCAAACAGACCCTGGGTGACCCTCTTAAAAATGCATTTTCAGTTTGATGACAAACTGTGATAAGTTCAACCACTTGTGCACCCACTTACTTGTGATTTCATCTCATCTTAGCTGTCTGTATGAGAAAGTAATGGGGG
The DNA here is from genome assembly GCA_013397195.1 of Hylia prasina. Classification (NCBI taxonomy): domain Eukaryota; kingdom Metazoa; phylum Chordata; class Aves; order Passeriformes; family Sylviidae; genus Hylia; species Hylia prasina. The sequence goes on along the minus strand of VYXD01011355.1, from coordinate 235,166 downwards.
ACACATTCATATACCCCACTCTGTTGGGCAATTGCTATTAAAAAAACATTATTAAATACATTGTCTTTTTCTGCTGATCAGTGCTGGGGTCTGCAGTGATCATGAGTCTGTAATGCACCCAAGGAAGGAGCCGGTAAGGGAAAGAGGAGAGCAAGGCAGCATCCTTCACAGGGAGCAGCCTCCTTCCCTCTCATCCTGCACCTGCACATCTGCACATGGGTGCTCCAAACCAAAACCCAGCATCTCTGGTAGCCAACAACGAGAGCAGCAGCACCCACAGCCCTGGAAAGGCCAAGGGATTGTTGCCAATTCAAGGTGAGAAACATTCTCCTTCACATGAGTGGGGAACCCTCCTTCAGTGGAGGATCTGTCAGAGGCAAAAGAAATATCCTCCTGGGAGAGCACAGGAGAAGGGTGTGCTTTTCAGGCTCAAGCTTGAAGAGGATGCTGTAGGAGTGACAGAACTTTATTGCTAGAGAAGAGACAAATAGTTTTTAGTACACATTTTGGTTGCATGGGACTGAGTGTATATTGGGTGCCACACTGGCTTCTACAGCCAGAGGATTCAGGACAGATCCTTTTCTGCTGGTAGCTCTGGGCTATGTATATTACACCTTTACATTCAGTTTGATACTGCCTTTAGCCTGCTGGCCCCCTGCCAGTGCAGCTGCAGAGAAGTTGGGGAAGTTTGCCATAATTTGCTTGGGAATTCTTGTGGAAAGTGAGTTTCACCTACTGCAGTGGAAGGGGATAGGTTTAAGGTGTTTGGGTTTCTTTTTGTCCTGATATGCTCATCCTCATTTAGAAGTAAGGTGGAGTTCAACATTAAAATATTCCAGCTTGGACATAAGGGACAACTGGAAATCAGTGTTGAAGACTGTTCAGAAAATGCAGTAAACTCATGCCTCTGATTAAAACAAGACAAAAGTTGCTTTAACAAAGATCCTGTGGATGTTGCTAATACCAGTGAAGAGGAAGATACTCTCAACCCAGGTTTTGGTGGACAACTTTAAAAAGCACCAAGAAGGGTGTCCTAGTCACTTCTCAGCCAGCAGCACCAGCTCAGCCCGAGCTGGGTTTAAGGCAGCCTTGCCCACATGCTGCCTGGCCAGCAGCCAGTCTTCCCCTGCCTCCAAGGAGTGAAATCCTGGCACTAAAACCTCTGCTGGCACCAAGAGCCCCAACTGCTACACCCTTCAGCTGCAACAGGGGTCTATCAAGCCTAGAGGAAGAGAACCGCGAGGGTATGGACAATTAAAGATAGAGACACAGTGGACTTTTATGTGTTTCCTATCAGGAAAAGCATGAGTGATGTTTTAGGTTTTCAAGAATACCCTAACTCAGCATTTTGCTGCAGCAGGGTGGTCAGTGGGCTTTGGACTGCAGCCCAGCCAAACAGAACGGAGCTTTTCGTCAGTTAAAGTCCAAGAAGGGAATAATGATCTCAGAGTTTTGTATTTATCATTGGACTTGGCCTCCTGACCCTCCTAAAGAAAGGCAATGACTTGAAACACTTTTCACAAAGCCAAGACATAAATGGTTGCAGTAAAAATTAACTTTATCCTGATTTTTTTTTTTTCCCCCCCAGATAAACAATTTCTATTATTTGGATAAATTTTGCCCCCCTGGTTCTCTCAGAATGGTCAAGGCAATTCTCCACACTGGAAAACTATGCTGGCCCAAAGATGTCACTATCTTGGCAATGGCTCACACAGCCCCAAACAGGGCTATGTGGAGTTATGTGGAGTTTTGTATGATTCAGCAGCAACAAGTGTGAAAAGGCTGAGACTGCTAGCACTCGCCCTTCCTCAACCTTTTCGTATTCCTGGCACTCCCTGCGAGCATAGCTGCCTGCAGATATTTAAAGAGCAAAAAGAGTGAGTACTGAAGCGAGCTTTTTTTTTTTTTTTTTTTTTACCCCCACACATTTTT
>VYXD01011355.1:216859-233223 GCA_013397195.1 Hylia prasina | reverse complement strand
TTTTTTTCCCCCACAGCATTTTTCCTTCTTCTTCTTTCATTTAGGCAGATATTTATGCTTTTTTTTATGAAGACCTTCCTCTGGTTTGTTAGCACCAGCATGGAACATCTTGCTGTCCTAGCAAGCGCCGTGCAGTGATGAGGAATACTCCTTGTCCCAGCAGCCTTTCTCCTCATGGCAGGCACTTGTTCCCCTTACCCAAGAAAACATGCAGGGTTTGTGTGGTGAAAGCACAGGGGTTTTTCTGTCACATTTTGGGTGCACATTCAGCATGGTGAAGCACAAGCACTGGCTAAAGTAATGGGGTATCTTATATGTTTCCTTTACAAGCTGCAGTATACCAAGAGGTCTTTGCATTTTTGTCAGAAGGCTGGACATTATCGCTCTTTGAAAACCTAAAGACCTCCACATAAAAAACCTCAAAACCACAACATAAAAAACTCTGAAAAAAGACCAAAGGATTTCTATGCTTCCCAGTACACCTATGGGAAATGGAGACAAAATCTTTCCATGCTACACATACAAAAGCATGCTACAAGATTCCTTTATGCCTGCTCAAAGCCCAAAGCTCCATGTTTCATCCTCCTAGCATAATTCTTCTGGTATGAAATAGGTGCAAGATCTAGGAAACCTAAAACACAACTAAACTGGGACTTGAGGCTCAAAAATCCACCTGATCCTAGCCTGTGATTTAGTCTCTAGGGCTGTATTCTCCAAAGAGGTACTGAGATTAATTGGGTACTTCCCAGGTCGCTGGCACCCAACTTCTGACATCCATGTGTCCCTCAGGCATAATGGAAATTGTAAATCAATGTTAAATTAATTTGGTGGTGGCTGGAGATTTTGAGGAGGGGAGTTCAGAGAGTCAAAACCACTTGACAGGCAGGATTTCTGTCCACCTGCATTGGCTGCCTTGGCAGAGGTGCCAGTGATTAAATGGACCGAGCCTCATCTCTCAGCCAAAGACAGCTTTCCAGGTGCCCAGTGAACAGCACTGCCTGCTGCTGAATGCAGAGCTGAATTCACTTGCAGATAAAAGCAAATTCACCTGCAGTTCTGGCAGTGAAAGAAACCACATGCTTGGTTTTAATATATAATTGTATAATTGGTTTTATTCTTCTTTCCCACAACATACATGATTGCTGGAAATTCTTTCCTGTCCCCAATCTTTTCTTTTTCTGCTTATTTGTCCTTATTCAAAGCTAACAGCTGGTTTTACCTATGAGAACCAGCTCACAGATGCACTGCAGGATATAAAGCACATTTATGATAAGACACCTGATAAATCCCTTTATGCTCCACATCTTTCCTGTAAAGATATAGGGAGGGGGCAAGTGGAGAAGGAGAAAAGACCTGCTTTAGGATGATGTCATGGCTGTCGGGCACATCTGCCCCAAATTAAATTACCATCTAAAGGGCTTATTTCTCAAACATATTTCTTTTCAGCTTGGAAGGAGACATAAAGCAGCGTATCCTTTCAGTTTGCATTTGGGGAGTCTGAAAATTCGGGATCACCCTCCACAGTATGCCAGCAAGATTTACTAGTGCTGAGCCTCTCAGGTGATGATGCTGTACAAGTTACATGAAAAATGAATCTTTCTTGGTTCCTTGATTAAGTTGTGACTCCTAATAAATCTTTCAGAGACATCAAGCCTGTCTTGCTAAAAGCATGAGGGACCTTTGCAAAGCCCTCTAAGAAGGTGTGAGAAAGAGGTCTCATCTGTGAGTAGAAAGCTTTAAAAAGTTAACCTGTTTGAATTTAAGAACATTCATTCTCAATCTTTCACAGTAAACTCTATGTGCATTCCAGAATTGGAAGACAAAAATGTAGAATGCACAGACATAAACAAGGTTTAAACACACCAAGAATAAAACATTTGCAAATAGACTGCTTTATCTTGCTGCTGTACCATCCCCACTCCCCCTCCTCCACCCCCCCCAAAAGAAAAGGCAACAGGAAAAAGGAAGAGGGGACATGAAGGACAACTATTATTTTTAATACTTTCTGTGTGATCTTTTCCTATGAAGGCACTCAGCCTCTATGGTTTGTGGGTGAACAATAGGAGGAAAATCCTGGACCAGACAAAATCCTCATGCTCTTGCTGCCTCTTAGTGCCAACATCCAGTGTCCCTAAAATACTCATGGTGGCAAAGTCCTGCGTAACAAGGGAACCATTTTTTTTCTCCTGTGCAGACCCCCTGGACCCAGAGGCCGTGACAGAGCTGCTCATGTGTGTGGCATCTGCTGCACTGGAGGAAAAGATGCAGCACATGCCACACACGTGCAGCCTTTTAACTGCCCGGGCACCCTGTGCTGCCTCTTTCAAAGCCCTGGACAAACAGCATCGAAACACAGCAAAACCTGTCAGCCCATCTAGAAACCATGGTCCTGGTTTCCCAGCACTCCAGTTGGTGGAGTTATGCTCATTTACACCAGCTGAGGAACTGTTCCTACATTTCCACCTGGTTCCTGAAGATTTATATACTAATTCCCCACAAAGCATTACAATGGGAAAAAAACCCCCAAAAAACTGCCTAACTAGGTCCACAAACCCTATTTCATAAGTGAGTTATCTCAGCCTTGCTGGGTCAGATCTTGCTGAGAGGACGATACATCCAGGCCCGTCATGTAAATCATTTCCTTTTGAATACTTATGTCTAATCAACTTCAGACCTTGTTTTGGACACATTGTATGTTTCATAAGCTGAAGAACTCTCTGTGATTAAATCCTTGCCTCCTGACCCCAAAATACATCTGAACAAAATTGTCCCATCAGGAGTTCAGATAATTGCTTGGCCTTTCCTGTCAGTCATAAACCAGACAGATGCAACTTTTTTGGACACTTCCCCACACTTGACTGTGCTTTTCAAACATATTCCAAACAGCGTAAGAGAATAGGAATGGTTGCTTTTATAAATGTGTGGTAGTTCATATGCTTAAGCAAAGAAAACAGAGACTCTCTTTGCTGGTGCCATATGTATTATTGTGTGATAAAAAATTTACCAGCATGTAGCTCTGCAATTATTGTTCTTACAGCTCCATTAGTCTTAAATCTTATTTATTACAGTGGACTTTTTTTTTCTTTCACTGGAAATCCCAGGCTCTCCCTTTTCTTGCTCCAAGGCTTACAAAGCACCGAGTAGTCCAGGCACAATTTGAAGACTCTATCTTTCTCACACCCAGAGACATTGTGTTTAGGAGTGGTCTTTCTGCTCCCACACAGATGCCTTCTGGACCTGCAGCCATGCAGTTCTGTGGATCCAGTGGAGATGGCCAGGGCCTGACCCAGCAGGACACAGGCACTGAGCAATGTTCACACCCCCTGCCCTGGCCACGGCACCATCCACCTCGCAGGGCTGCAGCTCACAACAGGGACAGCCCAAAGTCTTAATTGAGGGCTGAGCTGGGACACTGCCCAAGCACTGGTGGGGTCAGCAGGGAAGGCACAGCAAAAGCAGGTGAAAATTTTCTGTTGACTTCTGGGGGGACCACGATTTTCTTCTCCTCATTCTCCTTGACAGCCTGCTAGTGTACACAGGAGAGCTTGGAGAGGTGAGAAAAAATTGCTGGAGGAAGCCTGGAACATATCTGCTGGTGAATGGCAAGTCACCCCATGCACTTGGATGGAGCTAAATCCTGAACAATGAGAAGTATTACAAATATTCAGACATCACAGACAAGGGTTTACAGAGATCACAGTCTTTAGTTGAAAGCCTGGGAATTCCTCAAGGAGAAGGTGTGGTCTAGGGCAGTGCATGTGAGCCAAGAACTTTCCAAGTGCCTCTGCAACTCTCAAAATCTGATGAGAAAATTAAGTTCATGGGCAAAACACATTGTGAAAATGGAAAGCAGACTGCTACACTCATCAGTAAGTTGAAAGAATGGTATGCATGTGAATGTTAGAAAAGAAAAATCATTAAAAGTTCATTCTACATCAAGAAGAAAACTTTCCAAGGAGCAGAAAACAAGGACCTGCAGGGCTGGGGGGCCACAGAAGAACCTCATTTCTGCACCTGAGTCCTGGCTGTGCAAGCAAAGCTGCAGAATCATGAGCATCATCTCACAGACCATTTGGACACTAAGCCTGCATGTGGTTCCTGCAGACAGACAGGCTCTCTTAGACATTACTGTGCCTCTTTGTGTTGCCAGCCTCTTGGTGGTTTGACAAAAGTCATTGCTGTCTAGCAGAGGTGACAAAACTGGACATAACATGACTCCATCTGCCACATTTGGTGGCCTAGTGGTCTAAAGTGGTCTAGAACTTTACACCTGCAGCAAAGAATAATCTGGAAACAAAATTGGTGTTTCTGACATTGGAGAGTGACACATGGGGCAGGGTTTGGCTCCAGGACAGCCTCATATATGTGCCCAGGTCTGTATGAGTTACAGAACTGCTCCTGAAGGTCATGCTGGCTTTTTCATTTTGCAAGGTATCTTTGTGAGCCTGTAGTGTCAGGCAGAGCTCACACAAGGTTTACCAAACTGTCCTGTGAGGACATGGAAAAGAAGCATGAATCATTGGAAAATTGTATTCTCTGCAGGAACACCTGCAGAAAAGGCCACAGGAGTCCCCTGGGCACTGCACCCATCAGGTTGCCAACACCCACAGACCAGTGCACACTGAGCTACTTCTCTCCAAACTTCTCACTCTTTCCAGACTTATGCTAAATGTAGGAAAATAACTTTCCATTTTTCATATCTCTGCATTTCTCCTCTTCACTATTGCGAGAAAAGCTCTTATCTCATAATCTTGCTGTGCTGTGTGATTTAGGTTGGATGCCCACTGTTTCAGCTTCTATCTTCTTTCCTCACCTTGGATGCTTTCTGTAGCTGCTCTGTGTCTGTGCTGTCATTCCTGCTGGATCCTCGCAGCATGCAAGGCAAGCGTCATATGGGAAAATCAGTCTGTGAGCTCCTGCTCTGGGGACTGGAATGAGCATGTGGAACAAATGAACGCAAAAAGGAGGTCAGAAATTTTTGGGAAGTGGAGGCACTCCAGCAGAACAACCCCATGGGCGGCGGCGCCCCAGGGAACGGAGACAAAATTAAGGGAACCGTCCTCGAAAAGGCCCGTGTGACTGTCACAGCGGCGCTCAGGGACACTCAGGGCGGGGAACGCGCCTGTGCGTCCCAACNGGAGGGAGCGAGGCGGCACCGGGGAGGGCACCGGGGAGGAGGGCACCGGAATGGCACCGGAGCGGTACCGGGGTGGGGACGCTGTCCCGGTAACTGCGGGGAAGGGGCCGCCCTTGCTTTCCCGTGGCCGCTTTCCCGGCCGGGGTCGGAGCACGCCGGGCTCTCCGGGCCGCCCGTAAGCTGGAGGTGCGAGGAGGAGGGCAGGAAACGGGAGCGGAGTCCTTACGCCGTGTGTCCCCCGCAAAGCCCGTGCGCTCCGCAGGTGTTGGCCTCAAGGGGGACAAGTCTGCTCGGAGCCGGAGTGCCAGTCCCACAGAGCGCATTTCGTGTCACCCAGTCACCGTCAGGTGCCAGTACCATACCTGTTTTCACTCAAACATCTCCCCCCAAGGATGTTCACTCACAGACTGTCCGGGTTTTCACTTGGATGCTGCTAGCTCATTTGGAGTGATGCATGGAATGACTCGGTGATTCTCCCGAGGACCACCTGAGCAGCAGTTTCTCTTGGAAAAAAAAGCCTTATCCCCACACTGTGCCTTGTACATACCTCTGAAATGCATAATGTAGTCCAAGCACGGTGGTTTGGTTGTACTTTTAACTGGCTCTCCATAGAAAAGCATATTTCTTGTCTCTTTGCTCTGTTGATTTAGCCTGTGCTGGTGGCTCTGAGTTTACATCTCTGCTCAAAGCACACGCAGCATCTTTGTTTGGTGAGAGCTTACTTCAGTTAGAGACATTTGGGATTGAAGCAAGCCCACCACTCTGAAGTCCTTTACAGTCCAGACACAGTCCTCCAAAACTGGAGACCAGGTCCCCATCCCAGGTCTTTGCAGTCACCAACCCCAGCCAGCATTTCCCTGCCTACCAGTTTTCTCCACAACTTACTGATACAGGCACTGCCAGGTGATGTGCTCAGCTCTCTTCCCAGGCACCTCATCAAAGGGCAGCCCCTGTCATTTTCCAAACGCCATCTGCAAGTGTTTATTTTGGCCCTTCTACAGGTGTTTCCAAATTATTTTGTGGAAGAACATGGAAAACATGATTTGGGGCAACCCACTGAAGGAACTGTGAGACTGAAGGTGAAAACTCCCCAGGTGACATCTGCTCTTTGTGCAGCCCCAGTGCTCCATCCTGCTTTGCTCTGACCCTCAGTACAAATGTGCAGTGCTGAGTCCCTCAGGAGAGGCAAAGCCCATCCACAGTCCTCAAAACAAGGGCTTAGGAGTTTATAGAGAATGCAACCTCTGCTCTGGAAAACCTGTGGCTTTGGAGACAAGTGGGATTTGGGGAGGCTGAAAATGCAACAAGAGAAGCAGATTTTCTTCAGATGTGTGGCTGCTGTTGTAGGCTTCATGAGCCATCAGTAAATGAAAAATGAAGTTGTTTTAGTAAACAAAAATGCACATGTAAGCATTGAAAGGTGAAGTCAGAAGTTTGGAGTCAGTTTGCATTTTAACAGACACAGAAATAACAATGAACTGAGGAAACATGCTTGTTTATCAGGCTGCCTAAGCAAAGCCATACAAGTCAGACAGAGAGCCATCAAACTCAGTTATGCTGAATAATATCCTATTACTCCCTGGACAAATAAGCCAGTCCTCACTGGAGCTATCAAGGAATACCATTCCATAAATTATATATAATTCTGAACTTGTTTTTTAAACACATGCTTTTTGTGGGGGTAGGAAATCCATTACATTATTTTTGGTAATGTCCTGTGTTTCTATAGTTTTGATAAAGCTCAGTCTGTGAAATGTTTCTTCAGCTACCTCAAGGCAAGTGCTGACATTACCAGGAAGCAAGCAGTGCTAAAGAAAGAAATGTACATAAATGAAAGCCTGGGCTGAGACTACATGTGATGAAATGGAAGATGCCCAGACAAACATTAAAGTGTTTCTGCTGACTTACCATGGAACTTTGTCCTTTTGCTGAAGAACTACTGTGGGATTTCAGGCACTGTTGAGTCTTGATGAATTGTGAGGCAAAATTTGATTTTGATTAATTATTTGGTAAGTTCTGAAAATTGCATACACACGGGGGAAGTCTCCCTACAACATGCATTTCTCTGGTTTCCATTCCTTGTTGTGCTGCTGTTGGGGATATTGAACACCTCCAGTTGTGGAATCCCTGCCCCGGGAAAAGGACGATGTCAACTAAGCACAGGCAGTGCTGAGATTTATAGAGAAGTAAAGACAACTTCTGATATTAAGCAAAGAAAGCTGAGCTGGATAAAAAGCTTGCTTGAGTAAAATGAANAAAAAAAAAGAAAAATAGAAAAATCCCCACTGATTGCATCCAGCTGTTAAAATTTTATGATACTGGGATTCCCAGTTGTCATGACCACTTCATGTAGTTTAATATGCAGTCGTATTCTTTTCAGTTTCATTTTCTTCCCCGACTTTAGTTAATAAAACACCTTTCAGACAGCCTGTTCTTAGCAGTTATAGAGTGCCTGGTCTTCTTTTATAAAGAGGAGAACTGTGTGCGGCTATACCTTGGCACATGAGAAAGTTAAACTGCAACCATAATTCCCATTACTGTCTGTGGGAGCAAACACTGATGAAAAGGCACTGCAGGCTGAACGGCAGCAGTTTATTCTGATCACCCTAGACCAGCCCTGCCATAAAAAGGTCAGCTCTCTGCCCCAGCTGACTCCTCTTGCCTGTGGATGGCTTTGGGCCCACGCCCAAAGTGAGCAAATCTCCCCAAACCTCAGACATTCAGAGGCAAGCCAGCACCTCCCAAATTATTGTACCTTTATTCTGGTTGATCCACAGCGAGCATGAGGGTTGCCATCTACACCGTGTGCACAGTTTCAGGCTGGCTTTTATAAAGAACTTTTTTGCTGCTTGATTGGCACAAATAAAATACCCAGGATAAATGCACTAATACTCTTATTCTGCCATCACTCCCAGTTCCCTCCTGACTCACTGATGTCTGCTCACACCAGCAGCCATGCATGTATAGGAGGTGTGGAAGTGATTTCCCATGCCAGGGCAGCATTGGCATCAGTAGGGAAGACGAATACTCCAACAAACACTTCTGCTTTAGAGCCCTTTGTTTAGTACAGTACACTGGCATTGCTCTGGCTTGCTGCCACTGCTCCTGTATATAGAAAAAACACCACCATACATTAAGAAAGAATAAATGTACACATCAGCAGCTGAAGGATCAGACCAGCTGATTTAATTAATCCCAGAACAAGCATTTTAAATAAGGCAATTCAGAATTATGATTAAGCTGCAAAGGAAACAAAGTATGCTAACAGGCAAGAGGGTTTTGCTGTGCTCCAGCTGGTGAATGCTTCTTTTTGAGCCTTGGCATTCTTTTGTGTAAGTCTTTTGCCTTTGTGGTGTTGAAAATGGTTTGAGGAATCTATTTAATGATGCAGTTTTAGGTAATAGGTAACACATTACTACATTAAATACAAAGCAGTCAGAGGAACTGGAAATGAACTTCTTGATTTCCTAAGAGGTAGCACTGATAAACACTTGGGTCAACCAATAAATTTTTGTGGACAATGGTAAAGGAAATATTATCTTCTGACATGCTTAGCCTGAGGAAGCTTTATCCTTCCTATGCCAGTATTTATAATCACAGTTTAATAGGAAGCCTCTATTCTTACTGCTTGTTTAATCATCTTTTACTGAACAAAATAATTTGGGGCCTATAAAGGATGGACACCATGGCTGACTGGGATAGGAGCATGGAGGCTCCTGGTGGCTGCTGGCAGGCATGGGACTGTGTTGTAACACTGTCCCTTGGAGAAGCACATCAACTGTTTCTCCAGGGCAAGTCATCAGCTTCCATTTGCTGTGCCTTCCTCTCTTGTGACAGGGGTAGGAAAAGTGGCTTTTCAAAATTACAGATATTTGAAAATGCAGAAAAAGAAATGTAAAGGGAAAGGAACACTTGCAGTATATAGGGATGTTTTCTGAGATAGAGTATTATTCACATCAAGTCTCTTTATTTATTGGGGAAGATCCAGTTGACAGCTAACTTTTTGATATAAAACCACTATCAGCTTGCCTTTTCCTGTCTTTCCTTAATCCCTTCCTCCTCCCCTCTAGGCCTTTCACACCCTCCTCAGTAAACCAAACAAAAAGGAAGGGGAAAAGAGCAGAATTACCATGACAGTTGTCACCACCACAGAGTTCAGCCTGCACCTCTCCTTCCTCTGCCACCACCCTCAGGCACAACTTCTCTGGACAAGGGAATATCCCCAGCCTGAGGACTGCTGCAGCCCATCTCCTTCCACTATCCAAGCATTTCCGAGGGTCAAAATTAATTTTATGCTTCCCAGGAGTTTGTTTTGTTTGCCAGAAGCTATTCCATTGGCACCTCCCTGGTTTGGATCTGTATGCAGTGATTCTCCTGCATTGCTCCTGAAGGGTTTCTCTAGGGCAAGTGGTTCCAGGTCCTGGTCTGGGAAGGCAGTAAGCAACACCCAGTGGGCTCAGCAGAGCTAGTACTGGTGGATTGCTTTGAATTAATGTAAGAAAAAATTAAACTTTCCCTACCAAGAAAATAATTAAATAACAATGGCATGGTGGGAAGCAGATCCTGTCCTGAAGAGTTTGTAGCTGAAACAAAGAATGAGGCAGAAACAACAGAAGCATCAGTAAGGAGAGACACGGTGACACTCCTAAGGTAGTGTGAGTAGGGATGAGATTGGTACCCATATCTTTGAGGGGTCAGATAAGTGCTCATTTTCTCCCCAGAAGAGGTAACAGAATGGTAACCAAGACATCTTGAAGTCATCTCAGAGTCTGTGAGAAAACCCAGCTGCCACGCTCCAAGTGACCACACAGTGCTGAAGTGACAAGAGGGAAGTGAAGGAAAAAGAGATGGGTGAAAGGAATCATAAAATAAAGGGATTCAAATAAATTTCTTTGTGCTATTAGGCCAGACTGCAGTGATGCAACACTTTGTCCAGAATCCTTCATCTTCTTTTGAAAGGAGTTTGCTATATGTCCCCATCCCTCTCCAGTCAGAATGTGTGGTTGTCATCATTCATAACAGCATCATTTAATAACACCAGCCTGAGTGAAACCAAAGGTGGAAGTTTGAGCTGAGATATTCACCCCCCAAAAAACTCCAAATGCCCAGGTAAACCTAGCTTATCAAAACTGTAAATATTCTTACATAGAAGGAAAAAGTGCAAAAAATCCCTGCAAATTATTTCACCTTTTTTCTACAGTGTGAAGTTGCTGTGAATATATGAGCTCCCACACTTTCTGAAGCAAAGAACAGCCCTAGACATATGGCCACTCAGTATTAAAGACAAAATACAATGTAATTCAGCCCACAATTTGAGCTCTGAATCCTGATGGATCTGAGTTCCTTTTGTGTCCTGTAGAATTAGGAATTGTGGATTTCAAAGGAAAAATACTGAGTATCCTCCAGGGCTGGTTCATGGTCTTCTGACTTGCAGAGAGTCAGACTAAAAAGAAAACAATTAATTAAAGTCCCACAAAATTCCTCAGAACAAAGAAAACTGCATCGAAGCAACAGCTTTCACTTTTATCCGCTCAAGAGCTGAAATAAGCAGGCACTGAGGTGGTAAGCAGTTCTCGTCCTGCCACCAGCAGCAAGATATACATTCTTTAGAAATTACAGAAATTGTCTGATTTAGCAGAGTAGCTCAACAAATAAGAAATGATGGTGTGAGTTGGGGTTTGGTTTATATAGCTGGGGTTCCAAGACAGAAATACAGATTATGACAGGTTAATGGAGACTGTGACATTCCCTATACATGTAAATAAACACTGAATTTGAGAACCTCTGTTTTCCCCAAGCACTAGTAAATAAAAGTATAACAGTGACTTCGTGTAAATTAACCATATGCTTATAATTATACAAACATTGTGGATCCCCTGTGTGAAATTTCACATCTTTATTGCATCCATTTTAATGTTGACAAAGTTAGCAGTAATTTTTCAAAATCAAATCTATCCTAAACAGGAAAAACAATTTCCTACATCGTTTTAATTTTCTTCACCAGAGCAAATGAAAGCAGAGTCACTGTTGCAAACTTCTTCCCTTTCTCCTGATCTACATGTGGCAATTTGTTTTCCTGGTATCAGGATGTGTTTTGATGCACCAAGAATGCAGGAGTGGCTTCATTCTTCATGTCCATATATTAAGTTTTTAACTGTGAGTGAGAGACAATGTGGTTCTAATCTAAGGCAGAGACAAAAATGCGGAGAGCTTGCAGAGAAACAAAGTTGCCACTGGTTTATAGCAAAATAAAACACTGCAAAAAGCAACAGCGGTGCATAAGATTAGCCTCGCTCTTTCTCCCGACTTTTCTTGTGAAAAGACTAACAGCCAAAAGTAGGAGAAAAGGAAGAGAAATTGGAAAGCCTGTCCCCACACTGTGGGGCAGCACAAACCTCCACTGAGCCAGAACACGGGAGACTTATCTGGAAGAGCTCTGCGGGCTGTGGGGAGCTGGGAGAGGTGCAGATCCCTTGCAGGATGCTTGGAAAGTGAAACAGAACTTTCTTTGGAGGACCACAATGCAGGAGGTACTTCAGGCTCCCCAAAAGCAACCCTATTTATTTGGGTGTGCTCGTTTGTCTCCTGTTAGTTCATACACCGTAGTTTGGGCAGTTAAAATTCTTGATCTGCTTAGACTTTTGAGGTTTATGTTGACAGTTTTGAGATGGGGCATGCTGAAATAAACATGTTTAGGAAAAAAAGGTTGGTTTTCTGTGTTAAGGGGGGGGAAAAAAAAAAAAAGGCTAATGTGATGGTCCAGAATATCCAGAATACAGGCAGCAGAGAAGGAATTGGTGCTCCATCTCAGAAAATACTCTCAGCCAAGAGCAGGGCAGCCCGGCCAGGAGGGAGGCAGGGAGACAAGCTGGCCCATTACTCATAAGGAAATATCCATCTGGGGAAGGGGAAAAAACTCCTGGGCCAAAATATAGCTACTGAAAAACAAATATTCCTGCCAGTGTGAAGCACTGAAAACCAACCTTTTCAGGAGCAGAAAAACTTAGAGGTGCTAAAAATGCTGAGGCTAAAAGGATAAGAACTTAATGCCTTAGAACTACGGCCTTTGGAAAAAAAATCCCATTTTCAAAGTCGATGCTTGTGGAGGCTGGTGTTTTGCTGAAAACCAGCACATATGGACTTCACGGGCATTTTGGAAAATGTGCTAACTGCTGTGCTGGTAGGAATCCCTGCCCCCAATTATGTGGTGTAACCGCGGCCTTTTTGGAGCCTATTGTGTTAAAGTGGGGAAAAGCCCATAGTTTGTGGGGGTACATTTTCCAGTCATCCTAATAAAGAATGATGTAGGTTCACAGAAATAAAAATCCTGCAATAGATCGTTCATATTAAAACAAGCATCAACCTAGATTAAAAAAAAAAAAAATACTAAGGAGGAATGTCTACAGACTGATCAACTCTGTACTCATATCCCTTACACACCACAGTAAGTCTTACAAATGACCACAAACCAGAAGTGAAATGAGTGGTGCTTGCATCTTGGCTTGACCACTTTGCGGGGATGAATTTTAACCTCTGACATTCTTCCCCAGTGTAGCTGCTCATATTATGGTTATAGCAAGAGAAATTTCCATTAAACTTCCAGATGAAATAAATCGCATTTGATTTGGATTGCTTCCTGACTTTCAAATTTGCCTCCATTCATATATACTTCTCCCCAAAATAGCAAATTCACAGAAAGAAAAAATGTGAAATATTTGAAAAGTATGTGCGCTAGTGCAAGCAAATTAATGAAACTGGTTTTAAAACTGCATTTTTGTAGTCTCCAAATTGCTTTAGTTCTGAGAAACATATTTGAAATTAAAATAATGTTACAAAATATGTATAATGCAATTATAAACTGAAATCTGGCCAACTTTTATTGTTGAGAAAACCAGAAAGGAAACAAGTTTTTAAAACACTATTCTTCTTTTCTGGTGGCTGTTATTATTTTACTCTTTTTATTGTTGCTGCCATTATTTCACTCCTTGCCATGCACTGAAGCGGGGATTCCAAGTGTCTCACAGCCGCTGATTCTTTCTCATGCTGCCCCACGAAGTGCCCACTCCTGTCTGCAGTTCCCAAGTCCAGTTCCACACAGTTTTCTCAGGGACAATCAAAACCAAAGCTTCTTAAGATGGCTCAATATATTCAAGTATCTCTCAGTGACCTGTGTTGCTCCATAAGGCGCCACAATTGTTGTATCCCCACAGTTCTGTACTCTGTCATTCCCTTAAGTGACTGTCTTGGCAATTAGCTGTATTGAACAATGGCATTGTCTTCCAAAACGGCACAGGGGCAAGGCTGAGCAACCTAAAGCTTTGAGAAATGGGCTGGAAAGCAGCACTGCCTCTTTATGGCTGTTACTGCTACCTGTGTGCACTCTCACCCACTAAGCAACAGTCATGGGGGCTACCAGGGGGCATCTGCCTCAGCAAGGCCTCAGCCTACACACTGCCTGAGAGGTCAAAAGGGCCAGAGGAAAGGCCCTGTTAGCTGGAGAGGACTTCAAGTCAGGGCTTCAAGTCAGGCCCCTGATAAAGAAGTGACAGTGCAAAGCAGCCATCCCAAGTCAAATGCGTTAAAACATGCAAAAGCAGCAGGTAGAAATTAAATCAGGCTGATGGAAGTTGCTCTTGAGACCTTGCAGGTTTGCATTAGTATGAAACCACCTCCCCTTGGGAGATGAGGAGGCCAAGGGAGGAAAAAGCTGAGAACAAAGAGGGAAGAGGAGAGACAGACCATGAGACAAAGGCAGGAAGGGAACAGACTCTCCAGGAGCACCAGAGGGGACCCTGGAAACCAGCGGAATGAGAGTGGGAAAGGGCAGCCATGCAGCAGCAGCATTTGGGACCACAAGGAGGGGATGTGGGAAGTGGGAACAATATCAGAAAAGAAAAACAGGACAATGAAATACAGCAGGAGAGAAAATAAAGAGCCCAGGGGGCTAGGGTTGGGCAGAACTTGACGGAGGAGAAACTGGAGCTGGGCAGCTGATTGGAGATAGCCGGCAGGAGCATGGAATAAGTGAATAGGACACAAAAGGGGCAGAAGGAAACAAAAAAGTGATGATAAGGCTCCGGAAGGAACTGGGTCATGGCAAGAAAAAAATAGCCAAAATGCTAAGTACAGAGCAGAAAGGATGGGAGTGGCAAAGTGGAGCAGAAGCAACAAAAGTGAGGAATCAGAAAAGAGAAGCCAAAGGGACAGGAGGAGGGGGGATGCTCCCAGCGCAGAAAGCAGTTGATGAAAAGGGAGGTTAGTGGTCAGGAGGGTGTCTGTGAAGCCAGAGGATAGACAGGAGGAATGAAAGCACAATAAATAAAAGAGGGTGAAGAAACAGCACGGAATGAAGTGGGAATTGGTTTTGCAGAACACTTGCCTCATTGCTGCACTGTCACTGATACTTTTTGTAGCCCTGTCTCTTCACAGTTCATCTGCCAGCATCTCACAGTACATCTACCCTGCTAAAAAGAAGCCAAGGCAATGATGGGCCCCATTCTCTAGTCCCATTGTGTGGTGTGTCCCACATCCACATGGGCACATCCAAATGGCCGCTTAGGGACAGCCACTGGCACAAGCCATAACTTGTAACAGGCCTGGGTATTGGCTGGGAAAGGGTTAGTTGGCAAGGGCCAAAACCACGCTAGGGAGCTCTCTAAGCCATGTGTGGAGGGCTGCAGGACAGTGTGAGCTCCTGTCCTGGAATTATCTTTTTTTGTAGTAGAGATGCAACCTGGTTCACTTAGAACCTGAGCCTGGCACTTGCTTTGAATGTTTCCCTTGTGCTCCTCACAGTCCCTAGTGTTTCTCCGTAGGCGACAGGGAACACAGAGGGACTAAGCACCCTACAGGCAAACTGGGATGTGCCAGGCTAGAAACCTGCTTCATGCACCCTGTCAGGGTCTGCCTCATCTCACCGATCCTGTGTTGCACTAGGAGTGGTGCCAAAAGCCAAGGCATGAGCTGCTCTCTCTTGGCAGAAAATGAGAACAGGGAAGAAAAAGACAAGTCCACAGGTCCAGTGTATGACTGCATGAAGAATGGCAGCTGAGGGAGGAGCATGGTCAGGGATCTCAGATTCAATGTGGGATGAATGCCAGATTCCCTTTATTTACTGTGTACCAGGCTTTCCCAGCTAAACAAATATGACCTCTTACTGGAGTGAGAAGAAAATCTACCAGTGGCAGAGGTGGGGCAGACAGGAGAGGTAGGAAGAAGTGGACAATGGGTCAGGACAGGAAAGGAGGAATGCTCAGCGCAGGGCAGAGAAAAGCCACATGGGGAAGTGGAAGAGGGTGGTTTGTGGCTGCCTGCAGCAGCAGTGCAATGGTTCAGGCAGGAGGATGAGAAGGTGAAGGAGAAGCAAGTGATTGGGACAGGTAGAGTACTGCAAGCATGTCACTATGTTTTGTCCATGGCTGTGAATCCTAGACAGGTGGTTGGATGAAGCCATTGGAGAAGAGACACCAGTTTTACGCTGAAGGATGCACCTCTGAAAAGCCAAATGAAAAGGGATGGGTGAATTTCTGAGTCCTTGTATTTCTGCTCCACTGCTGTCTTTTGCAGACCGGGACAAGGCAAATGTGTGCCCTGCTTTGAGGAATTTTTCCTGCCTGCCCCAGACTACCCTGATTATCTTTACAGTGTTGCCTGTCCAGTAGTGCCCAGTGCTGCCTTTTGCCAGGCCCCAGCCTGGCACTGGGCTCCACTTGGGCTGGTCCCCTCTTGGTTTCAGCCGATTTCAGATTTTGAGACAAGGAGAATGGTCTCTGGCCCTTCCTATGCTTTCCCTTCCTTCTCTAATGGGTGTCAGGGCCTGCCTCAAGGCTGCTAGCTAGATGTGCCCTGGCACATTCCGAGGTGAGACTCTCACTTGCCACCAAATTCTCCTTCTTGTCAGACCCCTGCTCCGTGCCATATTTTTGGGCACATAGCCACGGGAATACAGACGGCCTCAAGTAAAATCATTAGCATCGAACGAATCTGCCCACTCTCAAACCTGGAGAACGTGTGAGGCACCTGAACAGATGACAGCACCGCTGGAATGATGAGAAGCGGTACCCGAGAGGTGGCAGCAGGACGCGCGGCATCTCTCTCCGGCCCTCCCGGCCGCTTTCCCGCGTGGAGCACACAGCGAAGAGGGAGCAAAGGGACCCCCAAGCACCCGACCACGGGGTGTCCCGCCCCACCGCGGACCGCCCCGCGGGGGCGGGCTGGGTGCCCCCAC
>VYXD01011355.1:173311-205075 GCA_013397195.1 Hylia prasina | reverse complement strand
GGCCATGGCAGCGTCGGGCCGCGGCTGCCGACGGCGAAGGGCGAGCGGGCCGGGCAGGCGGCGAGGCCCCCGCCCGGTCCCTTCCCCGCTCCCCTCTCCTCCCCCGGGGTTTATCTGGCGATCTACCCTCCTCCCTCCAAAGGTGAAGGCAATTTACCAAGTACAAAAAGAGTCGGGGGAGGGAGAGGGAGCAGACTGATCCCTCTCTCTGAAGTTGCTCTGAAGAGGGCTGTTACATTTCTGCCCTCTCTCTTTCACATTCCTGCAAGCTTACCAGCCAGAAATAGCCTGCCCCCCCCCTTCCCCCTTCTCCCCCAAAGGGGAAAAAATAAAAAGAAAGAGAAAAGGAGAAAAAAAACCAACCAAGAGTTGCTTAAGATTGTAATTATCAGCTAGGTTTTATTTTAAGACAGCAGAGAAGAACTGTGAAGAGCGAAGTGTTACAGAAAGCACAGCGGGGGTGGATTGGAAAGGAAGCTCCTTCGGGTCTCACGAAGAGCGCAAGGATGCCATTGCCAGGTCTCTGGGTAGCTGTGTCGCGGCAGCCCTCGCAACTTGCAGCAGTATTATATGCAAATGTGCTGAAAAAGGCGTTTTATATAAGATTTCTCTTTCCCACCTTGGGTCTCAGCTGTGGCTTCGCCTGAGGAAAGTGCACTTCGAAGCTATGCCTAGCCCTTTCTTAATGTAATTATTATGTTCGTAGTTTCAGGCTTTTCCCCACCGATTTCTAGAATTGTTGGCTTATCTGGTATTGCAGAGCTACAAACTTGTGGAAAAAAAAAAAAAAAAAAAAGAGAAGATAATAATAATATAAAATGTTAATAAAAAGACTCGACCAGGAGCATTAATTTAAAATGCACATTTTGCTTTGGATGCACTGTTGTTCATATAAAAGTTGTAAATATTTGTTTATTTAAACAGACTGAAAAGTGCAAAATGGAGATGAACAACATGCATTTCTGTTTTAATGTACAAAACATGATATGCACTCGAAATGTTATAATTTCTAATATTTTTTAAAGTTTATATTTGAGTTGTACAGAATTAAGCATTAATCAAATACTTCATCCTTACTTAACATTATCATTTCCTTAAGATATTATTACAAGATTTAAATTCTGTGCTACTAATGGAGAAAAGATTTTTTTTTACTGTCTACCTCACTATAATGCAAGTATTTACAACTCTAAAGTTATCTGAGGTAAATTAATATTCAGAACATTTTTACAATACATCTTTACTGGACAATACTACAACTATTATTGTATTATTAAACATTTTTTTTCCAAAAAGTCAGCTTGCTTTTATATGTTCTATTATTTGATTAAGTTCTCAAGTAAATATTGGCTCTAATTCTAAAATGCTGCAGAGCTGAGTTGGATCAAGTGCCTCTTGAAGGCGCACCTAAAGCCATTCCTCCTGTCTGAAAACTTTTTGTACTCTCACAAGATCTTTAGTTTCGTCTTTGGTATATGCCAGTGGCATAAAGCTGCATTGTGTTTTTATGCATTTTATGCAATGATTATTGTAAGTGGGAGAATGCATTAAGGGGAAAAATTCAGGCAAACGTTTGTAAATCTCATCTGTACTGGGGACATTAATATACACTGTATGATGATGATGAGCAAAAGACAATGAATGTTTTATAAATGATATTTATTTTGATGCAATGGGTAATATATTTATTAAATATTTCCTGGATATCTCTTAGATAATGAAGAACTATTCAATGAGTAGCTGTTTCAGTAAGAGAAGGGTCTTCTCTCAGTGATGCGTGCAGAGGTGGTACAGGCAGCTTGGGGTGAGCCCCACTCTCAGGAAAAAAAATAAAAGCCTCATCTTATATGCAGAAGGGCTGAAAGAGCTGCTCACCTTGTGGAATGTGTTTGAAAGCAAGGTTCCTTTCACAGAAAATGGAATTTTTTTGCCATATCCCAAGATCTGATACCACATGTTTTTCTCTGACCAGCTTTCACTCCCTTGGACTGGTGCTTGAACAAAGGAGTGCAGAATTGGGCCCGAGTGTTTGAATAGCAGCAGCTAAGAGACCTGTAGAAGACTCCAGCCTTAGAGCTGGTATAGCTGCCAGAGGAATATTGCTTTCTAGTATTTAATAGTGTTTCAGGTTCATTACTAGTAGTAGATTTAGAAATTATAGCTTAAAAGGGCTTTGGTTTTCAAGCCAGGTTCACCTTGAGCAGCTCTGACTGGTGTGAACTTTGGTTGGTGTTCTAACCACACCATTTCAGTCTTCTGCTATGGATCAAGACTCTGCTCTCTTTATGAGGGAAAGAAGGGGCAAATGATGTCCAACAAGCTGCAATACTCTCTGAGGAAAGGTAATCAAGATATGTAAGACATTAGAAATATGTAATCAAGATATGTAAGACAACTAGAAATGAACATGATGTAAAATCTGAAATTTTACAAAATTGTCAGCTAGAGAAGGCTGAATGAATCTTCTCTTTATTTTGCTGTCTATTGAGCAAATGAATTATTATGTGTACAGACAATGCTTTGGCTAAAACCATACGCTGAGAGTTTCAATGCAATTTCCTTTCCATGTAAAAACCAATATCGCTTCTGTTGCAAGCCCATTCATCTCACGCAGGGTGGCAAGCTGTGCTGTCACTGAGTTGTCCTTTCTGCTCCACCTCAGACATGGCTTTGGGGAGCTTCATCAGACAAAGTTCAACTGTGGGAGGCCTCAGAAAACTTCCATCAAAGGAAGTTGTTAAAGAGGCAACGCTTTTCTCTCCTGGGTGTACAGTGTAGTGCAGTTTGTACCTTCTTCTACATTAGCTGAATTTTTGGTGATGTCTTTAATGGCTAAAAAATGTTTGAAAGTCCTTTGTCCCAAATGTCTGTGATTGGTAACCTCCAAGAGGAGTGGAGAATAGATAGAAACTGCAGTTATCTGCTTTGGAGGCACAGCTTTTGGATAGTGCTTACTGAAGCAGAGAAAGCACTGGCCTTTTTGAGCATGTGCTCTGCATGCTATAGCTAAATATAACATTATCTGAACCCATTTTGACAGGCCTGCTATTCCTAAAGACGGGATCTTCGTTTTTTTAGGTCTGCAGTATTCTTTTGCACAAATCTGAAAAGGAGCCACATTGTGCTGAAAGATAGAAGTGAATAGATTCAGCAAAGCTGATTGATGGTCTTTGCTTGCATTTCCTGTCCTCTCTCCGACCCACCCCCCTAAGAGATACCCAGTAAATTGAAAAGGTAACAAAAAATACCTGTAATTATTTTTTCAACTTTTTCACTACAAATACTGCAAGCCTTTGTTACAGAGCAATCCAAATATGGAAAGGCAGTGGATACACAGCTCAGATCTCTTTGTCTGAGCTGTGCTGTACTTTGTGCCAAAGTAATATGAAGTTTCTTTTCCATTTCTCAACTCCCCATGCTCAAAAGCATATTTAAAAAGGGGAAATTATTTCTTTTATTATGTTGCTGGCCAGAAGAGGGAGCAGAATCTATGAAATAGTGGGAATAGACAACGAGGGACAGAAGACAGCTGAAGTTGGTCTGGCTGATGGTGTGATACTTATCAGCAGACGTTACACAATTCATCCATCACACTGGCTATGCTGCTCGAGCACAAGAAAATCACTGACTCATCTTTGAAGCGTAGATACACATTGGAACAAATTCTGAGTACATGAATGAAAAAAACAGCATGGGACTTAAGCCCTTACTTTTATAAGTAAGCTCCTTTTTGGACCACAGTCTCCCTCTTACATTTATTTGTCAGAAGGGTGTATTTTTGAAATTTTTTTTCTTTTTTTTTTGTGGGGGAAAAAGCTGGAAATTCCCCATGAAGAGCAGATCCAATGTTCCTTCTTGTTATCTCCATGTAGATGAGGGGTTGGTCTACTGCATTTATAAAATAATCATGTTGATTTTTAACAACTCAGTGTTTAATGTCAAATATTATTTGAGCTGATCACATTGTATGAAACATCTTCCTTCATAAACTCTTGTCTTTGCTTCAGAAGCACATCTGAAGCTTTGAGGAAGTCAAGTGACTGAACTTCACTCTTGTCAATCGTTCAGAGGCTGGGCAGCAGGACAGCAGATATCAATAATGTATAATTTGTTCTCTTACATAGCAGCCATGTGCTATAAAGGAGTATATTCCCCTAGAGCAGGGTCCTCTTGTCAGCATTCAGCTATATTATGTGATTAGATTTCCAAATATTTGTTCTTGTTTCTTTGCAGTGTCAGATCCATTGTAAACTGAGGATGTTCCAGCTGTTCATAATTGTAAGGGAGGAGAATCAACATATTGTCCCTGCTACACTCATCATATGCCTGTTGCTTGATGACTGCAGCCTTGAAAAGTACCACTGTCTTAGTGAATATACACTACTATTTAGTGTATTACGCTGTTGGGAATAAGAAGCGGTTCTCCCAAGGTTTTACCCAGACCTAATTTTGCACATGAGCCTAACGCAGAGTATGGGACTTTATACTGGCCCATGTGCTAGCATTTTGACAAAAGTAGTGTTTGTTTAAACTGTGAATGCTGTCAACCCCCTCTCTGGAACTGAGAAAGCTGAAATTGGACTGTGGATCTTTATCCGATAAGACTGCTTTCCTACTAACAACTTTCTGCACCATTTTTTAGGAAGACCTTAGGGAGAATCTCCATCCTATGGAACATTGTTAAATATGCTTTCCAGAATGTGAGAATTTTATTGCTAGAGAAAAATGATTGGAAATGCTACTAGGACAGCAGGTTTTGAGTGCGTGGGCAGGAGAGACCTCAGGTGAGCAAGAAAAGTGGAGGCCTGGTTGACAACTCATTGCTTTGGTGGAGGTGGGAAATTGCAGAAGGGCCATAGAAGAACGAAAGGGATAATGTAAGGGCAACCTGCCAAACATCTGAGATGTTTTCACTCTAATGGTAAGAGTATGGAGAATAAACAGGAAGAATAAGAAGTCTTGGGACACAACAAAGGCTACAGTTTAATCAGCATCACGCAGGCTCAGTGAAATAAATTGTGGCACTTCAATATTAGCAGAGAGAGTATAAATCTGTGTAGGAAGTAGAGGCAGTAAAAAAGGGAAGAGTATTATCTGGTATATTAGGAATGCACAGAAGGCCAGAGAGAGGGGAAAGACAGAGTGGTTGGAGATGAAACAGAAGAACAGCAAAACCCTACTAAAGATTACTGAATGAGGAGGAGGTTGATGTCACATTTTGGAGCAACTTCTGGGAGTGTCCTGAGGATATAAGGTACTGGTAATCAATCCTTTATCTAACCAGGTTATCAGCTGTCAGAAAATTTAAAACCCAACAACACAAAACCCAACAGCACAGTACAGCACAGAACAGCACAAAATGTTCCTCAAGTTTTTAGAATGTGTTTGGACAACCCTTTGTTTCAAAGTATTAAGGCAGTTATGGGAGACATGGCCAGATAAGATATGATAGATATGGTTAATAAAGAGAAACTTGCTAGAAAGCAAATTGAGCTCATGTGTTTGTGGAGAAAGGGAGCAAGGCCAAATTTGTATGGCAGATACATTTCTCACTTTGGGCAGATGATAGGGAAAGTTTTGAAGGGAGGAGCCAAAAGGAGAAAGAATCTTAAGAAAACAAGCAGTTTGGAAGAAATCCTTAAAGGTCTTATAGGAGCCTATCCTGCTGGCAAGGAGGACAGCATTGGAGAAAATCAGAGGGTCTGAGTCAGAAGTTGTGTGGTTGTCTGTTGACAAAAACCCACCATACAGAAAGTGAGCAAAGACACTACTAGGATAAGTAAAAGAGAAGGACTGAAGAATAAAGAGTGCAAAAGGGATCAGAAAAAGAGATTAGGAAAAAGGGAAAAGGATTATCACTTCATGGGGATGTTAAACAAAGGACAAATGACAGAGTGAGCTGAAGTGTGAAACACCACCTTTGCAAGTAGGAGACAATTGATATAAGAGGCTGAACACACTTAGTACTATTGAGGGAATTGAAATGCAGCTCATGGAGAAGAAGTGGAGGAACCTTCGAATAAAGGGCATATACTCAGAGCAGGAAGTCCTGGGGAAGTTTACTTTGGTATAATTAAAGAACTAACCACAAGAATTTCTGAAATATTAACAAGTGTATTTAGGAATACAGAGAAGATTTAAAAGGTACCAAGAATTACAGACCAGACAACCTGTCTCAGATATCCCCAATACTTTGAGAATTACTGCAAAAAATTCAAGTGCTTCATAAAATAGCAACTGCAGAATTATAATGTGATAAAAATATCCAGCGTGAATTTATCCAGAACAAATCATATTTAACTAGTCTCATGTCCTTCTTGGTAAGAGTGACATGCAATTCAAGCATGAACGTTTCCAAAATTATTTTGCTACATTAAAGGGACAGTTTGATACAAATACAGTGAAATGTAACAGCAACAAGATACATTTAAGCACTTAATGCAAAATATCACACTTAAAAAAAGATAACATCAAGCAAAATATTAAAAAACTTAGCTATTAGTGCTTATGCAAGAGAGAATCTGAGCTGTATAGTGAAATGAATTCTGAATACAAGATAATGAATGAACCATTCAGTTGCCCAGAATATTCCAGAGAATAACAACTGGGATATTAGGTGTCAGAAATATTCTGACATCTAGACTAATGAGGGCTCAGGTGCCCAGTTTGAGGGATCATGATCTAACAGGTCATTTTCTGGCATCTTCCAGATCACTGGTAGTCTGCTGACCACAGACTAATATGACCTGGGGCATTGCTGTATCTGGGCACAACAGATACCTATGTAAGACTCTCTTGGGGCCAGCTCTTTCTCTCTGTGTTCTGAAAAATATTTTCAGGTACGTCTACCAGGGTGGGCCTTGCTCAGTCCCTTGCCATCAGAAGAGGAGGGAGTAGAACTCCCAAGGTGCTGTTGCAGGGAGAACTCTGCAGCGCCACAGTGCCTGAGATCTTTTCATCATAAACTGCCTGAGACTGAGGAGAACTAAAAACTGTTATGCATCATCTGCACTTATCTCCCTTGAGACATGCAGAGCTGAATTTTCCTCTTGAAATGGGAAAAAAGGGGATTTATTGTGATGTCTATCGTGGCACCTAAAATGGAGTTTACACCTTCTGGGATGTCATTAGTACTGAGCAGAGTGGAATAAATGTCTTTCATAACTTTATAGAAAGCATTGTGTTTAATGCAGGCAGATGAATGCTTCACAGTGAGGGAGTCCCTTTGTTCACTTCCACTCAGATGGGGTCTGGCACTGGATGAGAGTTTCTTGTTGCCATCATAAACCAGACAATGGGTCATAGCATGACAAAAATGTGCTTCTGTGAATTCACCAGGCACAATTTGCTGTTGATGCCAGTTCTGGTCAAAAAACTCCCAAACCTCAATCAACCTAAAACCAGTTATCTTCACTTTCCAGCAGATGTTCTGCAGCCAGATGTGTCCTACAGCTGACTCTGAAATACTTTTCGGAAACTAGGTTTTGTGTCCTCAAGGGTTTTAATCTAACATTGCCGTTCTGTTTGTCATTTCATATTGGTTCACATGTGGAGCTGTAGAGAGGAGTTTTTGATATTACTGTGACCAGACAAATAAAAGCAATGAAAAATCTGGTCCATCTTGAACCAGAAGCCCTGCAGACATGAAGGGAATCAGTTCTTGGATATGTGTCTGCAGGCCCTTGGCACAGCTGTGAACTGAGTACAGCATACCTGCTAATCAACCCGCTCACATACATTGTTGATCAGTGAAGATGAACATCTACCATGACACAAGCTCCCAAATGTTTTGTTTTCTTGTTTTAGAGAGAAGTAAATTACTATTATAATCTAGAGCTGGAATTCTGTAAACCATACTCCTGTCTCTTTTTGTCAATACTCTACAAGCAGAATATTTTCATTAACAGCGCTGAAGTTGTACTGACTCTCCTCTATCATTCAGTTGCTCTTTCTTTTTGTTCTTTTAGAGTAGAGTCTAAAAACCTATTTAAATTGGGATGTATCTCTGCCAAATGCTGTTTTGCTGGGAGACAATGCAAACAAATTCATGACTGACAAAACAGCAGAGCCTTGAAACATTAGGCATCTGCTGTAGGTATGGCTGAGAGATTTTGAGAGGAAAGAGGAAAGAAGAAGTGTTCATAATTTCAGGATTTCTCAAGTGTTTCTGACTTCACATTTTATCTCAGAAA
Organism: Hylia prasina; assembly: GCA_013397195.1. Lineage (NCBI taxonomy): Eukaryota > Metazoa > Chordata > Aves > Passeriformes > Sylviidae > Hylia > Hylia prasina. Next base: position 196,883 of record VYXD01011355.1, on the reverse strand, counting down.
AAGTGTACTCTACATTAAGATGAATGCCTAAGATGGCAAGGAAGATGGGATTGACCTGGGGCCATTAGAAGCGTGTCAAACAATTGGAAAGCAGTCACATTTGCTTGAAAAGAACAAACCCCATTTTTTTGTCTAATTATGAAATCTATAGTATTAGAAATTGCTGACTCATCTACTCTCTAGCTGCCCCTTAATACCACACTGTTATAGATGTGAGAGGTTTAGAGCAGCTTAGAGAAAGCCTGGATGATGTACTCCTGGGCATTATGTTTTGTACAGGTTGCTAGTCCTAGTAAGTGTGCGAATATTTCTTGCTCTGGGTTCTGTTCTCTATCAGCAACCACCAGGACAAATTCCTTGATGTGAAGGTAGAATTTGTTTCAGATGGAACAGCCCAGAGATAATGCCTTCTCCTCCCAGCTTTGGCTCTGGTCTTTTCTGTTTGTGGCACAAGTTTTGCCGGAAGCTCTGAGGCATTTAGACTCATAGCCTAGCTAGAGGGTTTTGTTTTGTGTGAGGAAGAATATGCATTCGAATTCAAAGCAGATTGTTTCATGCAGTGTCAAATTCTGTGCAGATGGAACATGATATGACATGATATGTTGAAGTGGGATATATAGCATATGGCTATAATTCAGGGAAACACATTTCTCCAGCTGGATACCTGCTATTGAGTTGGAAAACATGTGTCATGCATTCTGGTAGGCTTCCACCAGAACAGTGAGAGGACGTAAAAGACAGGTCATTCCTGGTATTGAATATCAGCTAATACTTACATCTATTTCCCTGATTTCATAGTGCTGTTCACAATTAAGCCTCCTGTTATCACAATGAGCACAGTGCAACCGAAAAAAACCAGCTATTGCTGAGCTCTACACCCACATATACATGTGGACAATCCAACATTTGAAAACAAGCTGGACTGCTTTTGGGCTGGATGACCATGCCTTCTGCCCTTTCCTGTCCCCAGGGAAAACAGAGCTGCCTCAGGGTGCAGCACTTCTTCCAGACACCAGCCCCTGGCTCTGGGGCTGCATCCCATGTCTGCAGGGATTCCCTGAACCTGGAAATCCCCTTGGGTGCAGCACCCACCTACAGGCCATGTCTTGCTCAGTCTCACTGTGGTGCTGCAGTGAGCATCTGGATGGGAGCCATGGTGTCTTTGGACAGAGAAGCTGCAGCTCTGCCTGGGTCCTGCATGGTCTGGCAAGGTGCAGGCATAATTTCACAGCATCCCTTAGCAGGTAGGAGCTGAGTTGTATATGATAGACCTATTCCTCAAGGAAAATGGGCTCATTTTGGCCAATGGCCAATGGGAGAAGTGAGATGTGACTTAAGCAGTATTAATCATCAACTTATGCCTTCTGCCAGGCAGAGGTAGGCCATGCATACAGCTTCTTCTGTGGTTCAACTGTTAAATACCTCGTGGTCAGACTCATGAGTAATTGCCTGCTTCAGGCTGCTTAAAATAATGAAGCAAGTATAAACCATTGCCCTGGAGTGATCCATCCTTTTCAACACTGCTGTTCCCTGCCTGCTGATCACTCGCTCTGCTCCCTTGCACCTATCCAGGCTCCAACATTTCTCTGCTCCATCCCAGCCAAGCACGGTGAGTAAATAACCATTTCTCTCCTGTGATCAGGCTAACAATGCTCCCCGCTCACACCCTTGCCTCTGCTTTTTCTTTTGCAGATTCTACTCCTCTTGCACTTAGTTTTATTTTCAAAAGCTTGTGCAGCTAATAACCATTCTGAATGTTGTCATTTTTCTGGCCTCTTGGAGATGAGGGCATCTTCTATTTCCTCCTTCCTCTCCCTCTTCCACTTGTGGATTTTTCCATGTTAGTCACCCCTTCCTACTCCCAGATTTAAACCCTAGCCTCATTGTCATAGTTACACAAATTTCATTATCTTCAGGTGCACTGGACCCTTACAATTCTGCTAGTTCAATTCACATGATGCCACCTCCCCAGGGACTAGTCTGGCAAAATCCCTATAGCAAAAGTGGAGGTTGACTGGTATGCAAAACAAAAAACAAAAAAGCTTTTTCAGTGGCTTTTTTTTTTTGCATTCTTATTTTTACCTTAGAAATGGCTGTTTTTTTATTATGCAAAGCTCTGCCCCCTCACAGACATATTCCTAAGAAGAATAAAAGAGATTTTCATGTGGAAAAAATACCACTGAAAGAAATTTCACTGTTGTTAATAAGGAAGGCTCTACAAGGATGGATGTAAAATATCACTTTCTGTGGTTTTTCATCTCTGCCTTCTCCATTTCTTCAATATCATGTGCCAAGCAAAATAGGAAAACACAAAATCCTAAAGACTTAAATTTTTCATTAAAAAAGTGAACATTTTCACTTCATTACTGGCTTTGTTCCTCAGCAAGCCTTCTCACCCTAGCATTCTGTTTTTTCAGTTTTTTTTTCAAAATCAGCAACTGTTCCCCTTCACAGCAGGAGTGGTTGGGGCAGCTGGGATGCTCTGAGACCCAGCAGGTTCAGTGCTGCAGGAACCAGGTGCAGGTGAATGTGCTGGTTCCTGGTGCACCGTGGGGCTCCCTGGGACGTGACAGTGACACCAAGAGCAGGGACTGTGCCTTCCTCTGCCAAGCACACCTCCCTGGCATGGCTGAGCAATCAACCCAGACACCATGCTCAGCTGCACTGGCTTTTCCCCAGCATGCTGATGGCTCCTAATTCACCTAAAGCGACATAAGTGGCATGGTACAACCCACCCCTTGTTTCCACAAATTCAAAGAGATTCCTCCTAGAAGGCTGTGGGAAGCAGAGAAATATGTGTGTGACCTGAGGGCAGGTGTAGGTAGCTCCTATGGTGGAGACTCTGGAGCAGCTCAGCATTTTCCTTTTGCAGGCAGCCTGCAATGTACCTTGATGAAGAAAATACTATAATTGTACTGACTACTTCTAAAAGGTTTTTCAAGTCCTTTTCCAATGAGGATTGAAAACAGAAAAAAAACCCAAAAAAACCCCAACAAAACAAAACAAAACAAAAAAGACAGACCTCCTGCATGGAGGGTGTGGAAATTGCATTGCACTTTCTGCCTTTCTATATTGCAATTTTCAACATATTCCATGCATGTTCCTGTCCCCTTTGTGCATGAACATGGGAAAGTTTGAGTTCCATGGGAAAAAACCCCCCGCATTGTATTTTAAAATGTTAGTTTCATTAACAGTATAAAAATTTTAAAAAAAGAAAAGAGGAGGTAGAAAACAATTTACAGGGTTCTTATTCCTCTTATTTGTGCTGTAAGGGGAAAGGAGGTCATGCCACTTACATGAGCAGCAACAGCTCAACAGCACAGCCCCAGTTGTTGATATTTGTAATCAAACCAAAATCAAAACAGTGATGATGCCCAGAGGTGTGTGATGGATAGAGCTGCTCATAAATGTCAAGTGAGTAAAAAAGCCACAGCAGCTGTTATTAAGTGTAGTGAGCACTCTGCTCTGGGTTTTGGCTCATATGCACCCCTGAGGCATTCATAGGGACCCTGGGGTAGCTGATGGAGGTGGTCATGGCTTTCCAGTGTGTCTAGTCAGTGTGAGAGGCTCTTACTGCAGAAGAGGGAGTTCAAAGACCTCATTGCCATCTCCATTTCCTGCCCTTCTTAGTTCCTGGACCTTACAGAGGATATTTCTGCTGCCCATTTAGGATGGGGAGAAGCTGAAGGAGGTAAGCATGTCACTTCTCTGAGGCAGTAGATGCTCCATGAGAAGATGATGATTCGTGTGCCAGAGCAACAAAGCAGGTTGGACCTCTGCGAACTGCACCTGTTCAAAAGTGAGGAAAGCAATCCCAGCTGGAAAGTGAGGTGTATGCCTCATGTGGCAGTGAAGTGACCCTGGGAATAAAGTGTCTGCTGGAAGCTGTCCAAAGGCCACCACACAGCAGCTGGTGGCCCACTGTGGGTGGTGGAGGAGGGTCACTGCACCTGCGCTGGTGGGGAAGTAAGTGTGGTGCACGTGTTGTTATTGACCCAGGAAGGAAACACAAACTTTGATTTCCATGACCTTTATGGAGGAATAGTGCTCAGCATTACTGTGACAGGAGATGAGCTGCTTTTAGTACTGTAATTTTTAGTAACTGTAATTAAGGCACATAGATGCTGTAGGAAAGTCCTGATCAATACCTTGGGATGATGGAGCCAGATATCAATTCCTATCAAACTCAGGCTCTGAGTAAGCTCTTGGAGAAATAGGATGTTTCTGTTTAATAACAGAGAAAGTGCATTAATGTGAAGAGTTGACATGCTATCCAAATTTTGGACAGCTCTGTCTCCTGAGTTTTGTGTTTTTGATAAGTAAGTAATGTCCCACAGCATCCCTGCAGACCTAAATATTTGGCTGCCTGTATGTTTCATGGAAAGTTCCCCTGATTTTGAAAGGTCACACACAAATGTTAGAGTTTGGCCAGATGTGAAAACCAAAGAGCCTCCCCTGAGTGCTGCAGACATTCAAGTCACTGGCCACCTTTGGATGCCACAATCATTGTTCATCAGTTTATTAGATGGGCTGTACACAGGAATGATCTCTATGGAGTCAGGAAATCCAGACCAGTGAATACTTTTGTTCTATTTGCAAGCTGTTGGAGGGGAAAAAACCCAGTATCTTTTTTATCTACAACCTTTTCCCACTGAAATACTGTTCCAAAAGAATCTGAGCCAAGGGGCCTGATGCTGGCTTTATGCCTTATATAGAGCTGCTATTTGTCATGCAGCACACCTGAGTTCTCAAAATGGCATAAAAACCAATTTAACCAGTCTCAGAGGAATGGGCTGGGGTGTGAGGGGCCCTTCTGGGCACTGCAGATGATGAGAGTGCCCATGATCTGTCCCAGGGCACAGTGTGCTGGAACACTCATGGCTCCTCTTGGATTTCCAGGCACAAGATACACAGTGCTGCAAAGGCTACTTGAAACTTTTGTCTGCTTATGAAAGCACCTGTCTGGTTGGCTTGCCTGACAAGTGGAGGGCCCATGGTGCTGAGGGATTCTTTTGTGCTTCTGAAACAAGCTGTATAATGGTCCCTTTCACACTAGTGTGCTAATGGAAAAGGCAGTGGTGAAGCACCTCCTACCAACACCTCACAGAGCCCACCCACCAAGCTCTGCAAGTATTAACAAGCAGGTGACAGCAGCTTGCTGGTGGCTCAGTGTGACTTGGAGAGTGGCATGGTGGCATCCTGCAGAAAGGGGGAACTGCTGAGTCTTTGCTTTCTCATTTCAGCAGGTGGTCTCATGTGGGCAATGCCCTGTGGGGCAGCAGCATCTCCTCACCACTGAGCTCAAGAGATGTGGCTCCTGGGCAGGGCTGCTCAGACCCTCTTGTACCTGCAGGGCTGGCTCATAGAACCTGCACACTGGGATGTAGTTATCAAGACCTTTCAGGTCTGATATCCATGCAGGATCTCATGGATTATGCTTCTGCTTTCCTAAAACTGTGAGTGGTGACAATTATCCCCATATTTCCTTACAAGTGTCTGAGAGGGTGAGTCATTGGCAATGTGGGCACAGTTTTCATGTGATCATCCTCCTTGTATTTACCCTGGCACATGAAGCTGGAGAAAACATCAGTGTGCAAAAACAAGGCACAGATAGGGAGCTACTGTATCTTACATTTAGTTTAATGCAACAGTTTGAGAGGAGAAATAGGGAGATCTCAGGCATGGTCTCAGTTGGCCTAAGTCCACATCTGCTTGATTTACTCCAGCTGAGGATCTGGCTCTAAATCATTTTCTTCCTCATAGATGTAGCTGGAGTCAAGCCAATTGGTACATGTCTGTGCAGATGAGCATCCTGTGTAAAAATCAACAGAGAGCATATAGGGGAGTAAAATTTCACATGCAGAATGGCAACATTCAGCAAACCCCCGCCTCCAGCCCAAAGCCCACCAAAATGATCTGCACCCTGTAGCTCGGGATTTCAACCACCACAGGATTTGATCTAGGCTGTGCTCTACTCTCCCTCTGAGTCTTCTCCCTCCTACCCCTTGCAGGTACCTGCCAAGCCCTACAAGCCCCTGCCTCTCAATTTCTGTTCGAGCAGTAGCTCCTGCCCTTGCCCTGGCAGAAGCTCACTGCCTTTGGGGATGGCAAGCTGCATTCTCTCTGGCAGACTTGCTCCTTCTGCCTTCTTTTATCTTGAGTGCTCTCCTCAGACTCCTATGCTGGCCTTGGAAGCTGGATAGAAGTGTGCCATGGACGCCTTTCATGGACAGCTTGCAACTGAAACCACATCCACCTGCTTCAGTCTCAGACTGATTTTCTTCTACAGAGGATATGAACAACAGACATGAGAAGATTTTTCAAGGCTGCAGGAACAGTTTCAGATCTGGACTGACAATCTAAAATTTTGGGTGCTCTGAACTCATCATAGAAGTCCCTTCCTTGGGGAAGACCTGGATGGAAGAATTTGTCTGTGTTTGGGGCACCAGTTTCCAAACAGACAGGTTGACTTCTGGGCTTCAGGGCAAAAGAAACTCCATGGGCTCTCTGCAGACAAAACTGCAGAGTATGAAACACCTGGGGAGCTGCCTGGGGCTGGGTGCACCACTGAGGCTGCACCCAGTACTGTCACTGCATACTTCAGGTTCTTGTGGGTATCCCACCCTCCTTCCCAGAAGGGTGACAGTAGCTTACACTGACCCTCACAATATATTTTCAGCTCTCTTATCTTTATGTAACGCTCTATCTGGCAGCATATATATTTTAACCGCTTCTCTCCAATGACTTTGACTATGCACGAGTTTAGAAAAGCCACAGGATTTCTTACAGGTGTCTTGCTCCTGAAAGCCTTCAAAATTTCCTGTTGTGTTTTGGTTTTTAGCTGCCCATTATTTAAGTAGCCCCTTAGCTTTATTAATATCTATCATGCATCTCATCTTTGGTACACCATAATCCTTTCTGTGACATGACCCAGAATTAGCCATATAACAATGGGTTATACCTTTTCCTCATAAATTCCAAGAGATTAATTCCTTCTATGTCTCAGCTATCATAGAATTATAGAATATGCAGAGTTGGAAGTGTTCCATCAGGATCATCAAGTCCAACTCCTGCGCACAACACCCCAAGTGCCTGAGAACACATTGTCAAATGTTTCTTGAACTCTGTCAGGCTGGTGCTGTGACAACTTCCCTGGCCTCCTGTGAATTGTGGGAGCTCAAATGTCTGTATTTCCAAAGTGCAGTCTCTTTCACTGAAAAAGCATAAATAACAGCACAGTGATGCCTCACAGGGGAAGGTACAAAATTCAGTGAGCTGGTTTCTGAGTATCATCCTCCATGATGGAACCTTCTGCCTGCAGACACCATTGCCTTCTTCCCTTTCCATCTCCTCAGCGAGCTGATCCCATGAAAGCATTAATCTTCATTCACCATGCTTTGTAAACCACTGTAAAAACACAGCGCATCAGCTCCTCTGGGGCCTAAATAGCTTTTTATCAGTGTAACAAAGTTTCCTTGCCCACCTCCTGGCCATCCCTCCTTGCAATAGGGTCACAATGAAATTTTACCTAGTGACAGAAGTTGAAAGTTTCGTAGTTTTAATGTTTATTTAGTAAAACATTTTACATTCGTGGAGATATACCAGTTTGTCATTAATGGCTTCTTGGCTTGATGCCAGCAGTTAATACTTTTATTGATCCTCACACATACAGCACAATTTGGGTAACTGCACTGAGCTATGCCTTCCTCTTCTTTAATTCTGACCCAAAAAAATCAGTGCTGGAGGATGGACAGCCATCAGAGTCTGGAGAGGGGGAAGGGATGAGGAGCTGTGCCCTCCTGAGCTTTGCAAAGGTTATACACAGCTCCTGGCAGGCAGCTGGAGACATCCACAGCCCCTGTGAGGGGCAGGGTTAGCTGGAGACCATCCCCACCTTGGCTGTGCAGTGATGAGTTCTCCTGGGTTGCCCGGGGTCTTGCCAGGAGCATTGTCCCCTTGCTGCCCATGGCCCTGACCCCACATTCCTGGTGTGATCCCCCTGCCCCACTCTTGCCCTCTGGTCCCCAGACCACGGGCAGGCAGAGCTGGCTGCCAGCTGGAGCTGTAGGCAGAGCTCTGTGACTGCACAAGTGGGATCCGGACCCAGAGCACAACTGTCTACTTAAAATACCTGTCTCATTCAGTCTCACTTTCCATTGCTAGTTAAGATGAGGCTAGTTCTTTCTTAAAGCCTCTTCCTCTGTTAGTCTCATGACAAGAGGAAAGGTGGAAGTGTCATTATTTTTCCATGCAGGCTTGCATTTGTTTTCAGCTGGAGAAGTCAGGGTGTTGTACACATACATAAGCATTTCAAGGGTATGACGCAGTGGGAGAAAAATGAGTGCTTTGGTGCTACAGGTCAAGTTTATTTAACACTACAACGTTTAAGAACAGAGTGATGCCATTTCAATTAAATACCCTAGAATGTTTTGCAAGGTAATAGTTTAAGAAACTTTTCAGAACTACTTTTGCAAATTGAGCACATCTCGTATAAAACACCCAGGCAATAAAATTGTACGTGTGAGAAAAAAAATGCTGAGGACTTTACTAGAAATGAGGGAAGTAGTAATTTTCTTTTCAAGACAGGCTGGTTTGTAATAGCATGTTATTATATCACTTAGCCTGTTCTGTATTTCTCTTGCAGTATTTGTGTTTTGCTTCTCTTTTGCATTGTGATAAAATTGTAAGGGACAATGAGAAGAGAAAATAAAGCAAAGAACAAGAGGGCACTTGAATTTATAAAGCACATTCAAACCCACCTGCATCTCTTTCTCTTTCATCTGCAACATTTCCATTCCTGTTCTCTCTTTGTGTTTCCCACTGATCAAACTCAGTTCCACAGCTTGGTTTTTTGAGACACAAAACTGAACTTCACAGAAGAAGATAGTTGTAGGGACCAAAGAGACAAAGGACACTTTAAAAGTTAATTCTGTCTAGTTCTCTTGGTATTGTGACCTCTGGATTTGTAAAACTGTGAGATTTCTTTTGATTATTGGAATTTTGCAAGGGATTTTATTTTTCCTCAGAACTGTTGGCTATTTGATACTTTTCTGTAAGGAAATATTTGACAAAGCTGTGGCACAATGGTGTCTCATTCTGTTTCTAGGAAGAATAGAAAGGAGGAAGGAAATTTCCAAAGTGAGTGTCAGATTCTGATCTCTTTTACAGAAGGATAAATCCAAGGCAATTCAGTGCAGTTACTTTAGATTTATGCTAGCATAAATAAGATAACAATTTGGCTCTGGGAATCTCTGTGGTTCCCCGTTTGCTCATCTAACAGCTGGCAGCTTGCTTCTTGCTATTTCTCTTACTTTCTGGGCTAATTTGTCTTGCCTGGTGCTCAAGTTGGGGCCAAATGAACTTGGGACTTGGTTAAATGAACAAATGTGTTTTGCACAACACACAATTGTGAATGGCTCAAGATCCTTCACATGATCATACATATTTCAGATTTCCCAAAGGTCAGAAATTAATGGCTAGTAAATGGATAGAAATATTACTTCACACAGTATGTAGTCAACCTGTGGAATTTGGTACTGCAGGAGGTCACTGATTCAAACAATGGGTCAGGATTTGAAAAATGTCTGGATAATTTTATGTCAATTAATTACACTTGGAGTTGGACAAGCAAAGGTTGAGGTAAGTCGGCTTTTTGCACCAGTGTAGACATGAACTCCCCTGCAGAGACTAGGAGGAATTTTCCCCTTGGGTTGTGCCCACTTGGCAATCAGCTTTGCCTGCTTTCCTCTGTCATTCCACAGTGGGAGACAGAAGGAGGGAACAAGTGAAGCTGAGGTTTGAAGGGCTCTGTCTGCTGCAAAACCTCAGATGCTAACACCTCCTGACTTTGAAGGAACTAAGATCTACATCTAGAGCCAAGCCAGACCTCCATTACCTCCACCTGCTTTAGGCTCTTTCTGAGTGTTATCTGTGTGCTGGATCTGATACACACGCACTCACTGACAGAGAACAAAATATACATTCACATATGTAAGGGATGCACTGCTGTTTGCAAATTAATTTGGACAACAAAATCACTTCCAAACCATTCTAGAAAATAAGTAGCTTGGCCATAAACCATGAGTCTCTATATAAGCATTTATACTTGTGTTCTGACTCTTCTTGGGAATTTCCTAGTGAAGGTACCAATCAGCCCAGTGTAGTTTCCCTGCTGTAGGTATCTAGTGGCACTTGAGAGTGTCACTGACACTGACACTGACACCCCAAGATGTCTTCTGGTGATTGGTGGGGAGAAGATTGATGGAAAACTACTCTCCAGCTGCTTGGGGCCAGGTGACACCGGCTGGGGCATCTCAAATAGCCCAGAAGTCCAATGCTGAGGCAATTAAATCCTACTTACTGTGTCAAAACATGAACACACATCCTATCCAATTTATCTCCAAAAGGGAGCTGAGGTTGTCTCCCAGAACTGCAGAAGGCTGCCTGGTGCAGCACTGATCACTGTACTGGGCATGGCCCTGGGGTGCAGTGACAGATGTGCTGTGTACCCAAACCTGCAGGATGGGTAGTATTGTCTGTAGGCCTTAGGACTGAGTCTAGGTCTAAGCAGGAGTGCAAGCATGCCCTCAGAAGTACAACTTCCTGCAAACATGCTTTTCTAAAAAAGTTGACTTAGTGACACAGGAAAGGAGAAAGGGTGGGAGGATTCCCACTAGCAGTAGAAAACTTGAGCTCTGAGAAGATGTTTCAGTGGAGGCAGCAGGTAGGTGTGATTAGGAGTGCCTGGAGCAACATAATCCTAGATGCTTGGTTTCCAGTGCTCACTTTCTGTGGAGGTCCTTACAGAGTGAACCCAGCAGTACATGGGAGAGATCTCCTCATCATCTTCAGGAAAAGACACAGGCAATTATATTTCATAGGAAAAATTATGGAATTGCACAGCAGAGGAACACAATTGACAGCAGCATATGGAGGGAGCCTGAGGACTACACAGATTGCATATCATTGGATTTTAGTCTGTGTTACATGCACAGAGTCATTATTTTTTATTACTGGCTGCTCTGACTGCATTAAACACCTGAACAATAAAGACGTCATGGTTTCCTGTCATAGCTGGGAAAGTGATGTCAGTGGGAAATCTGTCCCTAGCTCCTCTCAAACCATCAGCTTTGCCTTTGAGATGGCCAGAGGAGTTTGAGTGAGTCTGCTGAGCTGTTCCATGCTCTGACTTGAGCATATTCAGACCATAAAAAACCCTCTTCTCTCATACAAGGACTTTGAAAAAGGTTTATGCAAATAGCAGGTCTCTCACTTGACTCAGGAAATCTGTGACTTGCCAGGTTTTTAGATAAAATTCTCACTTTTCTGTTTGGAACCTGGTTGAGAGAGTGGATCATCACATGGTAATTATCAGTTCTGAACGAGCTCTGCCTTTAACTATTTTTAAGTTCAGCTGAAAATGAGTTTGCAAACAGCCTCAGCATTTCAAGTCCCACTTTGAACTGTTGATCAAAGAAATAATGACATTTCTACTTTGCTCAGCACAGCTCGGGACAACTAAACACTTTGAGGTGATCTTTTTGGCAAGCAGGAAAACTCTTCCTGCTGAAGTTGCCCATGATGAAGCTTGCAGCTGCAGTGAATAATCTCTGGATCCCCAATCCCTTGCAGATGCAGACACAGGCCTCCTCTCCTCCTTTGTTTTCCTCTGCTGTTTTGTCAACTGTGAACAGAGACTGGCCAGCAGCTGCAATATGCTCATTAAAAAAAAGGCAAAGGTCTCCACTCACCTCTGTCTCCCAGGCAGCTGTTCACAAATGTCCTGCTCTTTACTGTTCTCAGTATATTGAAGTATCTGCACGTGTTGTCATGCTGAGAATCCAGAGTGCCTTCAGCTGGCCCACGGTGGCTGTACATGACCAACAAGCCTTGGCCTTGCACAGGTTGGACTTGAGAGGGGTAGCTGCACCAGCAGGCAGATCCACTTGTATCCTAAGAGTTTCCCACACGTGTTCAATTGATTTCAGATATCCAGAAACTCCCACTGGGTCTCTTCTGTGTTTATGATCTTTCCTCCCTGAGATGTACTAAAGTGGAGGAGGAGCTGGTACTCATGGACAGACAAGGTGTGACTCCAATGAGTTCATCTGTAGGACTAACCAGAATGAAACATTTGTTATCCAGCTGAACAAGGCTTTTAGTGGGAAATGCTTCACAGAATCACAGATTCATCAAAAAATATAATTGTAGAACATTTTGCTAAAACACAGCAGTACCTAAATGAAGCTGCTGAGTAAGTTTCTCACATCCAGAGGAAATTTTACCATTCCTTGGAGAGAATCTGGAATAACCGAGACTAAGATTCAACCCCCTCAGATAAACTAGAGAATCTAGGTCACCTGTAGGGCCACCAGATGTCTTCTGAGTCTGTTTTTTCATGGTAGCATCCATGGAGAATATTGTATTTTGATTTCATTCTACAGAGAAATAAAATATATTGACCTTCATGTTTCACACAAAATAAGAGTCCTGGTTTTCTGAATAATGAGTAATAAGACTGAACTTTAGGGATATTACATCCCCTGCATATTCTAGATGTCATGATTTTTAAATTAATGTTCTGCAGACTTAGGCATGCAAGGCAGTCACAAACATTTTTATTTACCTTTTTTGATATCCAATCATGAGGAACACATAGTTTTTATAAGCATATGAGTATGCACCTGTGTGCAACAGTGTATGTAAAAACTGATGTAACAATGGTCAACAAAGGACACTAACTAAATGTCACTGCATAGCTTCAAGTTAGCCTTGAGGTACAATTACACAGTTCTTCAAGGGCAGGGGTAGGGATAAACAAGTAATGGTCCTTCATTATGCCCTTGCTGGTGCAGAAGTACTGCTGAAGCAAGACAGCAAAGGGAGCTGGCTGCTGGTGGAAGGCATGGCTACAGCACCATGCTTCTGGCCCAGCAGAACTGGATTCACAGGACTGGAAAGGCATCCCAGAACATCACAGGGGTACCAAGCTGTGTGCAGCTAAATCCGACAACATGGATGTTCAACTGATTTAATCATCCTAGTAATTTCTGACCAAGAACATTTACCATAAGATTTTCTTTCTGGAGCTGTATTAACACTTGGGATAGCCATGATGTCCCTACAGAGCTACTGATAAGTCCATGTCCAGGCATTACAGTATGCAGGGCTAAGCCCTTGAGGGGGCTAGTTCATCATCATTTACAATCTCTCTGGGATCTGCTGTAAAGGGTTGTCATCCACATCACCTTCCTCCACTGGATTTGCCAGGAGCTGTGTATGACCTCCTAGGACTTCAAAACATGATTCATTGTGTATTACAGAATGTCCATTCCTCTGGGCAGCAATTAAATTGCCTTTGATGTGGAAGGATGAAGGCTGCATGATGTCACCAGTTTCCCTCTGACGGACCCATACAGCCCTGCCAATGTCAATACAGAGTGGTGGTGCTGGCTGGCTGTGAGAACCACTGTGCTGAGTCCTTCCAACCCTGCAGGATCTGTCAGGGGTTTATCAGCCTGTCTGGCTGCTGCAGGCAACGCTCCACAGACCCCTGCAAAGAATCAGCACAGGCAACTGCCATGCAAGTCAGTGTGGAGCTGACCTGCAGCTTCTATTTTTAAAATAAACACTTGTATGGAGCTTTTTAGTGTTCCTCCTGGTCTCTGCTCTGGGTGTGTGTGCCTGTGAGGGTGGTAGAGGCGGTGTTTAAGTTATGTATGCATCTGATACTCTTTTTCTGGTACCCTTGCAACCATGCAAAACTCAATGCTATTTTGATGATGGCTCTGAAAAAAACCCCAACTATACTGTAACGGGTCTGCAGTCAGTTTCTGGTTTCCTAGGACAGTAGCAATCAAATTTTAATCCTTTTTGGGATAATAGGAGCAGGGTATAGTGTAAAGCAAAAATGCAGATATTGTAAAATATCTGCATCTGGCTCTGGGAATATATTTACCTTTGAAAAACTTAAAACTTCCTTGCTGCAGAGTAGAGTGTCCCAGACTGGTCCCTAAGTGACCCCAAAGCACTTCTAAGCAGCATAACTAAAGCTAGGGGCAATGGATGCTGCTAGCTCTGATACAGGCTCCTACAGGTACTGTTGGGCAGGTGTCCTTTTTCTCCAGGGAAAGCTGGTGCCTTGCCAGAGTGCAGAGCTGGTGCTGTTGCCTTGGCCTTTGCAAGTATCTGTACCTAATATATCTATATATATCTATATCTATATCTATATCTATATCTATATCTATATCTATATCTATATCTATATCTATCTAATCTATGAGGAGCAAGGTGAGTTGAGTTCATAAATCAAAGCAAAAATTGTAACTAGTCAGGAGGTGAGTGGTGAGGATGGCATGAGATGTGCTCCTGCATTTTACAGGTAGTGAGGGGCACAGGTGGAGGACATGGATTTGGGGTCCCACTTTGGTGGGAGGCAGTAGGAGGAAGACAGTGCAGCTCACCCAGGAACATTCCCTAGGCTTACTCACAACACAAATCAACATGAATCATCCTCTATATTTCTTCTAAGAAATGGGGAAGCTCTTTGCAAATTTATGACAAGCAAAACAAAACAAAAAAATCCCTCAGTGAAACAGTGGGCAGCAGGCAGGGCTGGTGACAGAGAAGCTGTGTGGGCAGAGAGGTTTCACTGGGGGCAGGTAGCCAGTGACTGATTGTTACTGTTGTAGGAACATGACATGAAAAATGAAGACAGGTCAGCAGAAAAAGTAGTCAAAAATGGCAGTGTTCAGCTGAAGACAGCCAAAGGGAAGTGTTTGTAATGTGATCCTGGAGTAGAGTACTGCCTGGGAATGGGGGATAGAAATAGCAAACAAATTGTATCTTGCTATTTTGAGTCCCAATGTGATTGTAGAACATGTTTTCTCTTTTTTATTTTTGTAATTGAGTGGGATCACATCAGTAAAATCCCTGATTCTGCCATCCACTTTTAATTGAAATGAGCAAGAGAACTCCCTGTAATGCCTGGTTTGGGAAGCACAACCAGGAGCCAGGCAGAAAAGCCATCATGGCAAAAGGGCTGTGAGCTGATGGTGTAATTGAACTGAGAAGAACCAAATGGTGAAAATATCAAAATTACTTGTCTGGAAATAGGGAAAGAAAAAAATCACAGACAAGGTCTAAAACAAGACCCACAGACTCTGCAGTTGGAATTAAGACTTGAAGCAGCTGGAGATGTCAGAGAGGGAATTAAAAGAGGGTATAAAATATGAGCTGAAGGCTTTGCAAAAAAATGAGAGCAATGTCTGGAAGTTTCCCAAAAAGGCAAAGGAACAAGCCTTAGACTGAAAATTGTTGAAGACATCTACAAAGCATTTCTCCATTTTGGGCAGCCACCCAGGTGCAGCATTTTACATCAGCAAAGGCTTTGCTGAGGTTTTTGATAGCCTTATTGCTGTATTCCACGTGAGATTATTCACTAGAAGGAAGGAGCCCAAGCAACCTGTGACTGAATGAAACTTCTAATTAGTTTGAAACTTGTCAGCAGGAACAGACTGATGTGAGGATTCCAGAGGATGCATTATGACTCTGAGAAGGACGCTGGAGACCACAATGCTCATAGAGTTCCTGCGTTTTACTGTGACAAATAGGATTTGGTTTAGCACTTTCTTAGTGTACTTATAGCCTAGAGGCCTGAGGAGTCATCTTGCCTAGCTCCAAAGATATAAAAAAGAATATCTCTAGGGAGCAAGATTCTACAACTCTTGCTGAAACAAAAATCATCCTTAGGTATTTTTGCAGATTAAATAAAATTCAAATCCCCAAGTTCATAATGAATGAGAGTATGAGTGATAGAGGCTAGAGTGATTCAGGCTAACTTGAGCACAAAAAATCTGAGTAGGTTCTAAAGAGCTTCTGTGTAACGGCCTGTCCCAGAAAGCTACAATTTCCCAGGCACCATAATTTCTCATGGCAGGAAGCCTGTGGTTGGGACAGCACTTGCCATGATCATCTACAGCCATATGTGCTGCTCAGACACAGTGTGTGTGGGAAGAAGACAGTGCTGCAGGGTTGCAGCTGTGCACAGTCCTGGGCACCACGTCCTTCCAGAGTTCTAGCTGCAGGCACCAGACACAAGCAAGGAATATACAGAAATGGATGAGAAGGGAAGGATGCCTCTTCTCTTCCCATGACCTGCTGGGTAGCAGGCACTCCTGCCCAGGGTCAATGTGCTCTCAAGGCTGTTGCCTCACGGTGCAGTAGAGGACATTTTCTGCCACAGCAAGGTGGTTTGGACTAAAGAAGTATTAGAGCTGGGAGGCACACAGCAGAAATACAGTGTCTGAGGGTAGCTGGGAGGCAAAGTCACAGAGTCACAGTATGGAAAAATATCTGAAGCTGACAGAAACTTCTGGAGATCATCTGGTTGACCCCCTGCTCCAACACCATCAGCTGCAGCAGGTTGATAAGGCCTGTGCCCTGTCAGACTTTAAATATCTCCAGGGATGGAGACTTTGCCACGTCCCCGGTCAGCCTGTACCAGTGCTTGACTGCCCTCCGCATAAAAATGTTTTTCTCTTATGTTTTAAATGAAATTTATTGTGTTTCAGTTTGTGAGGTCAGTCCCTAGTGCCTGGGAGGCTCTCTCATAGGAAGCAGCATGTTGGTGCCTGCAGGAGAAGGGTGAGGACAGGGATGAGGGCCTGCCTGGTGAGTGGGATGGCCTATAACCACCAGCCCTCAGCCCCATGGCAATTTGTTGTGGTGGTGTCAAGATTTACTTTCTCTTCAGACTTGACAAGTCATTTGCAGAAGGACACCACTGGACACAGACTTTTCAGTGCTTGAAGAGCAGGTGGTGAGAGTGAGATATGTTGTGCAGGAGGATGGTCCCTCCAGAGCCCCATCATTACTCAGGCTGCAGGGACACCCACTGCCCTCCCCTTGGGCAGCCCCTCTCCCCACCTGATTGTTGCAGGTGCTGACAGTGGGATGTGAAGGATGCTTCTGCTATGCTGGGTGTTTATGGGGAATCTGAGTGGGAAGAGCTGAAGCTTTCACACAGAAGTTGCTTAACTTCTTTTCCCAAAACGTTCCTGAGGTGTATTTGCACTGAGTCACCTCCCTTCTGGTCTTGGACTCAAAAATAAAATAGTGGAAAGAAAAGATCCTGATGGTGACAGCGCAGGCTTAGATGTTAAAATCAGCTCTCCTTTGTGGGTAGGAGCTCATTTATACACATGATTTATGCCTGTTGGAATGAGAGGGACAGACTTAACAAATGACAGGTTTTGAATGGTTGCAAGTAATGTTATTAATGTCTGCTGACTTGGTGCCCTGCCCAACTTTGAACTTCTTTCAATTGTATGGGGCTGAACAAGAGCTGCATGAGTTTTGAAATATTTCCACATAAAATAAGCTCTGAGACAGATGGAGAAATGTGAGTTTCCTAATGGGGCCTAGTAAGAAGAGTGCAGGAACAACAACAAAAAAAGAATCTTCCTCAATTGAAACAGAAACAAAGAATCAGAGGAAATATATTTCAGTGCCAACCATGGTTGCCTGATGGGTTGCACTGCTACCAGTTAGAGGACGGGCTCTTTCAAAAAGGCTTTTGCAACACCTTTCACTTGCTCTGCAGGTCAAGCAGCACCACATCCATAACTCCAGCAACTACAGCCTCCCAGGCCAGTGCTACTGAATCTCAGCCTTAATTTATTTAAACACATACAAGATGATTCAGTAGGTGCTAATGCTGCTAATTCAGTAGGTGTTAATGCGTGAATAATTATAGACATATTTAAGCAGCTGGTGCTGTGCCTTCAAAAGTTTCTGTGCATGGAAATTAATAGCTCTGTGGTGGCACATGTGCTTACATGATATAAAATGAAGATGTTGGTAGCAGCTCCATGTTAAAGTCTGAGTTAATATTTTCACTTGAAGTAGAATTTGAACTTCTTGCTTTACCCTTGGATGTCTCCAGATATGGTACAACAGATCCTCAGAAAAGATCTGACATTTTTTCTGTGTTCTTTAAAAAACACCCCACTGTTTTTTTACATCTGTCCTTGATTTCCCCTCATTTCTGAGGATCCCCAACAGCACAAGCTCAGTTCTGACAAACTTCCTCCACACACATGTACTGATGATATTTGAGGGCCAGGCCAGATGAGAACAGCACACACAAGCAAATATTCCCCTTATTTGTAATAGCTGTCTGGAACTAGATGGATGCTGGATGGAACTAGATGCTGGAGCTGCTCTTCACTTGACTAAAGTCTGTTTATGTAGCTCCAGGTGAATCCTTTGCCTTGAGCAGGTGTCAGGGCACCTCAGATGGACACACCCCACAGAAAGTGCATCTGTGTGAAGCACAAGCACTGCAGAATGACAGTGAAAACAGCAACAATGGGAACAACAGTCCAGTTTGGGCTCCATTGGCTGCAAATAACACTTGCTCATGTATTTTGCTGTCAGGACAAAAGGGTCTCCAGGCTTCTGCTCAGAGGTGCTCAGCACCTTGCAGGATCAGCCCCCACAGAGATCTGGGCTGAGGCAGGAATTGACACCAAGGTTTTGACGTGTCAACTCTTTGGCTTTGGGACAGAAAACAGGGTCGAGTTGATGCTGCCTGGTAGATTTCCCTGGGTCATCCTGACAGCTGTAGAAAGCCCTTTATGGCTTTTACCAGATAACCAGGAGGAGCCTGCTTTCTTTCTTATCCCCTGCCTTCCTGTAAAGGAAGCGTCGGTGCTGCTTCCCCTTCAGCTGCCTGGCTGGTGACAGTGCCCAGCACAGCCTTGCAGGGGAAGGGTCCTGCCAAGCAGACCTGAAGCAAGGGCTGCAGACCCAGGCATTGTCTCTGTATAAATATACACCATGAGAGCAGAGAACTTTACTGACCCACACCACTGTGATTCCAGTGGTTTTTGCCTAGAACAGGTGATGGGACCCCTGGCCCATCTACGGTGGCTACTTTCAAAAAGTGGCATGGCTTTGGATGGGAACCATTCCACAGACATCTAGGATGTCACAAAGCTTAGATTAATTAAATAAGCATTACTCTAGCAGCTGTTTTAAATAGCTGCACATTAGACTGACTTCCAGTGCCTCAGATTTTAATAGATTAATGTCATGTGAAGGTTTCACATTATTGTTTGGATGAAATACAGATTTTTGAAGATAGAATGATAGCCTTTTTTTTTTTTGTATTTCCAAGAATGTTGTATTAATATGTTCTCTGTTCCTCTGAAAAAGGCACAAAGCTGTCTCACCAGTGTCAGACATACTGCACAAGAATGTCTCACGACTGTTAATTAAAAAAAGTCCAGGATGACAGGCAACAAGGTCTGTTCTCATGTGCTTTGTATGCAGGCAAAGAAGTCTCAGAGTTCATGAATGGTTCATTTATACTGCACTTTAACTTATCTGTTTCTTGAGTGCTCCCAGTCTTTTAAAAATGTTGTATAAATTTGCACTGGATACCCCTTGCCTAAACTGATTATCAGTATCCGATCCAAAAATAATTTAATTCCTCTAAACACTACCTGTTGCTTCCTGTTCCACTGTACAATAGTTTATTGTCTGGCTCTGTTGTGCCACATTTTGTTCTGTCAACTGAAGCCACAGATGGGCTGAAAGGGGAGATGAAAGTGTTCTGCACTTCTTTACAAACCATAACCCAAAACCCAGGGAATGCACTTTACATCAGATGCCCCCTAGCCATGCAAGTAATGACTGTTTTACCTTCATCTTTGTACTGATATCTGTGAGTTGTCTGGGATTCAGAAAGTATGTTTGGTGCATGGGGTGAGGGGGGCAGAGGGTGTTCATTAGATAAAAGCTACATTTTCCTGACTTGACAAAAAGGTGCACTGTAAAAGAACTCACAAGAATTTGCTTTTTCTATTGTTATAGTTACAGAAAAGTTGAGCGTTTAGTGTAGTCCAGTATTTTTCACTAAGTAATTCTGCAGGAGCAGAAACATGAAGAAAACTGACCTGTTTCTGTCTTCTCATGGACAAGACTTTCTCTTCTGCCCCTTTGTCCTCCTTTCAAGGGGGAGGATGTCTGGTATTCTGGTATTTCTGCTTCTGAGAGAGGCACCTCTCGCCCTCACTGCTGTCCCTGAGGTGCTACTGGGGGGGCCCTCAGGACACCCAGTGCCAGGACAGGTGACTCTGCTGCTGGGGAATCACCCCCAGCTGCCCTGCTGCTAATTTCTCATTGGGGAAACCACACTTCCCTCATCCCTGAGACAGAAGATACTCAGGTGTGAAACTCAGATGTAACTCAGGTATAAAACCCTTTACT
Organism: Hylia prasina; assembly: GCA_013397195.1. Lineage (NCBI taxonomy): Eukaryota > Metazoa > Chordata > Aves > Passeriformes > Sylviidae > Hylia > Hylia prasina. Next base: position 176,609 of record VYXD01011355.1, on the reverse strand, counting down.
CATTCATGGTTTCTCCCTCAACCAGGTCTTCATTATTGCCCCAATATTTTCTTTGGACTTTCTCCTTTCCATCATTTTCCTGATTCAGTTTTCAGCTTATTTTCAAAGACAAATCCTTAGATACACAAAAAGAAGAAAAGAGGGAACAGGAGAGAGAAGGGGAGGGGAGAAAGGGGAAGGGGAAGGGGAAGGGGAAAAAAACCCCTGAAACTCCACCTCCACAAACCAAAATAAAATAGAAAAAACCCAAACAACAAAAAAGAAAGAAGAGCTTTGAAAGGATGCTTGGCATATGCAGAAAAATGCAGCCACAAAGTACCAGTATGAACTGACATCTGCTTCTAGTGAGACCCTTGGATCTGAGCTTCAACACCAGCTGGAAGAGGTGAAAGGTCCCTCCCTGTGCACCGCAGTGGATTCAGACAGTAAAAGTGGGATGGGCAGTCTGCTGAGGTCTCCCAGGCATGGGAACAGGTAAGGGATGGAGCCAAGGGCCTTGCTTAGGGCTTCCTTCAGAGGTGTCCCTGCTGTGCAGCCTTCTGCCAACAGGACATGGAAGCAATGTGGAACCTGGGGCTAAGGGACTGGGTTTGGCTTGAGAAACCAGGGTCAGGCAGAAGTTTGGAAGAGGACAACAGTGCTGCTGTGGCTCCACAGAGCTGCTGACACACCTGTGGCCAGTTATGCCTGGAGAGCCACGCTGCCTCCCTAAGCCACTGCCTGGGACTTAAGATCCTGGTGGTACTGAGGAGCTCAGAGAGTTTTTAATGCTGTGTAGAGACCTATTGACCTAAGTCCAAAACCATGACTCTTCTTTCTGGCATCTGGCAGGTCCTGAGGCACCTAAAACTCTGCACTGGCCTGATGAGGAGCACCTCACCTCACCATTTGGCAGCCTACAAGAGCTTGGCATTTTTCCTAGGCTGGATGTTGTTCCAACCATGTGGCCCAGGGGCTTGAGCCAGTGCTGTCTGCACCTGTTGTGCTCTGCAGGAGTCTGGCCAGGGGAGGGTCACAGTCATGCTCTGATAACCCGTTAATTGTTGTATGTTAATTAGTCATTTCAGGAACTGCAACGATAGATGCTAGAGCAAAAATGAGACCCTCAAAGTCCCTCTCTGGGCAGATGATTGAGGCTGAGAACACTCTTGCTTGCTCTCTTCCTGTGGTCCAAATGATCTTTCACAACTCCTTGCCAAGTGGAGCTGTTTCAGCAAGAGGGATTGATATTACTTCTCTTTCCTTTCTGGAAATTCTGTGGTATGAGCCCTTGCAGGCAGCTGAGCCAGCAAAATTTGGGGAGCTATTATCTTTGATTTATCTATTGACCACCTTCACCAAGAGCACCTTCTCAGGCTTTTTTTCCCTGAGTGAAAAGCTGGGTTTTCCTCAAGCTTAGAAACAAAGCATACACAGGAAATATGGGGTAACAAATAATGCTTAAGGTAACATTTCACAGCCAGGATTTCCTTATTGGCCCTTTCAGCAGCCCTCAGCACAGGAAAGGGTGCTGGTAAGGTGCATGGGACATGATGTGTCTGTGGGGAGAAGAATGGGGTTAAAAAATTGCTGATCTAATTTTAAAATATACAAGGAAAAGAAGTTGAGAGAAACAGACACCCAAGTGATTGTTTCTCCAGCAGAGGCTGGCTTCTATTCTAGCCAGAAAAGATGCCCACTTCATCTTGTATCTTAACTTATAGAAGCACCAACAATTGAAAATTATTTAATAAAATACATAGCTATAAGGCGTTTTGGGACTCACCCATAAGAAATCCAGTGGAAATCTTAGTGCTTCAAAATTAAAGTTCACAAAATAAAAATCACCATAATTTAAAAATACCATTTTCACACTCTACCCTTGTTCAAGGTACAGAGGAAGGAAAGGCTGCCAGGCCTGGGGCAGGGTGAGGGGTCCAGCCAGCCCTATGCTGACAACAACTGGACCAGCATGAAGCTCTGCCTTGGCTGTGTTTGTTTTGCTAGAATGGATGGAACCTGATTGTTCAGGGATGGTTCAGCACAGGACAAAATGACAGCTGAGGGAAGAAGCCACAGATTTCTATCTGAGCGTTTCTCTCTGCAAGAAACCAGAGTGTCCCTGAATTTGTGGCACTGATGTGCACTGGATGTGGAGAGAGTTGGGCCTTCAGGGGATCAGGGCATTCCAAAACCACAGGGACAACAACTGGTCATGAAGAATGTCCCAGCTCTTTGACCACATCCAGCATATGTAATTAGATGGGAAACTCTGCATCTTGGCATTAATTTCTGGATGATTCCTTGCAACTATTTCTCCTCTGGGTATCAAACTCTAAGCAAGTGCATAATCAAAACAGTAGATAAGACTAATCTCAAAATTTGCTTTTTTCATGTACAAAGGAAAGATGAGTGCCATTTCAATTGTGTCTGATAATTGTAGAATAGTTTGAGGTGGAAGGAACCTGTAAGACCATCTTGTTCAACCCCTCTGCAATGAGCAGGGACATCTTGAACTAGATCCGGGTGCTCAGACCCACCGACCAATCTGACCTTGAGTGTTTCCAGGGACGGGGCATCTACTGCCTCTCAGGGCAACCTGTAACAGTGTTTAACTACCCTCATGGTAAAAAACCCTTCCTTCTTAGATCTAATCCAAATCAACCTTATTTTAGTTTAAAACCATTACCCCTTGTCCTATCAAAACAGAATGTTTCAAAATAACCTAGCAAGTAGTCAGTAATATATTTAATTGTAATGATGACTTTGTAATATTAGACATCCTTGTAAGATGAATTTGTAGTACAAAGTGAATACATCACAGTGCAGGTGTCCATGAATTTGCTGGTACAGCACAGACCAACCACACAAAGAGAGCTGGCCAAAGCTCATGAGTCTGTGCAAAATCTGGAGCTGACCTGCCCTTGAACTGCTCTGGGAAAGGTGGATCTTGACAGGAATTCCATGTGCTGGATGTCTCAGGACAAAAAGTCAGGAGGTGTTTGGAGAACACAGTGGAAGGGGTATATGGGACACCAGCATGACTGAAGAGTGAGGTGCAGGCACAGGCAGGCAGCCAAGGAGAGGCACGTGTCGTGGAGAGAGCCATGAGCAGGCATCACTCTCAGCTGGTTGAGAAGAGGAATCCATTAATAGAATTCCTTCTGCTTTGGATGAATGGGGCAAGGGAGGTTTTCTGGGCTCACATGTTTATGTTTTACTTCAGTGCTGCCTCAAACAAACCAAGACCCTCAGAATCCTCTCTGGAATATGAAAAAGAACTTCCTGTCACTTCTTGTTTTCTCATGCAACAAGGAAT
>VYXD01011355.1:162588-173265 GCA_013397195.1 Hylia prasina | reverse complement strand
AAGGTGAGGCAGAGGAAACAGGACAAGCTTTGGGCACTTATGCTTCACAGTAATCCTGGAAAGTATTTCTGTCTTCCTATTGCTTACATCAAGACTTTCATATGTGCCAGCCAAAGAGGGTGACAACGTGGTTGGGTTCCCACAAAGCTTACTCTTGAAGGGGGGATTTTCTTTGGAATATCTCATTAGTGCCAATGGAAGAAGAAGTGGAACATGATCAGGGTGGGATTGTTGACCTGAAGAAATGTGTGTTAGTGCAGTGACACATTGCTTCCAAGGAATAGGAAACAAACCATCAAGAAAGCCAAAAAATGCTTCATTTCATAACTGCTCTGTGAGAGTTCTCCTAGCATCTGGTAGGTAGTGCTATATGTGCCAAATACTTAACAAACACAAAAAAAGAAGAAAGCCAAATTTTACTGAAATATAAGAACGTTAATGTTCAAGGTCACACCAGCAACAATATGGGAGATTGGCTGGAATGATTTTGAAACACTCTGCCATGTTTTTTATTCTGCAAAAGAACTGAAACCACTGATTTTATGAAATGAGCATGGAGAGCAGCTGCCCAGGCACTGGGGAGGAAATTGTCCCCTGGGTAATATGGTGCCATGGAAATACAATCTGATGGCCAAAGTCACCAGATGGTGCTATTGTGCACACTATTTTTGTGCGTGTGTGACCATCGTCTGTGCTTTGGAAGGGACCTTGAGGGGTTTCTCTGTAGGATGAGAGCTCTGGGGTGATTTGCTCTCTGCCTTCCTCCCTTCTGGTCCAAAGCAGACCTTGGGGCTGAGCACTCCTAGGCAGATCACTGCCTTGTTGGCCCCAACTCCCAAATGGGGACGGCCTCTATGCCACTTCACCTTTCTCTGTTTGAAGATAAAGAATAAATGAAACGCTCTACACAGAAACCCCCTCATTGTGAATCACTGATTTCTTCCCTATGGGAAATCCAATCTCCACTCAAGAGGATGTAAAAAAAAATCTGGGACTTCCATCATGCCAAAGGAGGCAAGGAGCGTATCTTGGTGATCAACAAAAGTGCCTTCTGAAATATCCCACAGCAAAATTACCCTGCAGCTCTGCAGCACAAAATTCCCGTCCTTTAGGCTACAATCCCACAGATCTGAAGGGCACTGCTTTGTGCTCCAGGAGAGTGCTTCTTCCTGGAAATGCTCTGCTTTCTCTTCTGAGTGAACCCTGTAGACCAACTCCCAACAGCAGGATCATGGCCAGAGCAGCTCTGTGGCACTGAAGCAGGATAAGCAGGATATATCCCAGGTTCAGAAACACCTGTCTCAGTTCCTGTCACCACCATAGTAATATATGCAATATTACATATCTACATAACATTAGCTATGTAACAGTAATAGTTTATATGCATACAGGCATACATTAATAAAATCCATATTTATAAATAAATAAATAAATAAATAAATAAATAAATATGTTGTATACCTTTATAATAGGACCTAATCCCTGTAAAACACTTCCATAACATTATCTGTGTGGGACCCTTTTCCCAGAGACAGCACACTGCATGTTCAGTCGTGCTTGCTGAACCTGGGGGCAGATGTGGGAATCACCTACTTTGTCTCTCCCTGCCTGTAGTCTTGGTCTGCACTGCCACCATCTCTGTGGTGCTGATAACCAAAGCAGGTAACTGCACAGGAGGAGGACATGGACCTAGCCCCAGATGATCCTTTGCAGAGTTCTATGTTTGAATATTTGTTACATGCCAGAGGACAAATGAAAGGCAGGGAATGGTGTTGAGCTGGCCAAGCTTAGACCTGATTTCAGCATCTTGCAATGGTAGGGGTGCAGACTGAGGTAAAGGATGTAGACTGTAGCTACAGAAGTTTGGGATATCCATATTTAACTGGACATGTACAAGTCTTTGTGGGGAGAGCTGTTGTCCCACTACTCCTTATGGAAAATGTGGGAAAAATGTAGCAGGCAACAAAGATTTGTGTTGGTGCTCCAACCTTGGCTGCTGTGGGGGTCTCTAAAGGGAAGGTCAGTCCAGAAAACACCACTGCTAGCATCAGGGATCTGGGTAAGGCACAAGATTTTGTGATGGCCCTGGTGAGACTTCACCTGGAGTGCTGTGTTCAATTCTGGGCCCCTTAATTCAGGAAGGACCTTGAGATGCTAGAGCATGTCCAGAGAAGGGCAATGGATCTGGTGAAGGGTCTGGAGCACAAGTCCTACAAGGAATGGCTGAGGGAGATGGGGTGATTTAGCCTAAAAGGAGACTCGGGGAGACCTTATCACTCTACAAGTACCTGAAATAAGGTTGTAGTGAGGTGGGGGTCAGCCTGTTCTCTCAGAAGCGAAAAGCAACAGGATTAGAGGAAATGCACCAGAGGAGGTTTAGACTGGATGTTAGGAAAGGGTTGTAAAGCATTGGAACAGACTGCCCATGGGAGTGGTGTAGTCACCATCCCCAGAATTACTCAAAAAACTTGTGAATATGGCACTTGAGACATGGTTTAATGATGAACATGGTGGTGGTTAACAGCTGGACTAGATGACATTTAAAGGTCTTTCCTACCATGATTCTATGATTCTGTGATTCTGTGTTCAAAGTTATGGATTATAATTATTTTGCTTTATCCCCATTCTGTAAGTTGCTCAGTGAGCCTGTTTTTTCTAAGGACTGTTCTCTAATTCTTTTTCAAAATGCATAAGCAGTTTCTAAACAGTATTCGTACAAAAAGTGTGACCCTGAGAGCGTGAGTAATGTGGGAAAGGTATAAATGGGCATTTTAAGACTGCCATTGCAAGATATATCAGGAGTATGGTTGAGAGGACTAAACTCACTTTAGTGTCATCTCCTCTGATTGAAGTCCTGCTGCTGCAGGTGTCCATTGGGCTGAGGATCTCTCTGTGCTCAGCATCTGGAGCAGGGGTGAAAGCTGCTGCCTGGTCTCTACCCCCAGAGAAGGATTTGCTCTAGCAGGTGGCAGTAGAGGGTTTGTAAGATGCCCACACCACTGGTCTCCCCCCAGAACTGCCCCAGGGCCACAACAGCAGCCTGCTGTCTCTGCTGGTTGAACAGTAGCACTGTCTCCAGCAGGTACCACGAGCAAGGGAGTCCATCCCCAATATGGAAGATAAATCCCTTTTGTCCCAAAGCACTCCACTGCTGGCTGAGTTCTATTCCTCAGTGATTAAAACCAGGGTGACATATTTTTGACTCAGAAAGAGGGAGGACAGCAGCCCCCTCTGAGTGGGTGCCTTTTGCCTTGCTTGCACCCGCCCAAGCCCCGTAGCTGCAGAGCTCCAGCAGCAAAGCTGCCCATGGGGAGAAGCAGCACTGGCCTGCAGGAGCCCCCACGCAGGGACAGGGCTGGGGCTGGGCTTGGGGCACTCCCCTGAGTGAGTACAGCTGCTGGGAGGGGATGAAGCAGCATCCGAATGCTTTTAGCAGCAGACACAGGACTTGAATCAATAACACAAGAAAGCCTGTGGTCGGCGGCATTTCTGGCCACAGCAGATGGACCACCATTCAAGGAAGGGTTTGAGGCTTCCTCTGCCTGAGGGGATTTTAAACCACATTCCCACATTTCAGGCGAGTACCCTCATCTCTCTCTGGCCTGTAGGTCTGTGTAGAAACTGCAGCATTGCACAGCCAGGAATCGCAGGGCTGGGAGGAAACAGAGCAAAAAGCACGACTTTTGTTGGGTAGTTGTCTGGGCAGGGCTGCTCTGGTGTCTACACCCAAGAGCAACCCTGTCCTTGGAGATACTCATACCTCAGCTGGTTATGACCCTGTACTACCTGATCCAACTTGAGGTTGTATTTCACTTTGAAGTTACCCTGCTCTGAGCAGGGGGTGGACTAGATGACCTCCAGAGGTATCTTCAAAGCTAAATTATTCTGTGATTCTGTGTCTAGCACTGTTTTTTATCCAGCTACTGTTTCATGTAAAATCCATCAGTGAAGTCCCCTAGCCACTAGGTACAGGCATGTTGCTTCTTGCCTGTTCTACCTCTGCCTCCATAAATCTAAGGAAGCTCAGCTGTGGAGGTAGAGTCTTCAGCAGGTTTTTATATAATGCACAAAGATTAAAACCTACAGCAGTTGTCAGTAGAGGCAAGACTGTCAGGGTCACTCTAACTTAAGTAAAATCTCCACAAATTTGATCAAAGAACTAAATTATATATTTTAATGACTTGTATAGCAGAGGGTTATTTAGTTCTGTATGAAATTTTGCATAGAAATCCACTTTTCTGCTGGCACCTTTGAACAAATAGAAATAACCCTAGTATATTAAGATAATATAAAAATGCATTTAATCACAACAGAAGATACGTTGATGTATTTGTTGGGTATGAACATGGGCAGATAAATGTAATCTTATACAAAACCGTCATATTAAATGAAGGCTGAAAAATAAATACATTTATTGTATCTTTCAGCAGCAAACAAATAAACAAATATTTGAATATTGATTTAAACTTGTTATTTTTTAACCATTATGTTGAGATACAGAGAAGTACAGTCAGTACTGATTATATAACAAAAGATATAAAAGATATACATTAACTCAGAGACTGGAAAACAAAAATGCTGATTTTTAACATTTTTGGGGTGAGAAGGGTTATGCATTAAAAAAAAATATTTTCAAAAGCATGTCCTGTTTTCAAGCTGTATTTATTTGCCATGAAGTAACAAGTTCCACAGTGTGGTGTGTTCTACAGCAGATGAAAATATTTAGTGTGTTAAATTTATGGCCGAGGGCAAAGAGCTGAACTTGGGAACCTATTTAAAGTGCAGTGGAAGTCTGTAAAGATAACGATGGGGAGTTGAAAGCAGCGAAGACTCAGACAGTAATATCTCAATAACCAAGAGCTAATACTTTGCTGCAGAGGCTTTCTCAGCAACAGTTGGTCCATTTTTGTCATTATGTCTAATCAAGTCCAGTCTTGCCTCGGCCTCCCCAGCCAGCAGACATCCAGCACTTAAATATAACCGTATGTGTCCAGTGTGATTACAAGCGTCATAACGCGCTCCTGGCTCTGTCCTCCCACCTCCAGCTGGCCCCAGACCCCAGGGTGTCACATTCCAGGTTTCATCCTCTGAATGGCATGTGACGTTGGAGGGCTCAGGGGAGGGCTGTGGGGTGGCTGTCACCCATGGGCAGAGGCATGGCCTCTCTGAGCCCAGCCATAGCCCCAGACACCCAGGATGGGAAACGTCACCAATCCTGCCCAAAAGCACCCGGAGTCAGTACGGCCAATGTGCTGTATTTCCTCAGATGGTCATGGACTTCACTTCCCTGGCACTGCCCCTGACCCCACTGGAGGCCGAGCAGGTAAATCCCCACCCCTGCCAGGCAGAGGCCAGTATTTGTCTCCTTGTGCAAGTGGAGACAGGAGGCAAGAGCCAAAGGCAGGAGCTGTCTGAAGTTTTTTCTGCAATTACACTGGAAAATTTTTTAGCGTGAGTCAGCGGTAAAAAATTAAGAAAGTGCCAAGGAGCAAAATTAACATATGAAAAAAATTCACAAGGTAAACAACTTGGCTCATAATTTGCTTAGGTTCTAATGTTGCCTACATGGCTTAATGCTCTTGAAAAGCTTCCTACTCTGAGCTGATATTTAGAATAAAGACATTAAATTAGCCATACTGCTTATTAATTATGTACAGGCACTGGAATCCCGGTTGTGGCTTTGGATACATTTTTAAACAAGTTTTAGACAACAACATCCACTACCCTGGAGGCAGCAGAGGACAACAAGCCTTTCTACAGCTGGGGTAGGATATAGTGTTGTATTCATCCCTCCTGAGTTTTACCAAAGTCCCTCTCCCCATGACCTTTTCCAAAAAGTGTTGAACAGCCTGTGGGAGTGATGGAGTGTCCAGCACAGGTGACAGGGGGATGCATGACCTGGGATTAATAATCACCTTAAGGCCACTTCTCTGAGCCCAGCTCCAGCTGGAATAAAGAAGGCTCTGAACCTCTCAGGAAAAAAAGCTCTCCACATACTGAGTTGTATATACAGTGAGGGAACAAAGGCCTTGAGAAAATGGTCCTGCTAAATGTTTTTAGGATTATAGTTTCCCTTTAGTTCAATGGTCTCTACTAACACTGGAGATAACAGAGATGGGCAGGGAGCTCTGCTGTTTCCACTGTTTCTCCCATTTGTGCCAAAAGCCTGGAGAGACAGGAACAGCTCTGCTGTAGAGGCCAGAGGGCCTGCTCTGGTGTGGTCTGGGCAAAGTGATGTGCACCTATATGATGAACAAATCAAGGTGTGATTTTGGTGTGGGAGCAGCGGGCATGAGCAACCCACCAGTAAACAGGAAGGAAAGGAAATCCGCCTCCCCTTTCTACTGCTGCTTCCAGTGCCACACTGAAGACAGGCAGGCAGGGGGGATACATGTTGGGAAGAAAGGGCAGTAAGTTGCTCCATGCTCCTCCCCTAGAAAGGAAGCTGAGTTGCTAATATTATCTGTATTTATTATATTTATGTGGTGCTGAGCTCATCTTTGAGACATCTGGGCCCAAGAACAGTAATTAAAATGAACAACTGTTGACAGCATTTGTCACAAATTGAACAACTGGCATAAATCAAACTGCCTGGAGTCTCAGCCATCTCTCCCAAGGAGTGAATAAATGCCATCTAGCCAAATTAAGAAAGCTCTGAGGAGTGCAAATGTTTGTGGCACGGAGTCAAAAACATGCCAGTGTCGAGTTCTGTTTTGGTTCTGGAGAAGCAAATCCCCCAGCCCAGGTGCCCTCCTTGAGGGATGCCTGTCTACCCTCATCCACCCCCACCCTCACTATGCCTCTGATTCCAGCTATGGCACAAACAGAGCAGGTTTTCTGGCAGCAGGGAAGGTTAAAAGCAGCAGCAAGCTCTGTCTGAGGGTGGATTTTGCATTGTGTGCAAATACCACTGGCTTTGCTTCTTACTGAGGTTTGCAGCTAATTAAAGCACAAACCAAACCAAAATCCCACCCAAACTCCTTTGAAATCCATGACATGCGTTACATAGGATGTATTTTATAAGCACTCAAGAGCAGCCAAGTTCATTAGGCAAAGATCCATCTAACTCAATATCCCAAAGCAACAGTTTAGGGGACAGCATAAATATGGGTAAGGAGACACAGTGCCATCTTCCAAGCCCTCTCCTAACCTATGACCATTTGCAGCTGAAAGACATTTAAATGACAAGGCTCAGGAAAACAAAATCTATGCCAAGCATATAATAATTATGAATCAAGTCCTTGGGACATACAAATCCATATAGCACCTTTATTTGTTTCTTAGAAAGCTGATAGATTTTCTCTACTTCGACCAGGGGCCAATTTAACACCAAAGTCCATTTGTAATTAGAGTTGCTCGTCTATTTCCTTTGGAAGATTTTAAGGCTGGACCTAAGTGTTGGTCCTACCCATCACCTTCCCTTTGCTTCCCACAACTGAAAACACAGGCACTCTTCTGAAAGGGGTAACCAGGATTGCCCTGGTGCTGAGGCTCTCCTGTAGCCCATTGGGTCACCAAAAAATCAGGGCCAAATAAAAACAGGCAAAACCACAGAGACAGCCCCACTCTTCTCCTCGGAGCTGCCCTGCCCCAGGGCCCTGCATGACCCCAGGCCAGCTGGACAAAGCAGGCTGCAACATGTCCCCAGCCCCAGCGAAGGAGGTGGGACAGCAATGCAGAGTATTATTTCAGGAACCTCCCTGGCTCACTTACTCACAGGGCGCGTGCTCGAGTTTTGCATTCATGTGGCTGCAAATAGGTGCAGGAGTTCATGCCTCCTCACATGGCTCCAGGAGTGGGGTCAGAGTGGCCAGGAGCTGCATGTAGGACATCTGGCAACAGCCAAGGGAAGAGGCACAGCAACAGATTGGGCTTTGCCTCCCAGGTCTGTGAACCCCATTCTCCTCCACAACAATTCTGAGGCTTACAAGAGGTCCTGTGGGTATCTGTTTTGTGGCTGCTGAAGGTGCACCACCACGTGCCCAGGCCACCATTGACCCCTTTCCACCCCCTGCCCTGGCACTGTTCTAGTGTTGCCCCCCAAGCTGTGTGTGGGGAAACACAGATCAGCCCAGTTTCTCCAAGCTCCAGCAATTCCTTGCCGGAACAGGTTCAGTGTCCCATCTGCCCGAGCGGACAGCTCTAGGCTGGCTAGGATCTTCAGACCTTGCTCTTTAAAGTTGACTCTGTGGTTTTGCAAGGGTGCTGAAAGGTGTGAGGGACCTCTCTTGCCAGCATTTGCTCTCTTTTCCTCACTCAGCAGTGCCCATCTTCACCTCTGCAGACCTGACATAGCTCCCTGCATCTGGATTCATAAAATCTCCAGTTTTCTGTTTTTTCTCAAAGTGTATAGAGGAGCAAAGACTGCGTGCATGCAACCTTTCAAATAGCATTTGCAGCTTTCTTCTTACCCTTATTTATTATGTGTTAGTCACCAGCTGTGGCTTGAAGCATTGTTATGCCAAGCACCATGCAAACACAGAGCAGAAAAGCTGCTGGTGACTAGAAGAGTTTGCAATCTTCATGACATAAATCAGTGCTGTGATTATACATAGAAAAAAACCTGCTAATTCATGTTGGTATACTCCCAGCTGGAAAAAAGAGGAATGGGTAAGTTCTGCTTATTTACTCACAGTCTCAACCAGAGCATCACACACCGTGCTTTGAGCACCTCTGCTTTTTCTAGTGGTCAACCCTTTAGGTTCACCTCAGTCCTCCAGACTGTCCTGCTCCAGTGACATGCAATCATAACAGTGCTTCTCTAGAATAGAAAAAGCCTATGATCACAGGAAGGATGGTTTGGGTTTGGCTCTCTGTCTTCAGGATTCAGTATTATTAATGAAATTCTGGTGAAAATAATACACTCGCTTCATTTGGAGTGTGAGATATGTGCCTTGAAAGGCAGTGATTGTGGCAGAGTTTTACGTTTGGCAAGCTAAAGTAAACAACAGACTGTCTAAATGGATATGATGTCCAAGTACTTTCCCATTACAGGGGCTGAGATGCTAGCTCTGCTTGCTTTGTTTGCACTAGCCAGTATAAAACAATCTGCATACCATAATCTGAAAGGAAAGGTCAGCCCAAAGGTCACATGTTTTAAGGGTGTTACTTCAAAGACATTTATCTCCTTTACAACACCATTAAGTCCCTGGTAATGGTCTATTGTCTTTCATCATCTCAACCTCTTCACCTGCGTGTTTATGTTTGGCCAAGCCTCCCGATGCAGGCACAGGGGAAGCAGGTGCTTGGTGGCTCCTGCTTGACGGAACACACTCCATGTTATTTGAGAAAGCAGCAGGCTTTATAGTTACAAGTTATATAAGGCTTTATAGTTATAAGACTATCAAGCCATAACCACAGTCATCCTCTTCCCCCTTCCTGCAGAGACTAGTAGTTAAATCCTGCACTTTTCAGCTGCTGTTTCTGATCCAGCCCTTCTTGCCCTTTTCAGTTGCACAGTTCAGGTGGGGATCTCCACCAAGGTGGCTTCTCTGAGATGAGCAGCCCCTGAGATGACCAGTCCCTGCTGTTTTCCTGTCACACTGCTCTCACCCCACTGCTGCCAGAGGATGAGTTTGCTTGTTATACCTGGGAAGCATAATGATCCCTCTTCCCTCGATCCTCTTTTTTGTATTACGTACCTTGGACCCCAATGCCATCACCACCATTAGTCTACAACCCCTGGGGCAAGATGTCATCTCCTTGTTGCAGTAATTCAGATATTGTCCCACTGATTTCAGTGGGTGTCACTAGAGCGAAGTTCATCAGCTGAATATCCAAAACAAACTCTTTCCTAAAGACCTCGATGGTGTATCCCAGGGTTATTTTCACAGACAAAAATGCCTGGCTCCCATGGGCACTTTGTTGGGGTTGCTGGAGCACCGGAGACACAAAGTCAGCACTGTGAATAAGTTCCCCTAGACTGAAAAATTCAAGTATTTCTTCTGTTTTCTTTTTTTTCTAAGGTGCACCATCGTCTTGGTTTAGAAGACAGGTATCCGCTAGGGAAAGCTGGAGTTTCCTTGGAATGGAGCATGTAACCCCCCCTCCCTCCGAATTATTATAATTTTGCAATTAAGGGCTTTCAGGCAAAGATTTGGGAATAGGAATAACAGTTCTTTTACTAGGAATATGAAAAATACCAATGTAGTAGTTCAAAAAGACAAGCAAGCAAGCAAGCAAACAAGCAAGCAAACAAACAAACAAAAACCTTGAAAAACCCTGACAGAGTCAGGGACACGACCTGACACCCTGTTGATCAGGGTGTTTGGAATGAGTCCTCCTGGAGAAAACAGATGTGGCTCTGTTGGAGTAGAGATGATCCTGTTGGGTTCTGTTTGAGTAGAGGTGATCCTGTTGAAGAAGGATCCAGTGATGGTGAGATGAGTCCGATCTTCCTCTGGAATCCAGTGGAAAACAGGATTGCCTGGGGTTCTGAGTCTCAGTTTTTATCTAGGTAGGGACCCTGCAGGCCCCACCACTGGGTAGAGCATCTCACAATGGGATGATGTAACTGTGTCCTGTCATTGGTGAGCCTTAATTGCCCATTAGCAGAAAATATCCCCCTGGAGGGAGCATGGGTGGTGAAAGAGATAAGAAACAGTACCCCACCCGGTTTTAATAGCTGAACCATTATCAGAAAGGCATCTGCCCCCCTCTCCCCAGAGTAACAAGAGA
>VYXD01011355.1:75630-159483 GCA_013397195.1 Hylia prasina | reverse complement strand
TTTTTCTAAATTCTACACAACCAGATCCACGTTCATAAACAAATATGTAGTTACTAGAAATTTCAGAGGAATTTTATAATTCTGATCTCTCTTTTGCTAAAACTCCAATTTGACTGACCATATACTGCAGATTTATTTCTTTATTAATTGCATTATCCCAGAATTCGGAATGGATTTTTCCTATTTGAGCTCTTGTGGTCACATGCTCCTGTTTACAGGCTGAGGCTGTAAGGAACAGCCTGTTCCTCATCTTTTTAAGGCAGCTTGCTTTTTAGTGAGAACAGTGCAGCAATGTTTGCTTTTGATAGCTGGAAATGATGCTCTTTCTCTTGATTTCTCTTCCGACTTTGCTGAACCACAAAGGATGTCCAGGTTCTCAGCTGGCAGAAGGTGGAAAAATGCCAAGGAATTCAAAGGAGTCACACTGAGCTTCACCAGCCAGGAACTTGCCCCATAATTTTTATTTTAGGCAGAAGAGGGAGTATAAACATTTCCATGGGCCTGGAAAGTGCTTATTACATGCTTCAAGTGGACATTTTTAGAAATTAGTAGTTGCTCAAAAATGAAAAACTGGCTGGGTGTATCTCTGCCAGTACACTCACCAATCTGGTAGAGTTCATAACTCACTACAGAGAGTGAGAATTTTGCACTAGCTTCACAAAAAGTGAGAAAAAAAAAATTGTCTAATGGGACTTTAGGTAGAAATTACAAAGCTTCTCCTGGTCTTGCTTAATTTGGTTTCTTGCCCAGTCCTGCTGCCCTCCCCAGCCTGTGCTTCTCCCATCAGGTTAATAAAGCTGATTATAAAGGCTGATAGGACAGGCTTAGGGCAGGCATATTGAAAGTCAAATTAATGTGTTGGGCATTTTTTGTTAAATCAAACCTTGAATGGATTCATTCTTTGCTGCAGCTGCCAAGGGCCTGTCATGCAAATGCCTGGTGCCGTGCACCCTGGGGAGGGTCCCAGTGCAAGCTCCATGCTGGAGCAACTCTTCTCCCTCCAAAAATGTTATTCTGACTCTCAGAACTAATACTGAGCCATAAGAGAAGTGAGAAATCTGCTCTTGATATACTGCCAATGCTCACTGCAATTACCTGGGGTGGATCAGTAATAATTCATTGTTTCTGGTGGTCCTCGCAATGGGATTTGAAATAACTTATTTCTAAATAATTGATTTATTTTGCCTTTGACACTGTGTTCTATCTTTGGTGGATTTTTTTCACCAACAAGACTAAGTTTACCAGTACAGTTCCACAATTCCTGCCACTTGGTTCCCACATTTCATATGACCAGCTGTAGTGGAGGTGGACTATCTTTTGAAGACAGTATCCCAATTTTCTTTATGTCATATATGAAGTGTTTTGCAGACCTGCCTTTCTTTACAAGGCTGCTCCTCTTTGGGAGCTCTGAACAGTGAGCTATGTATATGGACGTACAACACAGTGTGCAGTTTTTTAAAGTTTTCCCCTGATTGCATCATAGATAATTCCTGACATGTCTAAATTACCATCTGGTTTGATTTCAGTGAGTTATCAAGGCTGTGTTATGCATTAACAGTCTGAAAATCAGGCCCAGGTTTCATGCCAAGCCCATGTTACAGGCTCAGACTTTCCTGGGGGAGAGTGGAAAGGAAGAAAGAGATGGAGGGTGCTTGCTTGATTGCCTGCTTGACTGTCTCCCTTCCCCAAGCACTGCCATGGTTTCTGTTTGGTTGACACCAGAGGTACATGGAGGAGTCATCTCCACTGATTCCTCATCTCTCACCTGGGCCCTGTATCCCATTTTTGGTATCCTAAATCCTCATCTACCTTCAAGGGAGTTGGATGCCTACGACCCTATACAGTGGTGTGTGTGAGGTGTACTTTTAAATACTTTGAGAGATCAAAATAAACTGCCAGAAAGTAGTCAATGGGTAATAGAAGTGTCTAAACATGAAGGTAGGTGAAAACAATTTATTATTTTATAATATTTATTAATATTTTCCTCTCCCTACTTGATTATGATTCAGATAAGGAGTCTGTGCCCAAACCATGTGTGGTATGTGCTAACACACTACCTGTTATGCCATATAGCATCAGATACAAACTTATTCCTAGCTGGACACTGAATTCATGATTTGAGAAGTTACTAAGTCTAACTCTGGCATCTCATAAGCCTGCATAGGCACAGATACTTGTCTTTTTTTCTGGTGAGATTCAGGGGACTGTTGCTGGGCACCCACCCTGGAGGCCCCAAATCAACCTTTGTTTATTTCTATCCCAGATTCCCAAGCATGAATAACACTGAGAGCTCTAACAGTCAGTCCTCAGATGGAAAAAGAGAAGGGAGGGAAGATTCTGTAAAATTAATAACAAGCTTGAGTTTTCATATTTTGTGTTTGTCTGGTGTGTAGGACATAACATCAAGGAAGGAGCTGGAGAGGTGTATTACCTGTGGTAGAGAAGGCAGAGGTGGAGAGAGAGAGGACAGTCCATGACATGGCTCATAATCATCTACCTCTGTCTCCTGAAATGCAGTGGAAATATTTTATAGTAGGCCAGGTAAGGATGAGATGTTTTGGTGTTTGGTCACAAGATCTTTTTGAATGGAGGCTGCTTTTAGAGAAAATTATGATTTATTTGAAAGTAATGAGCAAAACCAAATGAGATACCTTGAGGCTTGCCAGTTCATGAGCAAGCAAAACCTATGGTTCCTGTTGGACATCTCTCCCAGGACTAGTAATATGAGAATACATTTTCATCCTTAGATTGAGAGACCCACATTCACAAAGAGCTTTAGACATCCCAGGAAATCAATGGGAATTAGATCCCCAGATGGCTCTGTGAATTTGGCATAATTAGTTCCAGGAAAACACTGCCCAGGCGCTTTTCCTTTGCTACATACACGACTGAAAGGCAAGCAGGGATATTTTAGAACAACTGTAGAAATCACACACTTTTGGATTTGGGTCAGTAAGTGTTTCTTTCTAGTTTTGCTCAGGTGAGAAGAGATCAGAGATGGGACAGGAATTTATAGGACTCAGGGATTTTGAACACTTTTCAGCTTACTGGGAAATCACAGGGAACAGAGCAAATACAGACACAAGTCACAAATCAGCGGGTGACACAAGCCAAAAGTAGTTTTTAAAGAAAGGCAAACAG
Source organism: Hylia prasina (assembly GCA_013397195.1). NCBI lineage: Eukaryota > Metazoa > Chordata > Aves > Passeriformes > Sylviidae > Hylia > Hylia prasina. The sequence goes on along the minus strand of VYXD01011355.1, from coordinate 156,342 downwards.
GCCTGGTTCTTAATGAGGCCACAGATGTTACTTGAGATTTTGCTCCAGTAACTATCAAGACCGCACTAGCATTACACACAGATGTTACGCCAAATGATCTTGGGAAGTGGGGGCGTGATGTCATTAGGGGGTTTCAAATCTGGAACACATAATCAACTTATCTTTGTTCTGAGAGCTCTCATTATAGCCCCCCGGGCTTGTTCACATGCCTATTTGCATAGAAAGTGCCCTGAGGAGAGATCCTGTTCCATGACACACATAACTATGGTGACAGTCCAACATACCTGTTGTTTGAGTTTCTCCTTATGAGTGGATATAACATATTTTGGAGAAGAATTATGGTTGGGTGGAAGGAGGATGAATGGTCTAACTCCCCATCCAGTTCTGAAAACATATTACTTCCAGAGGAAGCCTGAGAGCATGTAGAGTCGAAGCTCTCCAGGGTAGTGTGATCATCCAGATATTTTCTGACTAAATGACCCAGCAGAACGGTCTTGTATTCATAATAATGAATACTAGTAATGAGTAGTAGAATGGTATTTTAAAGGGGTTTTCCTCAAATTAATATTGTAACATTTTACTTTGGCAATGATTTCTCTGTCTATACCCCTTTGTCACTGTCTTGAACCTCTTATTTTGTCTAGCTGAAAAACCTTCTTAAGTGGCTCTTAAAATAGAAATTGGCTCAGATACTCACCACATTTCTGCTTTTGCTAGATGAATTTGAAAGGAATAGAAAAAACAACAGCCATCTCTATTATTGGATGTTTCTTCTGAAAATAAATCTCATGCTTAATACTCAGATGCTAAAAATAAGTTGCTGTGATGAGCCAGCATGGCTACTGTCTCAGTTGATTCCCACTGAGCACATATTTAAGGGCCTTTTTGAATTAACACATTATAAGTCAGGCCTTGCAAGGAACAGGAAGAATGGTGACAAGTTCTAACAACTCCTCTTCAGCTTCAAAACAAAGTATGTGGGACCAGTAGTCTAGTAGCAGATATGTAAAAACTTCACATTTCATCTAGAGAAATATGTACCTGTAGAGTTTAGTGATATGTTAGGGCTTTATAAATATGGGTAGGCTCCAATTATTTTCTTTTCTTTGTGTGTAAATATCAAAATTTTAAAAAAGTTGATTTAAGCTCTAGCAGCTTCAAGGGCAAGAAATCTTATGAATGCCACGAGCCCAATCTGGACAAATGATGGGTTTGCTGTATGGGAAGGCAAAGCATTTTAGCTGATCTTCATTGCTTCTTCCAAAAGTAGAGGTACTGTGTTGGCCCATCATAACTAAGTATGAAGGGTAAAATGGTTTGCCTGTCCTTGTCAACAGATACTCTTAACAGTATTGCTCAGAAAAGAACCTAGGCAGGTCAATAATTGCAAAATTCCTCTCAGGGTATGGGGAAGCAGTGCTTTATCTCCACAGAGAGCAAGTTTCCAGGCTGACAGCACTGCACAGTGCTCTCTCAGACTGTAATAACTTATATATCTGTGCTCTCAAACTCATAAAAACAGGGCTTGTGAACAGCTGGAGCTATGCTCTTGTGGGGAAGAGGGGCTGTACAGGGCAGACAGCATTAGCTCCCTGGGCTGTAGAGGGCTGTCCTGCCCCAGCATCTCCAGCTACCCTCCACCAGGACAAAGATGAGATATTCCTCTCTGTGACCACCCTCATTCCTTGTCCTCACCTTCAGCCCTCTTCCATGGTAGCTGCTGCTCTTCGTCCTCTCCCTGGGCAGAGTCACTGAAGGCTTGTGAGACAAAAAAAATTGTTTGGCTTACCCTGGATCTAGCTCTCCTCCAAAGGATACTTGTAACCAGCACAGGTGAAGGTATCCTGTGCGGTGTATGTGTCCACAGGGAAGCCTGTGGTGGTGGGGCAAGCAATGGGGAAACATCTGGCAAGTCTGGCAAGATACAGTGTAGCCCTAGACCCTGGTGATGGGGGACAGCAGTGACACAGCAGACTGCAGCTGGATCAGACAAGACAAAGACAACCCTAATGGTCACTGGTGGGTTGTCTTTCTCCTTTAGCAGATAGGGGGCTAGGTGCCTGGGATGGTGTGGTGAATCCAGGTCTTGATACAAGCACTGCGAAACCATGGTGACAGCTTTTTCCCCTTTGCTGTCATCCTTACCTGCCCCCATGGTAATCCAGCTCAAGATCAAGTCAAGCGGCCTTTTGGCACAGGGAGAGTTGTCCATGTTGGTACATGTGCCTGGCACTGGCAGTCAGTCCTTGCAGGATACTCTTGTCAGGGCTGAGAGGAGCCCTCAGCTGATTTATCTTCTTCCTTCTATACCAACAGGAGGGTGTTGCTATCGCTGAGGAAAACTAAGGAAGGAAAATGTGGTGCATACAACCCGAACAAAAAACTCACAGCCCTGCAAGGGAGTGTTCTTGAAACTCTTTTGGGACTGGGATAAGAATCACAGGATTACTTTGAAACCCTCTTCTCCCCATTACCTATCACCAGCTGGTACCAAAGAGAAGATGGAAGGGCAACTTCCATGGAATTACACTGGGGTAAGACTGGGTGATTGCACTGCACAAGAATTACCACTGCATTGCATGAGATTTGAGGGGTTTCTCAGGAATAGTTGAATCCTAATATAGTTCAAAAGGCATCCAAATTCAAAAAAGTTGAGAACAAACATAATTTAAAACCTATTCCATGCTGGAACCCTCTATAGATGATTGCAATCAGGAAAATCATTATCAGAAGGTAGCTGTTTAGGCAAAAATAATGTAACAAAGGGTCTGGTTTTGGTAGTTTTAGTTTCTTAACAAAATGTTCCCCTGCACTGCAAATACAAAGGGAAGGAGGAAGGGAAGTATCTGGCTATTTAAATGAAAAATTACTTTTCTCTGCAATCACCTTCTGTCAATAAAATGCTTATTTTCTGACATGTCAATTAGGTGATTCAAAAGCCAGATGACCACTGCCTTCCATTTAGTACTGCTCAGCTTGGTTAAATGTCTTAAGTGTTTACCCTTTATGACCAGTGGCATGTATCTGTTCTTAGTCAAACTGTGCTATGTGTGACATGTTTGCCTGTAGGTTTTTCTCTTGAGGTAAAGTCAACCATTATTATCAGATTCTAAGAAAAATGGTAGGTTAGGACAGTGGTTTCACTGACAGAAATGGGTACAGCTTGTTTTACAGTAATGTGTACGAGAAATATGAAACAGATGAGAAGAATTCACATTGAATTAACCAGCCTGCAATTTAAAGTGCTGCCATTAAATAGGATCATGTATCCATGCTTGATACTTCAAAAGAAACCTCTGCTGTGTAAGAACAGCTATTAGCGAGGAACATTTTGTCCGGTATCTCAAACCAATTTTAAAAGATCTCATTACAGACACACACAGCCACGTGTAAATGAAACTATTTACTTCAGAATCTTTAAGACTTGATTTGGTTCACACAAAAGTCTTGAGGATTTAAGGAAGAACTTTGAATGAGGAAAAAATACATAAACTTTGGGTCCTAGTAGAGTCCTAGGAAGAAGGATGGTGATAATGTTGATATAACCTTTTACTACAGCTTGTTCTGAACACACAACACTATCTGCTTGTGTAAAAGAACAGAGCAGTCAGAGTGAGAAAGATTCACATAATAGCATTAATTTAACTAATTTAAAATGGGTTAAACCTTTAGAAAGCTGTCTTCTGTCATCCACCATGGAATGCAGCCCAAGACTTTTGGTGGGAAAAGCTGAGACACTTCCTTTCTGACTTCTGACCAGAACTGAAAGTGAAATGCTCATTTGGCAGATATAAATAAATAAGCTGAGAAAATAGAAGTAACTTTCCCAGACAAAAAATAATCAAAGAAAGGCCTTTGTGAGTAAGAGCAGGTCAGCAGGACTCACTTCACAGGCCCAGACAAGCCAGCAGGAAACCACCACCTCGGTAAAACATTTTTTGGGTCAGACCTGCTGAGCAGCACCATTCTCAGACCTGGGGTGGGGGGTGTTCACATCCACACCCTCCCTTTGGAGGGCCATACAAATCCAACCAGTCATTAGCAGTTTGGTCTGAACAGTGTCTCTGAAAAGCAAGAAGTACTTAGTGCTTGGACCTTCAGCCTGGCTCCCCACAGGGTAAATGTCTCTGCCACTTCCAGCATGCCCCAAAGCCCCAAGGAAAACCCAAGAGGTGAGTGCCAGTGTCATGGATAGAACACACTGCTGACTTTTCAGGGCATCAGCTGGGGACACTTCTGGGCAGAATGGGTAGCTCTGCAATTCATCCAGCATCTCAGAGAAATGTGAGTGTGACCTGCATGTAGGACTCAAGGTAATCAGGCTTAAAGGGATCTCAGGAGGCCTCTAGATTAATGTTTTGCTCAAAGAAGGGTAAACTCTGAGGTCAAGCCAGGTTGCTCAGGGCTTTATACAGTCTGAGGCAGTTGAAAACTTCTAGCAACAGGAACTGAACTATTCTCACTCTGATGTTCTTTTCTCATCCCCAGCCAAATAATGCCATGCCAAATGGTGCACAGATGATTGTGGCAGTCCAGAAGGGACATTTGAGGCAATGGGATGCAATTGGATTCTGTAAGTGCCCCTGCACTCTGCTACATGTCCCCAGAGACCTGGTTCTTTCATTTCTCCAGGTAGTCCCTCACCAGTCCAAGCTGTGGTTCACCTTTGGACTGTGTCCTATGTCCCTTAATTGCTGAAGTCAAGGCAGGATATGTGCCTGTGTCTCATCTTGGCATTTCCAGCCACAGCAGTTGAGAAACTCTTTGAGGTTCCTCTTTCTCAGCAGTCTGAGTCTTGGTTCACTGCTGGCTCTGGGTGGTTGGAGCACAAAGGTTTGCAAGCAACTTCTCCTTTCAGACATTTTGTAATTTAATCACAGCATTTCACAGAATCACAAAATGCTGAGGTTGAAAGGAAGCTCTGGATGTTACCCAGTCCAAATTTGTGCTCAAAGCAGGGTCAGCTATAGCAGGTGGCTCATGGTTGAGTCCACTTTTGTTTTGAATATCTCCATGGACAGACTCCATAAATGCTCTGGACAACCTGTGCCAGTGTTCAAACATCCTCACAGCAAGTAAATGCCTGTCTTATGGTTAAATGAAATTTCTTGTATTTCAGTCTGTGCCCATTACATATTGCCATATTACCATTATACCATATTACACACTGAAATTCAATGTACAGTGATACTCTTGTGCACACTGTTGTCACAATAATAATCTCTGTCTGTCTGGTCAACTTGTATTTTATAACAATGACACAGCACTTGATATTACTTTTTCAGAGGAATGAAATATATTTATTCATGTAACAACTTGCCCAGTAGCTTAAACAGACAGTTCTTGAAAACTGGTAGGAGAAAAAAATACCTTGGAGTTTTTAAAATAACTTATAATTCATAATAAAGATTTCTATGCAATTTCAGCATTTTTATGCAGCAATATAAATATGATTTTTAATCTAGTTTGTGAAGATAGCTCACTATTTTATACTGTCATGAGGAATAATACAGTTGGATATGGCTGCTGAAGTTTGTTTCTTTCATTCTTCTTAAAGAAGGAAACCAAAACTACAAAGGGCAATCAACAGGTTTTTCCTATATTCTGCACTGCCACATTTTGCTCTGTATTCTTAGGGTTAATGTCTCAATATACATATCAAGAAGCACTTACAGACAAGATATACATGGTGTTCCCCATGATCAAAGGACTTCTTTTCAGAAACCAGTGTCTCTTCAGTTGAGAAAGTCTACCCATGATGTAGGGTAGGCTTGTTCCAAATGATGCAATGCCAGATCAGCAAACTTAAGCAATATGGAAAAGCTCTCTTGTGTCCCATCAGTTTTGTGAGATTACTACCAAGCTTTCTCTTCTCCATGGTAAACAGTCCCAGCTCTCTCAGACACTTGTAGGACAAATGAGGAGTTCCTTAAACACCTTAACAAACTTGCTCCCATATGTCCACGTCTCTCTTGTACTGAGGAGTCTAGATGTGAAAATGTGAGTGGAGCATCTAAGTGTGCCTCACCAGTGCTGAACAGAGGGGAAAAATCAATGTCTTCAACCTGCTGGCAACATTCTTCCCAATGCCATGCAGGAGGCTGTTTGCTCTATTTTATTTTTTTGTTACAAGGGTGCATTGCTGGCTCATGGTCAAGTTGGTGTCCATCCAGACTCTCAAGACACTCTTTTCTGCAAAGCTGCTTTCCACTGGGTCAACTTCCATGCTCTGGTGCATGGCAGTTTTCTTCCTCAGGAATTCACACCTTCTTGAATTCTATGAGACTCCTGTAGGCTCAATTCTCCTGCCTGTCCCTACTCCATGAACATCAGTGCAACCTTCTGGTTTATCAACCACTCCTCCCTGTTTCTGTGTGTGCACCCTGCCTTATCACCCAGGTGATAATGAAAACAATTAAAAGTGTAGGAACTAGGCCACTAGTGACTGGCTTCCAACTGGACTTTATGCTGCTAACCACAGCCCTTTGAGCTCCACAGTTCAGCCATTTTCCAATCACCACCATCTATCTGGCTCATACTTTCTCCATTTGTCTATAGGGATGTTACAGCAGTGTTGACAACAACTGTTGCTTTCCTCTCATCCACCAAGCCAGTCATTTAGTCATAAAACATTGTTGGTTCAGTCAGGCAGGATTTACCCCTTGTAAATCCATGCTGATGACTCCAAACCACCTTCTAGTCCTCTCTGTGTTTGGACATGGTTTCCAGGATAAGTTGCTCCATCACCTTCCCAGTGACTGAGGTGCAGGTGCCTGGTCTGGGGTTCTCTGGATCCTCCATCTTCCTTTTCTCAACTATAGAGTAATATTTGGTCCCTTTCATTTTGCAGGAACCTCCCCTCGATGCCTTAAGTTTTAGCTTTCATATTATCTAGATTCTGTATTGCATTAGTATATAACTCTGAACTTCATATAAAGTGTTAGCAAGTTCTCCTCACAGTCTAGTCAAACAAAATCCTTTTCCAGCTGAGAACCAAGGACATTTTTGCAGCTTCAGGTCCAAAAAGTATAAACAACAGTGAATTGAAGAGAGCAATCTGGGAGGATGGGACCTCATAACCTGAAGCTGTAATTGGACAATTAACACAAATATGAACATGGACCAAAACTTACAAAAGTGTGAAAATGTGCGACCCATTGTCCACCTTGGGTGTAGCCTTGGCCGGGCTCTTGTACTGCCCAAGGTGTGTCCTTTGAAGGCCTTTTAAATAAATACCTACTTTATTCATTTAATACTGTCTAGCATCTGTTCTAGGTAGCCTCTCAAGGCATCACCTTGTATGCCATGGCCTTTCAAACAATCAAGAATGACCTCGCAAAGACATCAGCCCTTTCTCTCACCAGACACAGATATATCCATCAGGTCACACAGATCTGTCCAGGTTCACTTTCCTGAAGTGTTCCTTAACCTGATTGACCTTTACTGAGGGTAAGTCTTCCTTGCTTTGGGCTTTCTGGCAGGTCTTGGGTACATGGGATTCCTGAAGAGTATTCTTACCCATAAAGACTAAGGTGAAGAAACCACTGAGCACTCCAGCCTTCTCCGTGTTTGGTGTCATCAGCTCCCCTACTCCTCATTCAGCACTGAGCTTAGCTTTTCCAAGTCTTCCTTTGCTCTCAATATACCTGCAGAAGCCCTTCTTGCTGCCCATTACATCCTTCACCAGTTCCAACTGTCGATTGGCTTTGTCTTTCTTAATCCATTTAATGAAACATTTACCACCACTGTGGAAGGAATTTCCTTTGTTTTACTGAGACCAGTCAGATTTATGGGCTTAAAAATGCTAATAAGATTATGCCTGTAGTACTGTATGCTGTGTTAAAAGATCTCTAACTCTTCTAATGACAGCACTGTTAACTGTGTTTTCCCATTATAATTTATTTTACCAACAAGTCTCTTAGAAATCTGATTTTCCATACTTCACATCTGAACACAGTACCCTTTTGAGAGCTGCAAGTGTGATCTCTTGCTGCTGAGCTCTCTTTGAAGCATTTGCCCAGGCACGAAAAAATTATTCATGGGATCCCATATGATTTCAGACTGGCCATTAAAATCTAAGCCCATTTGAGGAGGTGACTGAAAAATTTTGAAACTCAAGGGAATGGGTCAAGGTTTTGCTACTGACCTGATTCTATAATGAGACAAATCACTTCACTGCCTTGCTTTCAAAGCCTTTCCAAATAAAGTATGAATCAAATCCAAATCCTGATATATTACAGAGGATTTTAGCCCTTACTTCAGGGAAGAAGAACATGTAACTACCTTTCCATATTAACATTTGGAAGTAAAATATGTCTGCATCTTATGCGAAACATGCCTGAAAAGCTAGTAGGAATTCCTCCATGAAAACTCTGGTGTATTTCTTCCACTATGGGAGGTTCAGAAATGAAGCAAACAGGGCTCCTCTTATAATTAGGATTTAAAACTTGGAAGAGAGATATGGATAAAATATTTTTGTCCCACAACAAATCAGTGACAGACCATGGGCACTTTAGGTCCTGAGCCTGCACAAGAGCCATTGAGAGCTATGGACAGATAGTTCAGTGTAGAGTTTGGTTCCTGTTAGGCCATGTGCAACACTCAAAGAGAAACTTTGGTCAGGTGGTCTGTCCAAAGTTCAGAAAGAATTAGGAGGAGAGAGGGACCCCTGACAGGGAGTGTTGCTTTTCCTCAGCTCCTTGGAGAGTGAAGGGAATGGTGAGCTCCAAGAAGAATTCACGGGCTGAAGGTGAAAGTGAAGTTTTTGGAGTCCCACTGTTCTGGATTGGGAGTGAATCTGGGATTGAATTGGTAGCTAAAACTGCAGAAAAAAATAGTATGATTTGGGAATCTGGTTTTGTTTCTGTGGACAGCCACATGGAATAGCTCACAACCGTACAGGAAAATGCTTTCTCACTAAAATGGTGTAGTATAGTCCAAAACTGAACCAGGGAGAATGCAGAGAACTAAACAACATGGGTTAAAGTCAAGCTTCTGGTTTCTTTTATTAACATAGTTTAAATTTGGGGATGGTTGTGGTTTGAACTTGGTAGGGAGCTAAGCACCACGCAGCTGCTTGTCTAGTGCCCCACAGTGGGGTGAGGGGAAGAAGGATAAAAGTGAGAAATGTAACTGAGATATGAGCAGCTTAATAATAACATTTTTTAAAAAGGTGGAAAAAACTAACAAAGAGAGAGGAAAAAGCAAACAAACCCGTGAAAAACAAGTGATGCAAATGAAAGCAGTTTCACACCACTAACATACCAATGCCAGCCCCTGAGCAACAGCAGTTCCCATCACCCTCCACCATCCCAGAATTAGAACTAAACATGTCAGAACATGTTCTGGGATGTCCCCTTGTTCAGCTGGGGTCAGCTTCCTCAGCTGTGTGCCCTCACAACTTCATGCAGACCTCCAGTCTACTCTGGCAAGGCAGTGTGAGGCAGAAGAAACATACTGATGTGCTGTAAGGCATACCTGTATTATCAGCAGTGTTTTCATCACAAATCCCAAACATAGTCCCACATAAGATATTATGAAGAAGATCAACTCTATCCCAACAGAGCCCAGTCTGGGGTTGCTGGCCTGTCTGCCACTAGCATGGTTCCTGCAAGAGAACCAAGGTACTCTGAACCAATCAAGAGAGAAGACTATCTATGCTTATAGTCTTTAAATTCTATTTTTAAATTTAATTTTTAACTAAAAAAGACATGGGTTTTGCCAGTGAAAGGTTTTCCTTTGTCTCCAATGTGTAAAAGTTTTTCCTGGCAGTAAGTTGATAGCAGGATTTTTCAGCCTCTGGCTTTGAAATGAACCCTGAACCTGCGACAAGCATCTTCAGGATCATGGTCCCTGTCCATATCCTGGAGAAATGCCTGAGTAAAATGGCTGAGTGAAGGAGCTCTTGGTGCCTTCCTCACCAGCTGCAGAGCTTTCTCTCAGTATGCATACAGCCACAGCTCCAGTTCTCCCATTTGTACAGAGAGCATTTTGCCAGCACAGTGCCTGTGCCCCATACACTCAATTGCTTTGGTCAGTCACTGCCTCTCAATCCACCCCTGAGTCACTGCACAGAGCTTGAAGGAGGGGCATACACTTGAATTCCCAAAGGGATTTTTAGCAACTTATTCCCAGTTAAGCAAATACTTTAAAGAGCAGAAAGATGGGATATGATTTATGAGGTTTCCTCTGGCTTTACCTCACTCCCTAAATTTCTTTCTTGTTATCTGTGAAGGCTCAGACCCTCAGGACCAAATGGATGTTGTTTTCCCACTGTTTTCTTTCAAAGTCAAGCTGTGGAAAACAGTGCCTCAGTATAGGATAAACAGCAAAGCTTTCCCATTTGAGGAATTTATTTTTAAAAAACACTGTTGCCAATTAGTACCCAAAATGAGTATTAAAGAAGAATGAAGGGGGGAAAATACAACAGCACTGCTGAAAGGATACGTTTTCATGTTCATAGAAAGTTTAAAGCTAACAACTAGGAAAATCAAATTAGTATAGACATCTGGAGAGAGGGGAAATTATGTTTCTATTGTGCAATGTTAATGCCTTAAAATGTTTAAAACAACAGGGCTGGGGATGTGAGACTTCATTTAATTAACATGCTAGGAAACCTTATTATCAAGTTGAATGTGAATTCTTCTTGATATTTTACTCGCTCCATTGCCTGAGGCTGGCTACAGGAGGCCTTATCCCTATTTTCCTGTAAAAACTACTTCCACATTCCACATCCCAATTACTCTGAAGGGCATACCCAAACTCCCAATAAAATCATGCTTGGAGTCTTTGCTGACTTCTAAATTCTATTCTACATGTGTTTCTGATCACAAAATCAGATTTCCAAACGTCAAAATTATACTTTGAGTGGAGACTGAATAATAGTTTAAGCCTTTTTATTTGTGTAGAAAGCCAAAAATGAAAATGTGAAGCACCTGAAAACTCTCTAAATTGCTTGCTTTATTTCCACTTGAAGCAGCGTCCTGAGACCTATTGTATTGCAGTTCATCTACGCTTCATGTTGTGAGCACTGAGGGGGCAAGGACTGCTCAGATTTGCTTAGTGCAACATCTCCCTCACACTGGTGGGGACAACCCACTGCTGCCTTTGTTCAAAGAAATTATTAAACCAAGAATCGTTCAGAATGGTAGGTTTTGGGTTCACTGGTCAGGCATTTTTAAGGTGGATTTAGGTAACTCATTCCTCTCTGGTTACCCCCTGTGGCCCTTGTTTTGGCTGTGGAAGGCAGACTGTCTCCGTATGGCAAGGAGGGAAGAAGAGCAGGTAAGCTGGAAGCTTTTGGTCAGGTCCTCTGTTATGGGAAAGGCAGACAGCAGTGAGAGGACAGGATGGGGCACACAATGGTGTTCCATTTCACATCTTTGCTGATGGCCTTGGCTGGTGTGGCTGGGCCAGGGCTGCAGACAGGGTTCCCTGCCTGCTTGTGGAGACAGTGTGGTTTGGTGTCTTCTGCACCTGCATGTGCTCAGCCAGGGGAAAGGCTGGAGAAGCAGCAGCTGAATGGGCTGACCCAGAGGTTGGCCATGGATGCTGGTGGGGGCAGGAGAGGGCCCACAGTCCCTCCCTTCTGCACAGCCATCTACTGCTCTCTGCACAAGCTGTATGTGCAGACCCAATATTGTCTCTAAAACGGACACTGGCAAGATTTTCAGAAGCACCATTTAGTATTTGCACACAAGGAACCCACTCACTAATTCAATGTGTTTCCTTATGTGTTTTTTGTTTAAACGCTGTCCTCCCCACCCCATATTGTCAACATGGATAATAGCAAGCAATTTACTGCATGATATTCCCCTCTCAAGCTCCCCTGCTTTTCTTGTGTCAGATGCTCATTGTAAATTCTTGTAATGTGAAGCAGCTCATTGGAGCAGGGCTCCACATTTTCTCCTGTTTCTGGTAACTTGTGAGAAGTTGTCACTTCGTATCCAGGAGAACTCCAGGGAAAGATGACAGACACCACAGGCTGCACATTGCAGAGCTGGAGGAAATGGATACTAAACACAATGTCATTTAGATTTAAAATAATAGGTCTTAAGTGTTCACTGTTGTTTGTAATAAATATATTATATATAAACTTTTGCTTGTGGCTGAAATCTAAACTATCTGTTTTAAATGAATGATAACATAAAACATGTCATAATTCCTGGTCCATTACTATTGATGTAGCACAACTTAACATTCCACAACATGGTTTGACTGAACCATGCATAGTAATTAAAAGGTGAAAGCATTAGAATGCCCAGTGTACAACTTCTATAGCCCTTGGTCCATTGCAGTTTAATAACAGCAGTTTCTGCTAGTGATCAACTGCTTCAATGTTATCCTTGGACTGATTATTTATGGATCTGAAGATGTTCTTTTTTTCTTTGTAATGCAAGGTGGATAACCTTGACTAGGCTTTGTGAGGGTATAACTCTGGATCAGAAAGATTAAAGGCCTCAATCCACTTCTGTCCTTCACTTCCCTTTCTAGTGGAGAAACTAAGCCTTCTTTATCCAGCCTTGTCCTGCCCAGTCTGGCAGGAGTCTCTTTGCTTGGGGCTGGCTGCTGTTACTGGAGAAAGTCAGTGGGTTTGCCTAAGTCTGAAGCTCATCACGAGGTGATCTGTCCAAATAGCTCTGAGAAAAAACATCAAAAGGAGCTGAATGCCATATCCAGAAGCAACTGACAGCTGGGGTCATCACATACAAGCTTTCGCCAAGCAAAACTATTTAAGTGGTGAATGCTTGACTTGTGAAGAGATTTGTATCACATAATGACATCAGAATTCACTTATGGCATAAGCACGCTCTAGAAAGTGATCTTCAATGCAATTTAATGTAGAAAAAAATGGAGAAAAATAGGAGAAAAAGAGGGGAAAGGAGGGGGAGAGAAATGGCTAAAAGACTTCAGCTTTTAGTCTTTGGAAACAAAGTCTGTATGCACTCTCAGGTACATTTAAAGGCTTCCAATGCATTTTATTTTTTGCTTCTGTGAGAGCTAGTCTTAGGTCAAGATAGGGATTTTTGATCTCCTCATAATGAGCTTGTGGACATTCAGTTTATTACCTCTCGCTGTCTGACCTGGTTTTCCATTCTTCATCATGCTGTCTGCAGCACCACCACAATGATTTAGGCCGTTTACAGATAGAGTAGAGGGAAGTGAATCTAGAGTTTAGTGTACAGAAGGATATATAGTTAAAGTTCAGATAGGGGAAACAGCAGAGAAGCTTTTCTTCTTAAAACTGTCTTAATTTGATTAAATCTGGCAGTTACTTTTCTGTCAAATGACACAGACAAACAAGTCAACCTTTAAAAGACGTATGATACACAAATTGTGTGAGTATATGTGCATATATGTGCATGTATATAAAATCATGCACTTATATGTAAAACCATAGGCATCTGCTTTCAGATTCAAATCCATCAGCATCCTTTTCTTTATGCAAAGTATAGTTAAAGCAAGGAGCTTGTGACCAGTGTACCAATGGGCTAAAAACTGCTAGAAAAGTAAGAGGCAGAAAAGACAAACAAGGATTTTTTGGCCACAAAGGTACAATTTAGGAGATCTCTGAGCCACAGTCTGAGAGAAACTGAAAGGTTTTATCAGGGAAATTATGATTGCTCACTTTCTTGTTGTTACAGCCTTGCCCCTGCTGTTGCCCACTCTGGGACAGGGTCCAGTTATGTTTCTGTGCTGGGGAAGCAGGGATGTGCTTGTGGTGTGTTTTCACTATGCTTACCTGGCAGCAGGATGCAGTAAGATCCAGTTCTACAGCAGCCAGAAGCTATATGGAGCAGTGTAAAGAAATGTGATACAGATGTGCTGTCTTTTAAAATCCTGATCTGATGCCAAGGCTGCAATTACAAGACTTAGCTCAGCTGCCCCAGTGGCTCTCTGAGACAAGATAGATTACATGTGGCATTTTGTTCCCAGCAGAGAGCTTGTGCCACCAGTGTTAACTCATCCCTGTGAATGGAGCAGCTGACTGAGGGAAGGACTTTGCAGAGTTGAAAATTCTATTAAGGATCAGCTGGACTCTGTGGTCTTGACCACCTCTCTCACAAAAAACTCAGCACTATTTGTGTTGGAAACTTCACTTTGAGGACTTAGTCTTAAATGTGATTCAGCTGAAACAGGTTATTGTCACTCTGACCAAAATGTGGGGGGAAGGCAAGGACTCAACTGAAACTAGACAAAAAACATAAAGAAAAATGTATTTTCAAATGTTTCAAATGCAAACAAGAGAGAATATAAAGGAGAACTTCAAAACCCCCAAAACTTTGAGAGTCCCTGCAAGAATTAGAGGTTCTCATGCTGGGGCTCTGTGGGTTTTGAATAAGAAATCAACATAAAATGAATATGAAATACTGGCTTACACTACAACTGGCTCAGATTAGGCAAAGATTCCCTGAAATCCTATATATCTAAAATATTTTGTATATCTAGCTAGATACCCATTCCCTGGGACCACTATTTAGCAGGTTTATGAGATACTGGAAATGTCTAAGGGAATATATCAGCCCTTAGTGGGAAAAGACCAGCAGCTTTTAATTTCACTCACCATCTGCAGCACATTCCATTCTGTCTTGTGAAACTGAAAACAAATTTGGCAGAAGGCAGTCATCTGATTTTCATGTAATTCAATAATTTATCATGAAAAATATTCATTTATAAACAATTACTTGTTTTGGAATGATAGCAGCTGTCATTTTGGAGTCTGTAGTTCCCCCAATGGGGTATTTTTCTGAGTTTATCCCTCATTAAATCATGCAGTGTTCAATGTGTTTGGAATCTGGTCTGAATGCATTTTACAACGTGTTTATGTTTTGTTATGTGCATAATTTCGTTTTTGCTTTACAGACATGAAATCCAATATTGCCAGATGTAGAAATCTCTTTTCTGAGCAGCTCCTCTTGATACAACCCTTTGGCTTTCAGGAGGAATTCCCCCATACAAAATACCACCATTCTGTTCTGTAGTCACGAATCTGTAACTACCCAAGTCCCACACAATAAACAGCTCCAGCTAGAGTCCCTCCAGGCTTGACCAAAAGGCCCATGTAAGCATTGCCTTTTGGATTTAGCTAAAAGCTTGCAAACATTTTCTTTCATCGCTGTCATGCTCTCACAGCGTGAAAACCAGACAACACCAACCCAGCAGAGAAGACTCACACAAGCTGCCAACCTCAGGCAGGACCCTGATGTTACCAGCATGACTGGTGTTTGTGTGCATAGGAACCACAGTCAGGCATTCTTGACAGAAGGAGCTTGACAGCATTATCTTTATGTTGATGTCTTTTCAGAAATAACAACTCCACAATCTTATAGATATGATGGGAGAAGGTAATAAGAAATGAATGAGTTTCTCAAGAGTAAGTACATTGATTGGCAAAAGATTAAACAGAAATTGGAGTTAGGCTATTGTGGGGCTTTATAAAATCTAAAGCCTCACAGAAAGATCCCTCTCAAATAGGTGATTTTCCTAACTTCTTGGTTATTTTACCTTAGGAAGGACTGTGAGGTGTCAGCTGAAGTCAAATCAACCATATAAATCTGGAGACACCTTGGCATGCATAAAAGTTCTCCAAAAAAATTGCTCTTTTTTTGAGCTTAAAAACCATTATAAAAGAATTCCTTCTGTAGAAACTGGGATGAAACACACTCTTTAGAAAACATATAAAATATGACTGATTTGATTAACAAACTTTTCCATTTTCAGTTGTTTGGGTTTGTTTCTTGTGGCTTCACATGCGCTCAACTCCCTGATTGCTCTGTGTTACTTTGGACCTAGTTTCAAAATGAAGGTTAGAAGTAAAAGGTTAGAAAACAAGCAAAGATTAGAGGATATTTCCTGTTGAAAACTTAGGTTAGAGGATATTTTCTGTAAAAGCTGTTGTTATGGAAATTTAGCAATTTTACTTTTAAAACACAGATGCCTCTACAGACGTGCATATGAAGCAATGAAACAAAGATAAGAGCTGGGTTTTTAACATACTGGGAAGATGGACAACAAAAAGGGTTCTTGCTATTGACTCCCATCCCATTTCTGTTCAACACTTCAGCATGTACTAAGGTTAAGCATGTGCTGAAGTCCCAATGTATGAATTTGCTCTGAGGCAGACGTGCATTCAAACATCTCTCTGAACAGGGCAAACAAGCACACATTTAACTACTTTGCCAAACTGGGCTGAAACAATTTGTCAGATTCATCAATGCCTTGGAAAAAGGGGAAATGTAAAAGGGTAAACTTGGCAGCTGACAATTGTTATATCTAGGCTGGCTGATATTTGGGAAGAAGCTGCCATGCTCAGTCATCGGTCAGTTCAGTGGGAGATGAAACTCAAGGCAGACAGAGCAGAACAACACATGCTGGAAGAAAATACCTTAAACTTTTCAGGCCCACAACCAGCTCCTAAATCAAGTGCAACCACTCTAAAAAACCTCAATAAAATCCTAGCAACCATTGTGGACAGCTCAGTGAACGCCTCTGTTTTGCAGGAAGCGGAGGTGTGGGAATCCAAACAAAATGTTAGGACATAGAAGGAAGGTAATGGAAAAAAAAAAAGATGATATATTAAAGCATAACTGAACCAAGAGTGTAGGATTTCACATTCATTTCTGGTCACCCCTTCTTCTGCCAGATGGCTGATGTAGATGTAAAGAATAATGGAAACAGAAGAGACAGAGAGATTTTAAAGATTTGTGGCTATCCTATTATCAAAAGAAAAAAAAAAAGGAAAAGAAAGAGAATGAAATGTGACCTACTAGAGATATAAATGGTGATGGGAAAAACAATTCATCATGTACCCCTTTTTATCTTTTTTGTCACTGAACAAAACAGAAAGGGGTCCTCCAGGAAACTTGCCAAAAGTTGAACCAATAGTTGTGTATTATCCCATTATATTAAAAGCTAGCCCAGCTAAATACTTGCTTTTTAATTATAAGCTTCTTTAACCTTTAGATCTCATTGCTCCAAAATTTGTGGAATTTGAAAAAATAATTCAATACTACACACTGATGTGTATACTTGGCATACCCCAAACTGCTTAATATAGGATTTACTCCTGTGCTAGAAACAGATGGCTTCATATATCTGTGCATAACCCAGCTTTTGAGAAGAGAGAAAGATTCTTTTCCTTGTAATACATTTGTTTGGGTTTTTTCCCATATTTGCTGAATGCAGTCTTATGCATCTGTCTATAAGAATGCATCTATTTATAATGCATATGTCTATAAGAATCTGTCTGTAAGAACCAGAAGCTGCATAACAACCTGCATAACAAACTGCATTTGCTGCATGCCTTCCTTCCTTCACGAAGACTTCCCAGCAAAAACACTAGGTGAGAATAACAACTGCATTGGGAAACAACCTCTGTAGGCAGACATTTTTGGCCTGGTTTTTTTACATCTTCCCTCCATGCATCAGAAAGCAGCCAGGAGCCATGGAAGTGTACCTAAAACCTTAAATCACTGGAGCAAAGAGACTGACCTTTCTCCACAAATCCCCTCTTGTGATGACATGACTGACAGCCCAGCTGAAGTGGAAATGTTCAAGATCAAGTTGGATGGTGCTCTGAATCCTAATCTGGTTGAAGGTGCCACTGCTCACTGCCAGGGACTGGGAATGGATGATCTTAAAGGCCTCTTTCAACCCAAACTATTCTATGATGGGATGATTCTCTTCTTTTCTTCACATCTCTTATGCTGTGTCAGAAAAGATGTCTCTGTCCTCAGACCTGGACTAAGCACAGGAAAAATTAGAACTCTGAAAAACCAGCCGGTATTTGTGTCCGGGTTCTCTGCTGTGCTGGCTCCACTGAACTGATGATGGTGAAAAAGGGCACCAGTAATTCCTGCCAGCACAGAGTACCTTCCATCTCTGGTGTATTTTCCAAAGCTTGCACCACTGATCTACAGGACAGCCCTGAGAGCTATGCTGGTACTGCTGCTGTACAGAGGGGTGAATAGCAAGTTTAAGTGTCACGCCCAAGGCCTTGGTGGAGGGAACTTTCAGACCAAGGGGCAGTGCAGGGGAATCCCCACTCTGACAGTCAGAAGAAAACATTAGCTCTGCAAGACTGGCCAGTTTTTTCTTAGGATTTGTAGAATATTTATAACTACCTTTTGACATTCGGTGTGCCTGCAAGTGTCAGCTTGGAAATTTATGAAAGAAAAGAAAAACAAGCTTCTGGAGGAATGTGTTACATTTGAAATCTGGTAAGTGGCTGCTGGTGTTGCTAAGAATTACTAGTTTTAACAAAGGATTTCTAGCAAACCCCCCTTCTTGCCCTCACATGCAGCAACACAAAGGAAGAGCAGAGGTGAACGGCCTCATTAATACTGAGCTGGTTTCTTCTCACATGTAACCATCCTGTGTTTGTCAGAAGATGTTTTAAATGATTTGGTCAACTTAATTCAAGTGTATATGAGAAAAACCTTTGATAAGTAATGATTTGGGGGTAATGTAGAGTAATAAAGCAGTCAATACTGGCTTTATACAAAATGCAGCCTTTCTTTACGGTGCTGAGTCAAATGAAATTATTGAAGGTTTTCAGACAGCAGTGAGCAACTTGCAAAGGCTACACAGTAGATGCTGCTGACTGTATTGGTAAGGGCTGAAGTCGTAAATTGCAGCCTCTTCAGTCTACCAGGGAAAAGCAAGCTAATCCCTTACTCTGTCACAGTAGCATAGCCTACTTCCCATTCCTGCTCATACATCCACCCCATATAACTGTGGTTTTGACATCCTTTGCTTTCTCCTCAGGGTGTAGGAAGAAGTGAGCACAGGACTCTGCTCACTCAGCTGCCAGAGGCTGGGATGTCTTTTTGGCCCATGTCCTGTTTTGACAGAACAAACACAGAGAAGGCTTTCTGAGATTTCTGCCTTTCACATGTTTTCTCACTGGAGTTTATGTTGTCTGTAGAAATCACATTGTAGAGGCGAAAGTGGAGAATGACCTCAGATATTCATATGGGAGAAACTGCATCTTTCAGGCTAGAAGGAGCCCCAAATCTCTCTATGCTCAGAAAAACATCTTATTCTTTGCCAGCCTGGCTAGCTAAGTCTGACTTATATTTTTGTATCTAGAGTTTCTGTTTTTATGTGACTGCCAAATTTCAAAATTACAAACTTTTGATACTTACCTGTGTTTTGTTTGGTTCCTTACAACTCTTGAATGCCAGATTTGAGACTTCCCCAACTCTCCCTGTGCATTCCTGAGCCATAGCCTGCCTCTGTTACCTCTGCTGTGCCATGGGCACAAAGCTTCATTACACCTCCAACTCAGATCCCTGCCAGGCTTCCTCCTTCACCTTTGGTGGCTCCTGAGAGATGGCAGCTTGTGTTATTGTGTGGAGGGTGGACACTGATTTCAACCAGGGCTCGTTGCAAAGATACCAAATCTTTCAAAGTGAAAATAAATTAGCCCACAACTTCTAGGCAAAACAGGCTTGATAAATGGAAGTTTTAGTCAGCAATGTTTAAAGTGAAATCAGTAAAGTGTGCATAATGATGGATGAGTCCAGAGATTTTTATTAAATACAATAGCCTAAAGAAATGTAGGGAGCTGTTATAAATGAAGTGAATGCTAGTTTAACTAAAACAACTCTTGTTTAGAGAAAAATGTTGGGATTTATTATCCTATTAGTTGCTTTTTTTCTCTCCCTTTTTTTGTAGGGAGCAGCTCTCAGGGCGTCCCGGGCAGAAAGTCAAATTCTCCATTTACCCGAGATGTTTAAAAAACATCCTCTTGAAAGTTGAAACTACTGAGTTTTTGATGGGACAACATAAATATATTTGAACTGTTGTCAGTACAAACTAGGCATCCTGAAAAGTGTAGTACATCTCCACTGGACATAATATTATTAATGTCTTTGAAACAACTCAGCATTTATTTTGAAATAGCAAAGAGGTTTGATTCACTTCCAAAAGGAGCGGTAATCCAAAAGTGTCTCCTATTATAATATTTTAAATGACTGGATGTACAGAAAGAAAAATACAGCATTTTCAGAGGCTCAGCTGATTGAAAAATTAGTTTGGAAATGTCTGCTGGGAACCAGTTTACATTGTGTTGCTGTTCAGACTTGATGCCCCTACCTCATTCCCATGCCCCTGGGGTTTACCAGCCCTTCAGCCAGAATACCTGTCTAGCCTGGAGGATGGGTTACAATGCATGTTGTGGAAGTGCATGCTCTGATCTGCTCTCTTACCCCTTTGTAATGATCAGGCAGCCCAGAAATACCCCAGAGACCCTGCTGCAGTCAGCCTCTGACGCTCCTAGCCCTACTGGACCTGCTCTCATCTTGATTAGAGTCACGCTGGAGAAAGGAAGAAGAAACGTCTGAAGTATAGAAGTAGCCAGCTACCTCCAACTTTTCAGCTGATGTTTTAGGAAACAGGACAGACAGAAGCAGCCTAATCTAGATCTAGGTTAGATCATAGTCTCTGCTTTTTTTCATCTTCCACTCCTCTCTTCCCTCCCAGTCTAATATGAAGTCTTGGTATTGAAATAATCTGCTTTTATAAATTTTCCCACTATCACCCAAAACTTCAGAGTTCATTGCTTCACAATGCTGGATTCTGCTGCATGTTTTGAACAGCTGAGTGTCAGATGGTCAGAGCACTCTCAGATGGTTAAAAATGCATTTTGGTCCGGTGTCAAACTATTGCCAGTTTGCTTTCATCGCAGTGAGTGCTGTGAAATATGACTTACTAATGCTATAGAAAAAGAAAGGAAAACAGTTCAAAAATTCAGAGGTAAATGACTAAATAAGGTTTGCAATGGGAGAATGGTTCTCTGTCCTTTTAGCTCTAAAGTATGTGTGGGAAAACTCCTGGCTTGAGAGTAATTTAGATGGCCTTTGAATGGACAATTCTGAGAGAAAAGTTAGTTAGCAAGAATGTACCTGTTTTTTTGATTCAGTCTTATTTCCTTAAAAACATAAAAAATCTCCAAAAATCGCCCAACAAAAGAAAGTGAAGTGCAGCATGACAGAAATTCAATTCCTTCTTCTGGTGTTGCTTTTTCTGGTTACCTTATGACTGATAAAGTGCTCAGCATTGGTGGTCTTATCGATAAACCTGAGCTCTGGGAGAAGCTTGTGTGCCAAGAGTTGCCTGGGGGCTGCTGAAGCCAGCAGGTGGCAATGGGTGAGGATCAGACCAGTGGAAACCCTCAGGTCATGCCTCTCCTGCATATTTGCGCTCCCAGAGGCAAACAGTGAACAACAGGGTGTGTGCATGTATGAAGTTTCAACCTTAAGCACTTTCTAATCGAACACCTTATTGCTTTAAATGTCAAGCTTCTCTGCAGCAGTAATTCTTATCCTTGGAAACTCTATGTATCCCATCTGACTTCTGTTCTCTAAGATTAGGTCATATTTAAACCAGCTAGATCTTGGCTTTCTCCCACTCCTCCATCAACTGAATTCTCCCCAGTCTTAGGATGCAGAAATGAAATTAGGTTCATGGGCAGAATGGAGCAGTGACACAACTGGCCAGGCTTCACTTCTGAACTCTGCTGGGTCAGAAGGTACATTTTTCCCTCAATCCTTCAGTTCAGGTAGACTTAGGAAACAGTTTCTTGCATTCTCTGCAAAGTTTCCACTGCCTAGGCAGCATATCCCAATGTTTTCCTGGGAGGAAACATGATGAACTGATGCCTGTGCCAGGAGAACTGTTCACATGGAGCTCAGCAACTAGAAAGTGTCTAGGTTGGATTTTGCAGGTAAGCCCATTCATTTTTCAGCAATCTCTCCTTACAAGTGTACAGGTACATAGAAGAGACTTAAGGCAGAACCCAAAGAGATGAATTGCATCCCCAAAAATGACTTTAGTAGACGCATGACTCTGACTACAGGTACTCACCAAATGAGAAAGATAGCAAGCTCAGGATTGCGCTTCTGGAGATGGCCACCTAAGGCTGAATGAGCCCTAACTTCTCATACTTGACCCAAGCACTGTCTAAGCTTTTTAAATTGTGGCACTGGAGAAAATACAAAACTTTGATTGCCATAAGATGGAAATAAGCAACCAGCCCACACAGTAAAAGTAGTATTTTCCGCTGTCCAGACTGGGTCATCTGCCCTTTCTTTATTCTCTTAGAATCTGGAGAGAGAGACCTCAAAATATATTGCATTAGTGACAATTCCTCATAGAACCAGCCCTTGCTGCAGCTGCTGGCTCTACACGGCTGCTGTGAGCTGGCCCAGATCTGCACAGGCACCTGCAATTCCTGCTGAGTTTTCATTCCTGCCAGGCTCCAGCTGCTGTAAGGAGTAATTCCCATAATCCAGCACATCAGGACTATAAGCTCCAAGGTAAGCAGGTCAGAAGCTTGGGTTTCTGCAACACTGCTGACATATGACCCTTTTGGAGCAATAATCCTTGGCTCGAGGCCCATGACTCAAGCTGTGCCTCATGCATCTGGCGCATGTGATGACCACGGAGGGTGCCTTGCTAGTCAAGGCTGGTGCTCACACTTTCAAGGCCTCTCAGGTGGCAACATCCATCTTCATTTTCCTGCCAGGCAGGAGGGGAGATTGGCAGAAGAATCATCTTCTTCTACTCTAGTTTGGCTGCCAAGGAGAGGTGCAAACCTCATGGCAGAGAGTTTTGCTCTTCTTCCTCAGGGAATTAAGAGAGGACATGAATAAGCCAGCTTGAAAAGAGGAATATTTGTTCTGGACAGGAGATAACAGTAGAAATACAAGGCCAATAAAATTAAACACTTGTCTTGTGCACAAAGTCTAGCAGTTTTCTTCCTTTCACAAATGGCATCTGCACAGTAATAACAAAATGTAGTCCCTTTCATCCCATGCAGAATAATGGAATTTACTAGCTAACAACTTGTTTTTTTTCTTTTTCATTGACATTGGTATTAAAGTGTGATCTGAAATGAAAGAAGAAACCACATGTGTAAATATCTAAGCAGGTCATAGCAGCATGGAGGACCCTGAGCACCCTACCTGCTGAAAAGTGTCACCAGTCTATTTAGAGACAGGGATACAGAGCTAGTCCAGAGTGCAGACTCTGTTTTCAGCCTGGTATCCTGCAAACTCTGGTGTCATCTGCTTATGGCCTGGCACAGGCAGGAGTTTGCATGAACTCAATAGGCCCATTGGACCTGAGTGTCAGAGACATGAATGTCTCAGCTGGGCAGACCTGTCCAGGGTTAGGGAAGGCAGCCTGTTATTCACACGGGTCCTGAGCCCTAGGGCAGTCCACCCGTCCTAGGTGGATTTTGCCCTGGAGCAGCTTCAAGGCAAACAACCAACCAACCAGATTTCATTTAAGTGAATTTTGGTTAAGTAGCAAATTCCGTCTCAAAACCCATGAACAATATGTTTTCACAGCCAGTATCTAAGCTCTTAAATCAACAGGATACATGGGCATTTTCATATAGGTGACAGGGAATTTAGGAAGTAGTTCTTCCTGACATGGTCACTGTTGCAAATGCCTGCTGGGAACAGCCTGACATTGCTGAGAATGAGAGAATGCTGAAGAATCAGCTTTAGGAAGAGATATGAGAATCCAGCTATGCTAGATCAGTGTGCAATGTCAGGATGACTTCTGTTTAAGACTAAATTAAAAGAGTCCTATTTCTTACTTTGGAAATACGCATTCTCAAATAATTCCCAGTTCACCTATTAGTAGCTCAACCCATTAGTTGTCTACATGTTTCTACATTCTTCTGGCAAGCTTTAGACATCTCTGATCAAGACAAACTCTTAGTGAAAATTTGCCAAAGTTGTGTGTCTGTAATAATATCACTTCATTGGCAGCAGGGATTAGTACATATGGCAAAGTTCAAAGATTTGGCAAAGCAAGCTCACCTACAAAGAGAGTGTTCTGTGTTACTGGAAAACGAATTCAATTTGACTGCTGCTAAGTGTTGAGACTTTTTTCTTACAGCAATAAAACTGAATCTAATTAGAAGCGAAGAAATGCATTTTCAAATACAATGATAAAAAAATGTTTATAGGATATCTAACTCTTATAGATTAAATTACCAGGTTAAAGCAATCCAAGGCAAAATGACTGTTAATTCAGCTAAACTGGAGTCCATGCTGCCGTAAGACTGATTCTTCCATCAAATTAGTTCCTGATGTTCCATCTGTTAAATTTGACTTTTCTGAAATTTGTATTTTTTCTGGAACTGCACATCCATGCAGATGAAAGCTCCGTCTTTGCTGTATCTGAACTGCAGGTGAAACCATTCAGAAGAACAATATCAAAACTGGAATGTCAATCTGAAAGTAAGGAAACACTAGAATTGAAGTTGCTTCTGGGTTGATGACCTGCCTTGTGTTCATGCATATCACGTAAGCTTGTGTACACTGCTGCACACACATTTTAATAAGGAATCCTTTCTAGTGCTCTCCACCATGACACAGGTGGAGAGGATGAAGTCTTTCCTGCTCACATGCAAGTTCTGCATTGCAGGGTGGATGCAGGTCCTCCTCCTCCAATCACCACCAGCATCTGGAGCCTTGCCTCTGCTCTAGCAAAGCCCCAGCAGACACACTTGCCTGTGCCTGCTGCAGACCCAGTGGGGATGTTCCAGTCTCTAGTGGGTAATGAAGAGGCCCAAGGGAGGACCAAGAGGCCTCTTCTTCCTGGCACCAAATCTCTGCTTGCAACTAACCCAAACACTGAAGTTGCTGCCTAAGTTACATGTAGGATCAAAAGGTCTTTTGCAGGATGATTCAGGGCACTTTGTTCAGGGATGCCTCCCTCTGTTAACTTTCGAATACTGAATCATCTTGCTGTTAGCTAAGGGATAGTTTGTGAGGTGCAGGGTAGTTCAGAGTCATCAGCCCAGACAAAAGTCTATCCTCAGACCAGCATATCCTGCTCTACATGGGATATACACACACCTATGTGGAGCAAAGCAGAAGCATGGAGTATCCTCTGCCAGAATTACAGCACCCAACAGAAATCTGGGACCAAGGACTGGAGGTGTGCCTCAGTGGTCATGCAGAGTCAGCTTCTTCAAGCTCATGGCATCCACAAATCCAAACTGGTTTCAGGTTCTCTATTACAGAGAGCTTCAGTAAATTTTACATTTATTTCTTTGAAGCAGGCAATATCCCTGCTTGATTCAGCAGTTGTTTTTTCCATTCTCGTTGGCTAGATTCCTTTCTTCAGCTTTCCAAAGAGGGTCTCTCTGCCTATTCTTTTCTCCCTGCGTTTTGAATAACTACAGGTCAAAAAAAAAAATCTAGTAATTATTTCAGAAGTGGAATGCAAGTTATGGGTTACTTACACTAATAGTTGATCATGTTTACTGCAAGATACTTGGTCTACAGTCCACTGATCCTCATTTTATTTTATGGTGTCACCATTAGCCATCTATGCTAAGAAGGTAATCTAGGCATTTCCTACTTGCTCACAGTAATACCAGCTATTTAGTAGCTGGGAGATCTTTCCAAAACAGCAATTACACAATTCAAACATTAGCAATTTCTGAATAAAAACAAAGAATGATTGCAGGGTTCTTTTGCATGAATTGAATATACACTGCACATTGTGGTTTAGAAACAGCTGTTGGCTAAGTTGTACACAGTCAAGATACACGGAACACATGGCACTGTCATTTGCATATGGTATATCACTGCTGTATTTAAAGTGGAGAAAGATCAAAAAAACCTTGAAAAGACAGCAGAACATAGGATGGCACATGTAAGTCATGGAGAGCACTGCAGTAACAGTCAACATCAACCAAACAGACAAATTTAGAAAGGGCGCTTGCAGTAAGTTTCCAGTAATCTATCAAAGAGCTGGCAGCTGTACTCACACTAAGAAGTTGTTAAAATGGCCTTGGAGGGGGATAGATAGCCCTTGTATATTCTTTTTTCACTATGCTGCATGAAGAAAGTTCAAACAGTAGTTCAGGTTCATTCTTGTTCCTCTCATTGTTACATACACATCTGGCCTGATAATAAGTCTATTTTAACTATCATCAGAACTGTCTTGTTTGCAGGAGCCCTGTATCAAAATCCCTACACTGTCAAGAGTCCCAAAAGATCTAGCACATGCCTCAGAGGTCTTAGGCAATGTTGAAATCCAAGAATGATTCACAAGTAAAAGATGAGAACCAACCTCCCATATTTGTGTTTCTAGATGAGGCTGGGCTTGATGCACCTCCTCATCCTAGGGAGCCTTTGCACAGCTGGCTGGAACAGCTCCCACTGACTCACTTTCTTCAGGGATCTGTGTCTCTGTGTCCTGGGTATCAGCATGGTCATGCTGATGGCCACAGGTTTTGTCCTCAGCTGGAAGTGTAGAGCCAAACTCAGGAGCCACATACCCATGGGTAGACAGTGTTGGAACCTTGCCAAGGCACATAACAAATAGTTATGAGACTGGCCTGATTTTTAAAGAGTTTATTTTTCTTGGTTTTCTGGTGTGCAGGCTGTGGTGA
Organism: Hylia prasina; assembly: GCA_013397195.1. Lineage (NCBI taxonomy): Eukaryota > Metazoa > Chordata > Aves > Passeriformes > Sylviidae > Hylia > Hylia prasina. The sequence goes on along the minus strand of VYXD01011355.1, from coordinate 129,917 downwards.
TTCACTCTTAAAGCTTGTTTTCTGCCATATTGATGTTATGTTTTCCTCTAAGCAAAGACTGAGATTCTTCTTCCACCTCTGATTTCAGAGCTTAGGCATTTGTGAAAAATACCACCTCCTCTGAAGTCATGAGGGCTTTCAGTGTTTCTGTACAGAGTATTGCATTTTCAGGAGCTGGGGGGAGAGTGCACAACTCCTTATCTGGTCACCAAAAGATATTTGTAAAGCTTTGCCATACATGGTAGCTCCCATCGAATTCCTGCTATGGTTAGTTTTACACAGTCACTTCTTCTTGAATTACCTGTGTACATTACCCTGAAGCAGATTGTTCATCTGACTTCCTTTCAATAAAAGGGGAAGCATGGATCTGTTTGGTTGCTTCCCACCCCACTTGAGGTAGTTAGAGAATTTCTGAGAGCAACAGAATTCAGCCAGTTCTTTCTTCTGCCGCTTTCTCTGAGCACAAGCCTGCCTGCAACTTCAGCTTAATTGATACCAATGGGACTTCAGTGTCCACTGACCACAACCACAGCTCCAGAAATGGGACCTGAAGTGGCTTGTGGATGAATCCACATAGGCATTTTGATTAAACTACTTCAGTTTCGTAAAACAAAAATTTGACAAAGATTTCTGATTTTCTGAAATTGTTGGGAAAAAATCAAAGACTGACGCTTGGAATTTGGACTTTTAAAACAATTGTCCATGACAGTGATTAATCTTCCATCAATGCCTGCAGGGAACATTTTCACATGAGCATACACAACCTTTTGTTTTAACACATAACCACCTCTGGTTATATTCTGTTACGTTAAAACAGAATCCCTGCAGATGATAATGGGGTAAACACAGTATGGTTTAGGCAGTTTATAATGGTAGACAAAACGTTTAAAAGAGAAGGTTAAAAGTGCTTATGTCTGCAGAGATCAGGTGTGGTGGGGCAGGATTAGTTGTCCACCAGCTCACTTATGCAGTAACACCTTCAATTAAGGCGCAGTGATTTTCAGGCACATCTTTTGTCAAAACAAAAAAGCCTACAGCACTGTCAATATCAAGTCTAATGATTGGTCTGTTAAGTCAAATACTTTAACTAGCTGTGTTGGTGGATCAGAGGATCAGATGTTTAAAGATCCTGTCAATTTGTGGAGGATCGACTAATAGTGCTGCTGACTTCTTTCTATGACAGGATGGTTTGTACCCTTGACTCACAGCATGAAACGCAGCCCCTCTTACACCTCTAGGCTCTGCACACAGCTGGCTGCTGCAAAGCATGATCCAGGATCACTGCTTAGGGAACAGCTTTAAAATTGACTTTCTCAGCAAAAAGCTGCCAGGAGCTGGCCAGGATGAAAAGTGAAGGGTAGATGTGTGTCACAAACCTGGCCCCATTCATGTGGCTGTCAGGAGTCATCAGCTGCCATCCTGAGTCTCCTGCAGGAAGGTGTTACAACCTTGGTTTTGGAGCTGGCAAGGATCCCTTTCTCCTGCTAATGCCTGGGGAGGTGGGCCATGCTATGCCAATACCAAGGCATGCAACCCTTGCTTGTTTCACATAAACAGTCCTTTGCATGATTTACAACATGATTTCCCCCATTTTTTGCAGAAAATTCTCTAAGCAGTATAGCACTACCAGAGTCACATTTTGCACTCCACTCTGTTCCTGTCAGATTGGAGGACTCAGTTCTGAAGCTCAGACATGCATGTCCCGCCCCAGCTCCCAAAACTCTCAGACATGCTTTGATCTTGTTCACTGTGGCTCTTCACAGCCTGAGTGGGTTTCCTGCTCATGAAGACTGTGTCTCACATAGTTGCTGCTCCTTATCCACCGCTTGGGGTGGGACTCCTCCTTTTATGAGCAATTTGTCCTGGTCAATGAGCATTAGGAGATTGTCAAGAGATTTGAACTTTCCCAGATACTTCGGGGTAGTATTTGCATAAGAATTTCTTGGATTTGGCAAACAGGAGCAGTCCTGGACACTCATAGGAATGGATGTTTTGGCACCTAGGAATCCTGATTCATTCCAAGTGGGGCATGTATGAACTTCATTTACTACTATGCAGTAGGTGAGCAATTTTGGCTGATCATCTTACTGAGATGTCACACATTCATAGAACAGAATCACAGAATGATGGGCAGGAACATCATTAACTAAATCAGGTTGTTCAAAGTTCCATTCAGCTTGATCTTGAATTCTATCAAAGGACATTCACGATTTCTCTGAGCAACATGTTCCAGTGTCTCACTACCCTCATTGCAAAAAAAAAAAAAAAGTATTCAGTGTACATTCTATCTAAATCTATCCTCTTTCAATTTAAAACAATTGTCCCTTGTCCATTCCCACTGACCCTGACAAAAACTTTGTCCCCTTCAAGTACTGAATGGCTGCCGTATGGTCTCCCTGGAGCCTTGCCTTCTCCAGGCTGAACAACTCCAGCTCTTTTAGTCTTTCCTCATAGGAGAGATATTTCATCCCTCTGATCATTTTTATGGTCCATGCGCTGGGGACCCCAGAAGGGAGGCAGTGCTCCAGGTGGGGTCTCACCAGAGCAGAGGGGCAGAATCACCCCCTTGACTTGCTGGCCCCACTTCTTGTGATGTAAGATACACCGTGGGCTCATATCCCATTTTTCATTTACCTGCAGAGCTGCTTGCAATCTATTCATTCCATACTCTACTGATACTGTGGTTTGGTGCAGCACCTTGCACTTGGCCTTGCTGAACTTCATGAGGTTTATGTGGACCCATTTCTCAAGCCTGTCTAGGTCCTCTGGTTGGCTCCCCTTCCCTCAAGGTTATGAGCTTCACCACTCAGCTTCCTGTCATCTGCAAACCTGATGTGGGCTCAATCCCACTGGCTGTGTCACTGATTAAAATATTATAGTGTTGGTCCCAGTGTGAACCCTTGAGTGACACCCCTTGTAGCTGATCTTCATCTGGACATTGAGCCATTGAATGTAACTCTCTGAAGAGGCCATCCATCAAATCTATATTTCTCCAATTTAGAGGCAAATATATATTATCCTTTCTTGGACGAGGCCTCAAAATACTGGGAAAAAATATCATGTTGGGATAAAGGCAGCTACAGCAAGAACTACTACCCCAAAATGTCTCAGCTATGCATTCTTTCTGTTATTGTGAAGTCAGAAATAGCCATATTTTCAAAATCTGAATCTCTTTCTAGGAAAATGTATAGGCAGACTATCTTGCCTATTTTTCTAACCACTGTTGCCTTCCTTATACAAATTTTCTGTAACAACAATTTTATTCCAAAGTATGAACTAACAGACCAAGGGAGGATATCTGAGTTTAGTCCTGTGTCTGTCTTTAGTATGTTTCTCTTTTCTCTACACAGATTCCTTAGGGTTTGGCAAAAAAACCCACTGAAGTTTACTTTGACTGATATGTTTCTTTTGGTCTAGTTTTCTTTCACAAGAGACAAAAAAAGTCTGCTAAATATTTAGGAATTTTCCCTCTTTCCACAAGAAACCTAAGCAACTAGGGGCCCAGTCCTACAAGATTTCTTGAGTGTCTTCCTCACTTGGACATAGTTCCCTGGAGACAAGGGGAAATTTGCGTGAGAGAGGGCTGTAAACTGAACTCTGAGAATGGAAATGCAATTTTTAAACAAGCAAAACTAAGGCATCAATGTGGTTAACATTGCTTCCCACTTTGGATTATGTATTGTGTATAATCCAATTTAGACCAGTCAAGGAGGGCAAAAGAGTTTCATGAGCCAAAACCCAAGGAAGGAGAGAGCCTAAATCCTGTGAGATTTTGTTTGTATTTCAGAAACTAACCAGAGAGGAAATGCATTTTAAAAACCCAAATTCCATTACTTAGAGCTGACCTGTGATTCTTGCAGTCTCCTTACACTCAATCTACATGTTCCCTCTGGCTTGCACGCTACCATCGCTGAAGTTCCTGCTACTAATCACTACAATATGGATTCTCTAGCCTCAATGTTAACATTAAATGTAGTGGTTTTCAGCTGTAGCCCTCAAAGTATTAAGAAAATAAACCCCCCACTAAAAGCCATTTTCAACCTCATGTCATCAGGGACCACAGGGACCACCAGCAACTGTCTTGTACTAAGTTTTGATCTGTCGCTTTTGCCTTTCCCCCTCTGATGCATTTTTACAGGGTTTGCAGCTACAGAAATGCCAGAACAGTAAATCAATCTCCCACAGGTTGGCACCCAGACTTCCTCAGTGCCCTGCTGCCCATTTGTAGTTCAGAATGGGTTCTGAGCATTGCCATGAGTCTATATGTGGCTGGCTATTAGATGTACTGTGGATATGCAAATCATGGAAACCTGAGTACAAGGAAAACCAAGACACCTTCACAAGATGTCTTTTTCTGCTTCAGAGGTGGTAAGAGTCTAGTTTTCAGACTTTTACTCTACCGAAAATATATCCATCCAATGCAAAGTGATCTTCATCACTTGTGAAGTTTCCACTTTCCCTTCCCCATCACGCTTCTGATGCTGAAGATTTTTAGCAACTCTGTAAGGATTTCTGAGCAGTCCTAGTGATGGAGATAAGGTGGAGGCAGAGGAGTGCTGATCTCTGGCTTCATAAGATGCTGTAGCTGTGAGTGATGTGAGTGAAGACAGGAAGAGGTACTTTTTGTGTAGTTCGTGCTGCTACGTGACCTGTTTGGCAGTTTAACAAGGAAAGGGATCCCTCAGCTCACCTGAATGCTGAGGAGTTTGATCACTTTCTTTGTCATGAGGGATGTCAGTGGTGGTGCTGAACAGAAATATGATACCACACTTCCACAGGCATAGTTTGCAGTCTACCTGTCAGAAACAATTACTTCAGCGGCTGCACATGTTGTCCTGCAACACAAGTAATTGTAAAAACTAGTGTGTGAAGTGGAGCCTTTCCCACTGACATGGAGTGGGCTCTTCCTTCTCAGATGAGGGCAGAAGACAGCCTTTCCCTTTGTACAGGTTCTCAGATAAACCAGTTGTCTGAACGCTTTACTATATTTCCTTGGGATTCTTATTTAACTTAATGAGATCTGAGAAGCAGGTTGAGTACCTGAAGTGCAGCTATTTCTGATCTGGGGTATTTTTTAAGAATGCTTCTTTCCTTTTGGGGAAGAGTGACTGGAAGGAGGCCCAGCAGCAAAGGACCTGGAGTTGCTGGAGGCCAGCAATTGAATATGAGCCCAGGTGGCCAAAAAGGCCAATGGAATCTTGGCCTGTATCAGCAATAGTGTGGCCAGCAGGACCAGGGCAGGAACTGTCCCCCTGCACTGGGCACTGGTGATGTCACCCCTCGAGTGCTGTGTCCAGTTCTGGGTCAGTCACTTCAGGGAGGACATTGAGGTGCTGGAGTGAGTCCAGAGAAGGGCAATGGAGCTGGTGAAGGGTCTGGAGCACAAGTCCTGTGAGGAGCAGCTGAGACAGCCGGGAGTGTTTAAAATGAAGCTCAGGGGTGACTTTGTTGCTCTCTGCAAATACCTGAGAGGAGGCTGGAGTCAAGTGGGGGTCGGCCTCTTCTCCCAGGCAACAAGCAACAGTGCAAGAGGAAACAGCCTCCAACTGTGTCAGCAAAGGTTCTGGTAAGACGTCAGGCAGAATTTTGCCATGGCAACGGTGGTTAAGCTTTGGAACAGACTGCTTGGGGAGGCTGTGGAGTCACCATCCTTGGAAGTGTTCAAGAAATGACTGGACATGGCACTTAGTGCTATGGTTAGTTGGCATGGTGGTCTTTAGTCAAAGGTCATACATAATGATCTTGGAGGTCTTTCCCAACCTTAATGATTCTGTGATTCTCTATAAGGACAATTTCAAGCTGAAGACACTGGAAAAATATTAATTAGAGTTTGAAATCTAACTTAGCATTTCAAATGGTGATGTGCATAACAAATATTTCTGCATGTTTGCCTCATTTTCATATTGGTTCCTTTCACTTAGCATTTCAGTTGAGACCCTTGGTCTCTCATCAGATGCTGGCTGTCAAGCCAGTGGGGCTGGAGCATCCCATCTGGTGGCACTCCTGCTTCCGGCAAGAGCAACTGGAAATTCACAGGATTGTCTCAGAAATCAACAATTTCTTGAGTAATACTGACTTCTTGATGCAGTTTTGGCTTGTCTGTAAAAGGTTTTTTGGGCTGAATGCTTGTGGATCAGGAATGATGACTGGACAAAACTCACAAAGGACTCAGGTGCCCCTAGCGTGTTTGAGTACTATCGTTAGTATTTTAAATTATAGTAGGGCTGGGTATAATACATGTGGCTTAAACACAGGTGTATGAAGCTCAGAGGGGAACACCGGTGCATGCAGAACAAGCCTCTTTTCTCTCCTACTTAGAACTGCAGGATGAGACTTGAGAAGTTCTAGGGTGCTGTGCAGATTGTGGTGGCGTCAGAGAGGGATGCTGGACCCTGCACAGGGACCACATCACTCAGCAGTGAAGAATCAAATGGAGCGAGGTGGAAGGGGAGAAGAGGACAGAAATCAGCTGTCCTCAGCTCCCTGCTGGATCACACTTGTCCATCCATGTCCATGGTCATGGACAGATGTTCCCTCAGGAGATGGTTGCTCACTGGGGGCTCTGCTGCTGCTCAGCTATTCCTCACTGCTCCTAGGAAAAACAGCTTGAGGGAAAAAGTTCATGCTCCTGGGAAAAGCAGGAAAGTTGCCTTACACAGAGCTCACTGGAGTATTAGTTTTGCCCCAGGTTTCATACCCAGCTGCCTACCAGCAGAGCTACGGGGGCAGCAGCCACCACCTGATGAGCAATGTGGGACACCTGGGCAGGGCAATACAAAGGATTGCCCCCATGGCACCTGGAGCTGGGAGAAGTTATGTCAGGCAACAATCCACAATCTTGTACCAGCACATGATAATGAAAATGGAGTCTGAGATTGCTCAATACTTGTGTTGAAGAAGAATAGATGACAATGTTCATGGAATTGTCTTAGTATCTGTACAGATTTCCTAGAAATGTGGCCTCTGTTCATCCAGCTGTTCCTCCAACACTGTGGGGAAGAGGGCTACAGAGGCAGACAGACCTCAAAAGAGACCTTCTGGTGTCCATTCTGCAGGTGAGTGTATTTTGCCCCCACAGCAGGCTGGTTTTAATAGCCTAGTACATGTTTTTTGTCCTGTGACACTGTGATCCTAGGTGACCATGACTGATGTTCCCTCCTCTTCCCTACCTGGAGTCTCCAACTGTGCTCCTGCTCTGTCACTCCACAGGCTGAGTGTTTATGCCAAAACAGCTGCTGTAGCTGAGATCGGACACCAAAGAAGGAGGAATTTTATTCCCCGGAACAGAAAACCCTGTGTAAATTTGGGAGTGCCAGGAAGGAATATTCTTGACTTGTCTTTCATTCTCACTGTAAATGATGTATCCAATGAGTGGTGAGTGATGATAGTGAGCTGCATCCAAATCCTAATCAGGCAGGATTATAGTTACAACCAATAAACTAACAAACTCCTGCAAATTCCAGACTCCCAGGAGGGATCAGAACCTATTTATGTAGAGTGAGAAAAGACGTCTCTTTCACAAGCCCTGCAACAGCAAAAGCAGTTTTCCACTGGCACTTGCTTTCCTTCTGCTGAACAGGGCAGGGGAACTTCTTCCCTGTTACATGGCACTAGAATGCTTGGTTAAAATGAAGCAGGTTTTTTTGCTGAAGAATAAGTTAGGAAGTACTCATCTATTTGTGATTTTGGTTGAATTTCATGAGTGGTTCTTTTTGGATTAAAAAAAGGAAGAGTGGGTTTGAGAACATCACAATATTTTACTTGGTTGCAATATTTGTAAAATTAAATATTTGGTTTCAGAAAAATATTTTATATTGGAAATGTTACCTTTAAAGAAAGTCTAAAAGAATTTTAAAAACAGGTTTTACTGTTTCCAAAGGAGCTAGAACCTTTGCTTTGAAGTCAAGGGATGCATATTAAGTTAATCTCAGATGGCTGATTTTTCAATTAGCTTTGCCAACTGCTGTCCTCCTCCCTGCTGTGTGCTTCACTTTGGCTTGGCAGGAGCTGGATCCATGTATCCTGCTTCTTTTCCTCTTCTCCTTTATTTCCTTTAGCCCTCTCTAACCCAAATGGGCACTATTCCCCCAACTCAGTTTAGGTCCATTTTGACTAGAAAAGTATCAGAAAACATTTCTGGAAGAATATTATTTCAATTTCATTTTTATGGAAGTAAAATATTCTTGGAGTAGTTACATTTCATGATCTAGTAAAGCACATTGAAGAAACTGCAGAGACCCCAAGATTATATAATTTGCCTGATTCAAAACCAGGTAGATTTGGCTTGGGAAATACCTTAGTTCACTGAAGGTTCAGTATTAGTGGTTGTCGCTGTTCCAGGGAAAACACCTTCCTCCTAATATATTACTCTGTCTAATTACAGAGAAAAAGAAATCTCATGATTTTTTGACAGGCTTATGAACACTTTCAGTCCCATGTCAAAGAACTGTGTGAACCCAACTGGGTCTCTCTATTTTGTATTCAGATGACATCTCATCAAGCAAAGCTTGCTTGTATCATCATTGTCATCATAACCCCAAGTGCTTCCCAAGTCTTTTGGGTGAATCATAGCACAGTCATCCAAAAGGGTTGCACTTGCTTTCACAGTTACTTCACTGGTTTTGGAGTCACCAAAAGCTTACTTCTTCATTGTGGTAACTCAGTTGCATCCTGTTAACCAAGGGCGTCAAGGCTTTGGATCACAAGGAACACACAGTTGTGGCATTTGCTGTGGCTGGCAGAATGCTGCAACCATTTGATCCCAGCAAACACGTGCCTAGCCTTACTCATAGATCCCTCCTTTGCAGCCCAGCCTTTCTCTCCCTTGCTTATGTATAAATGCCCCTTGGATTTAAGTTATGCTCCATTGAAATTGGTGACAAACCTCTTATTCTGTTTAGAAGTGAAGACTGCATTCCTCTTCCTTCCTCTTTATAATGTGTACTTCATGTTACTTGATGTTAAATTATATCTGATTATATTTCACTGATACAGGGAAAAAGAAAAAGGATCAAGTAAATTATTGCATATGAGCTGCAGCTACAGGATTAAATGTGACCATGACATGATTGAACAAAGAACCTACATATTTTGCAACTGCCAAGTGGAGATGTGATTTTTCATACTGAATAATCTGTTGTTGGAAACTGGTCTAGACGCAGTCAAACATAAAAAAAAGGTGACTTTTTAAAAAGGGGTGATAAAGAGTTACTAACACTGACTGAGACACATGATAAGAGTTTTCTACAAGTCTTCAAATAAAAGCATTTAAATAAAAGACCCATCTTTGTGTATCCAAGATTTTGTTGTTTTCTGAAATAATACATCAGACCTCCAGGCATACATAGATCAGACTAAATACTGAAAGTGCTTCTTCTTTTAAAATTTTCACTTTTTTTTTTCCCCTAAAGAAAATCATTACTTCATGGGTAACTGTTCCTATATTTCTGATCACTAGAAATTACAATAATTACTTTATTGATTTCCAGCCAATGTATTATATTTTTAAAAAAGTATAAACTGTTTTGAAATATATTGAATTTACTGAGCTGCCATGCTCTGTAAATGCTCACATGTTTTGAATATTTTTTGATCAGAGTGCTTCAGGGAGGAGGAATAACGCAGTAAACATGGTTGAAAAGATAGCCCTAGTGACTTTGTATTGTTTTAACATAAATTATCATCTAATTTGGGAGTCATATTCTGTATGTTAATGCCTCATAAAAGTGTTTCTCACACTTCATTTTGCCCCCTTTTTTTTTTTCTATAAAATAAACGTTTTTTCCCATGGAGCATCCTTTTACCTTTAAATATCTGACCCTTCATAAAGAAGAACTTAGTAGTGTGCTGTTTATGCATTAGGAAATGTGATGCTTATCACACTTCCCTTGCTTCTCTATTTTGTTGTAACTCAGCAAATGGCTGCCTAATTATTTCTTTATTAGTTAAACCAAATCATTTTCTTGTGTGACAATGAGTCAGTCTAAAAGTCCAAGCAAATGAAATCTTGCTCCTTTTGGTGAAAAACTGTCTTTCACAAGAAGAAATATAAGGATAGTAGCATGTTCTCATTGTCAGTATTAAAGTAACCACTTTTCCCAGGTGGCAAATGGATGTTAAATCAGTAGACATGAAAACATTAAATAAACTGCTCCTGTTCAAGGAAAATTCTCATATATGCAAAAGCTGAATTTTATACAACTCAACAAAATCACTCATTCCTGTCTGTTCTGAAGAGGAGCGACTAATAAAGATTGCAAAGCTGTGAATTCTGTGGCAAAGGAGCAGCTCATCCAGGGGCTGACATGACAGGCAAGAGGACCGAGAACAATTCAGATGCACCAGTGTGAGAAGGAAATGGGCAGGCTGGAGAGTGACCTGCTGAACTCTGGTCCAGCTGAGTTCCCCATCCTTGCTCTGGGGGACCAAACCCATTAATGTGGGACATTGAGCTCCCCCTCTGGGTGGGTTGCTAGTTGTAAGGGAACAGGTAACACTTCCTTGTTTTTTCCTTACTATAAGTAGATTATTAAAATTCCCTTTGCCTGTGCAAATTATTCACCTGAAAATATTTTCAGCTTAAACCAGAGCATTTTGTCCAGTGATTCAACATAAAGTTATTTCATTCCCTTTTAAACACATGGACACTACTCTTGTTTTGCTCTTGCTCTCTCTCGCGGAACTATCTTGAGCTAGTTTCTATGACCTGTTGTTTCACATTATGAATAAATTGGTTTTCTTCACTTTGGTTATCCCCTAATCCCTTTCAGGCATATGATAGTTCTGGAACTTTATACAGTGTCTCTGGTTAATGTACCTCTGAGAAGTGAGATAAGGCTGATCCTTATTTAGCCTGCATTCAGTAGAATTACATTGAGCTATTTTTGGCTGAGTGCCCTTTTAATTTTCCAAGCTCTCAAATGGAGTCATTTAAAGTATAAAAATGTATGAACATCTTTCCTCTTAACTAAATGGCACTCTTTTTCTTGGCTTAATTCCCTTTGGAAGTAAATGCTATACTATGTTTCACTGGTACCAACAATCAGTAATGTAGTGTAGGTTGCCAGACATAAAGATTAGTGTTTGAATTTCCAGTAGTGTTTTCATGGAATTATCTATATGCAGCTCATATTCTATTCTGAGAGATCAGTGGGGTTAGCAACACTAACTGTATTTCTCATCTAAAAAGAAATTATATTTGCAATAGTGGAAAGACTTGAAACCTAGTTGATATGTATCTATACTTTTTTAAAAATCAGTCCAAGGGTCAGTATTAAGGTTGGTCCTGATTGTATTCTAGAACCTGAGAACCCCTTGAAGATGGAACATTTACACTGCACAGTTTGCTCTAAATGGCTCAGAGTTAAAGAAAAAAAATGTGGCATTTAGTTTCTCCTAACTGAATTTTCCTTCAAGATGATCTCTGTTATTCGATATTGGAATAACACTGACTTTCTAATAATAATCAATTCTGCTCTAAGAGGTAAGCATGTAAAATTGTCCCAGGAATCCTCATTAGAGCTATTCCTTGAATGCACTGACTCATTTCTGTGGACTGAGGTAAAAATAGTTTTTTATTCTTGTCATTGTGGGAGAACTAAGGCAGGTTGGAGAGATGGGGCTGCAATAGATTTCTCCTCTGCATTATTGATTTTGAATGAAATGAAGCAGATTCTTTTGGTAAAGTTTCCTGAAATTTACATGTTTCTCAACAAATCTCTATTGCAAGAGTAAAGCTTTTCCCCTGACTTCCCTTTTAAAGCTTTTCTCCACCAGTTGAATTTTCTGTCTTCCTCTTGCACTATGAAGAAGCTGCCTGTACAATTCCTTATTTATAACCCAAGCCTATAAATATCTCACATTTTTAACAAAAACAGTAGTGGAATTCTCTTGTGGGCCAAGCCAGTTTACACAACTTTAAAAGAAATATCAGTTTTGTCCCTTTCAGAATATGGAGACAGACTCTTGGGTTCCAGAGCTAAAACACTCATCAATCATAATTCACAAAGTCCTCACTTATTACTCTTGTGTTCTGTAATGGCCAGAGGAGTGCTTGCCCAGGATGAAAGGTGAAGTCTGGTTGGTAGGGTTCATTTTGCCACCCTAGGAAATGCAGGAATTGTATTTCATATGCTTTTTAATGCTTCCAGACAGATCTGGTGCTTGGTCCACATGTATGTGAGGCATGAACCTGTTCTTCCACTGTCCCCATGGGAAGGTTGGGAGCAATGACATTGTCAAACATGACCTGTGCCTTTTAGCACTGTTTTGGCCAGGTGCTTTTCATCATTTTATCAGGACCAGATGCATCAGGAATAAGGTAATTATTTTTTCTTGCCAGTCTTCCCCTACATACTGCCTCAATCCCCCCTCCTAGCTGAATGGTTGAAATTTCAGACTTACATTGCAATCTGTGGGCAGCTCCTGAATCTGGGAGCACTCCAGGCTGGGGATGCCAGTGCAGACATTTGGGGTGCGATGAGCAGTTACAGTGTTAATGCACCCTGTGTGTTTGTGCCTTGACCTCATAAAGTTTCAGCACTCTTCAGAGGGTGTGCTTGTATAATAAGGAGCGTGCAAGTGTGGGAAGTGAGACTCTGTCTCTTTATATACTACTTATTAATTTTTACCCGCCTTTAAATCCTTCACCAGAACCTCAAGGGATCATTAGTTTCATATAAAGCTAACAACTTGTGTATCTTTCCAATATTTAGGTAAGTGGAAAAGAGCACATTTTTCTAATCTCATTGGCATCTAGGTTGTATTTTATGAATTTTATCATATGGAACTAATATTTCAGTACATGTCAAAAAGACTTTGCTTAATGCAATCCAGCATTCCTGATTATACTGGCCAATTTATACAACATTATGAAACAATTAGGATGATACATATGCAATATGAATATGGTATAAGTAAATATGAACTGAGCAACATGATGGTGAACAGGCTTATTTATAGGATACTCTTAGCTGGATACTTGACTGAACAAAGAGGGATAGAGGCAACATAGATGGGAAGGTGCTTCCCTGTAAGCCTGAGGCTTGTGTACATGCAGCACATTCAAATGTGTGTAACAGGCAGCAGAGCAAAGGACGTTATCAGAGCTACCCCTCCTGTAAGCCTTGCTAAAAGGCTACAGAAAACCCACAGGAGTGCAGGAGTTTTGCTCTTCCAGCTCATCTGTGAGCCTGAGGCCGAGGCTAATGCCAAAACCATAAAAATTACTCAGAAAAGCTGGTAGATACCACCCTGTTGCGCTTATGGAAGGACACAAGTTTACCAAGCTGCAGGCATAGAGACGTGGGAAGGGATCTGCCCTGGGAACTTTTCTGGGAGTGATGGAGATCAAGGTGGCTTGTGAGATGAGGGGGAGGTTGCTGGGAATGAGATGGTCTCTCACAGAAACCAGCCTATGCAGGGTCTTCCCAGCAGTGTGCTGGGTTTCAGTGCCAGCAATAGGGGCAAGGAGTGAAACAGATGTACATTTACACAGCCAGACCCCTGGTTTTTGCACCAAAGCCTTTCATACAAACATGGGGAGAGAGCTTCCAAACAAAGCTGCAGAAATGGCTGACTCCAGGTAGTATATTTACCAAGTGGCAAAGCAGCAGTCTGCCTGAATTTCCCCCCCCTGATGCCACACTAAGGGCAGTGGCAGGGTAGATTCCTTAGTTTTGCATACACAAGTTAGACCAGTATTAGACATTTTTGGAGGGCCAGAGGTGAAAAATATTAGAGTCAGAGAAAGAACAGACACAGGCAATGTGTCATCTGATAAATTATCCAAATAAAACCTGATGAAGAATCTTGCATGTCTGCTCTGGAAAACAGTTTTAGCATCACAAGAACCTGTTGTTCCATGCACAGTACCGTGGCAGGAGTTTGGCATGGATGGTCTCACTGACTGCCACTGCTTTCCTGAGGACAATTACACTGCATCTTAACTTTACTGTTCCTATTCCTGCAGCAGTGCAGCAATTTCATGCATCAAAGACCTACTCCTGTCTCTCTCCCTCTTCACCTTTGTTGCCCCAGGATCTTTTGAGACTCTGAAAGCCTCTCACTTCATTTTCTTTTAAAGAGATCACTTCTGGATATTCAGCTGTGAGAGGGGAATGGGATTTTGGCAACTTTAATGTAGTACAGGGTATTTAGGTTCAAGTGATGACAAATGAGTGTAATTAATATATTAAAGTATGAGTCTGTAAGTACTCCCACCCTCAGAGTAGTTTGCTTGTTTTTAAATGCAGTTTCAAAACATAATTCATTATGTGATCCGAGTGAATGTCGAGCCAATTTCCATTTGGATCTGTGTCCTGGAGGACTGTAAGAAACCTGTTATTCTGTCTAGCACCAGGGATAACATGTAATTCTCAGACCAAATTCATGTGAATTGTTTTCAAGTAGCTGTACTCAAGCAAACAGCTGGTTTCTGGACTGAAAGCTCCAGAGAAGTCCCAGGAACACATGTAGTTAGATCTGCTCCTCCTGACCATCACTGCTTTCACTCAGATGCAGGTTTGGTTTGAAAATACTTGCTGGCACCAGCAGCCAGCAGAGGGTAAAAGACATAATTCCTGCCCTAAGTTAACAGTCTCATATTTCAGAAAGATGTCCCACACACCACCTATCTGTACATGAGTGTCTGATCAAAAATGTCAAGGTATTACCACTTTCTTGTCCCAAACTTGATTACAGTGGCTGTATTCAAAACTTAGATAGAGTTTAAAAGTGAATGAGTATTTGGATTTTGCTTTAGGTGTTTTCAGGATGTTTTTTGTTTGGTTGATATTTGATCTTTTTTGATCTTTATTTTATGCTTTGTTGGTTGACACATTTACCACCATAATGAAAAATGTGTTTGAATTGCACAAGACCTTTTGCTGATGGAGACCTGTCATACACACCTTTGACTTTTCTGGATTTGTCTTTTACATGATGCAAAGGGCAAGTCAGAGCAGGAGCTGATTGCCTCCTGATTGCCTCTAGAGGTAATTTACAGAGCCTATGTCAACTAGCAGCCCTCACCAATGCAGGAGCAGTAGCAGTAGCATTCCATCTTCCACAGTATGGATAGAAAAATTATCCTGACAAGCTGGAAAATTATGGCATGGCAGAGCAATATGTTTTAAATAGCTATATTAGGTATAATTTAGTGTAGATACATTAAATTAATTAAATTTAATATTTAAATTTCTACATAGAGAGGCACTGAAGAACAAAATGCCCAGTGAATGAGCCCAAAACCAGGAATGATGACTCTAACAAAAACACAACTTTTAAAAAACTTTAAGGTATTTTAAAACATAAACCACAGTGAATGTATATGCCATCTTGACTTATTTTTTTGTTCAGAACTGTCCAACTGGATTGCATTTGTGTACAAAATTTGAAAATACAAACTGGAATAGATGAAGCAAGTATTGGTATTATGGCCTTTTAAAGTATACAGAGCACAAGCAGTCAATACTTGTGCAAGCAGTTCACGTGTTAATAGTTAGAAATTTCGGACCTCTAAAATTTGTACCCATCATGCTCTACGTTGTGTGCAAATACTGTTTCCATTACAAGTGTTTTATACCACACAAAGCTAACCTGCTTTGAATAAGAGTACAAAAAAGCCCCCAACATAACTACACTGATTTTAGTAAGGAAACCAACATTATAAAAACGGCTTCCTGAACAGTAATAGTTGTATTATATCTCTCTAGCTGGTTGTAAAAATAATTATTTTGCATTTCCCAATGAAAATTAAAATGTCAAGTTCTCAGGTGTGAACTTAAGGTCTAATACAATATTTATTTGAGCTTGTAACTAAAGTTGAAATAATACATGAATGTAACTTCTGAAAAATGAGAATTTGTACCCTTCTGAAGATTTAATAATTATTTTTTATCCAGAGAGAAATATTAGAAGACCTTTATCCTTGAGATAGCAAGTTCTTCCTAAACTCTTTGAGTCACTAGCAATATACAGTCCATGTACAGGACAGATTCTGTTTCTAATTATAAGAAAGTCATTTATCACTTCAGTCTGGAAAGGGTTTTCCAGATTATCCCCTCCTCTCCAGCCCCATTGCATCTGTTTGCTATGAGACATGTTCTGTGTGATATAAGGGGCCAGTACCCATGGAGCTACACAGCTTCTCTATCACCTCACACCTGGATGTGGCTCTGCAGGTTACAATTGCAATTAAAATGATTCTATTTGATATTAGACTAGTATTATCTGACTTGCTTCAGCAATTCAATGTTGAGATCCAATATAAGACAGGTAATGGATGACCCACACGTTTGATATATCTGCTGTAGTTATATAGACGTGGCAGCTGAGTATAGGACAAATGACATGCCAAATTTTGTTTTTATATACTCATATCTTTTAAAATATTAACTTTTTGATTGAAATTTACTATAATTATTTCCTACCTTTAGGTTTTGGATTTTCTGCATTTGCTGCTAAACCCGAATTTTGGGTTTCCAGCAATTGGGATGGGTATACTCCTCTGCTTGCAGGACCATTCAAACTCAATTTATTTCAATATTAATTAATTAATTCAAAATATTATTTCAATTTTAATACGTGAAATTTAGTTAAGCTCAGACAAAAACTAAGTCAAAAGAAAATGTAAAAGCAGTGAAGTTTTCCCTTAACAGGCCTAATGAGTCAGGTGCCAAGATTCTTGGATAATTTATGGAATCACAGAATTATTTAGGTTAAAAAAGACGTCTAAGGTCATCAGGTCCAAAATTAAACAAAGGCCTGCCCCCAGGTAGGTGAATGAACAGCCTGGAAACTATAGACCCTTTCACTAACTTCATCAGGTCTGAGATCAGCTTCTTTGCATCACTGACATTTCTTCTCCTCCTCAGGCTTTGTTTGTAGGGCAGTTTTTCAGCTGAGGCTCATGCTTACCTCATGCCACATGGAAATTGCAGTTCATGTGTTAACATCAATTTAGCTGTAGTAGAGAAGTAAAGCAAAGCTTGTCTTTGCATTCTGCCAAACAACATTGTCCTCCAAGCAATGGGGACAACCACCTTGCTTCGGCAGATGATTATGAAAGCTGCATGTTGCTGATTTGGCACTTCCTCCCACTTTCTCTGTTTTCCTTAGCTCCAAAGAGCAGTGGTGGACAGTTTGATCTGCTGACTTGGGCTCATCCAAGAAGATGGACATGTTCAAAAATGCTCAGATTTTTTATTGGGCAGTACCTATCTACCTATCTGCAATCATATTCAAAGTCTGCAGGACAAATTTCAGATTTATGTATTTTATTCATTGACCTTGAATGTTTCCCTATCACCCTTGTCAGATACAAAATAAACGAATTCCTAAATTCCTAAAGCCAGGACATGAGTCTCCCTCATTCATTCATCTGCTGTTAGCATCATGCAAGCAGCTCCAGCTCTGTGGTTTTGTGAAATGGACTAATTTACCACTGGATGTGATAGTGGTGAGAGTAGCAGCCTTTACATATATCAGATGCCTCACAGCTGTCTGATGAGATAGATTTCTTGCTCCTCTGGCAAGGCTTCATGAAAAGCACAATGCTAAAGATTAAAGGTCAATTTTATAAAATGGATGAAAACAGTGAGTAGCAGATTAAAGTTGCTTTCTGGTAAATGTTGGCATTACTTTCCAGTAAATAAAGTAGTGAATTGATGAACAACAAAGGTTGTGAGATAAAGAACATACTCCTTAAGTGATGGAAAATTGTGCAGCTTTATACACTCAATTATGCCTTTAGCTTTCTTTCCACTGTGATCTAGTCCTCGAAATATTTACCAAGAAGTCATTTTAGCTAGGCTAACTAGTGAAATCTGCATACAAACTAGAGCTAAATTCAGTTTGCATCAATAGAACAGTTTCACTAGCCCTGTTCCTAGATTTATGGGTAAATAAGATGGTACAAGGAATGCAGCTCCTTCCAAGCAGCACGTACAAAAGACCTTGAGCATCCCCTCATATTCCAGACCCTCCTGAGAGCCATCCTCACTACTTGCATCCCAGCCATTTTAAACAATAATTTCAATTCCTGGTTGCAAGTCAAACGTACCTCCCATGCTAGCAAATAAGTAAAAAAAGTTTCCTTACAGAGGTAGAAGATTTTGTGTGGTTTTGTTTCCAGGGGAAAATACAGCTGGCATGATTGCTAACCAGTACAACAAGGGGAACAAGTCTCTTCTGCAGTGGAAAGGAATTCCTTCAAACAGGAAAGGAATGTCTGGCCTAAAATAACTCAATTCTGTTATCTTTACAGAAGTAGTAAAGCCAAGATCTGTGGGGAATCTTACATGAAGAACAGGAGGAAATATAATCTGTTCAAGTAAGAAAACATATTTAAAGTAACCATCTTTCAAATAGCTCCTTAGCAGTGCTTGAAAAATCCTAGAGAGCACAACCATTGCTCGTGGTATGAGCAGAGGGGCTCTGCAAACACTTGTAGCAGGCACAGAAGAGGATTATAAATGCAGCCCTTCAAAACTGAACTTCATAAGCTGAGAAAGGAATTATAACAAACAGTTGCCAGTGACCGTGAAGAGACTCAACTTAGTAACCCACTAAGGTTCCTTCCAGTTCTGTCACCACACTTAAAGCCACTTCGCTTAAGTATAATTTAGCTTCTTTATTTGCTTTCATAAACACTTGTGCCAAATGCTTCTATTTTCACAGATAAGTGGGGAATGATTGTTGAAGATGTGAATGTAGCACTCCTGCATGCAGACACTTGCCAAGAGGGCTCTCTATGCCAGGCTGTGCGTTCTCCACTTTTAAGCTTCATCACACAGGCAGAAAGCAGAACTGGGCAGCTGCCTGTTACTTAGGAAGATGGTAGCATACCCTGGAAAGTAAGCCAGGAAATATTCAAATGGTCACAACTGTACCTTTGCCATGAGTGATGGAAGTGGCAGTTCAGTAGCACCAGGCTTGCATTGTGTGTGCCCTCTCTAGCACACTTAGGAGTAAAGATTTTGGCAAAGTTGGTCACAGCTGTGCACCTGGAAGCTAAGACATGTGAAAGCCCATACCTCCCTCTTGGCCACCTCATCCTGGCCCAAGCTCCTACACATGCTCAGAGGGGACTCCAGCTCCACCATACCAGCCAGCCATCAGCAGCTGCTAATGAATAATCCCTGACAGAACAAAAGGCTTTGTTCCCTGGACAAATGGTGCTGGAGAGCCTGCTGAGACTCCCTCTCCTCTCCTATCAGATGAGGCTGCAAATCAGATGAAGATGTTAATCCGACAAACAAATATTTATAGAATGTCATTGACCATTTCAGTCCAAGGTCACTGTGGAAAAAACAACACAGTAAATTTTTATAAACAGCTTTTGCTTGTGTCTTCTTCTTTAGAAATTACAGCACATTTACTTTCTGAATTATTTTCAAAGAGGTCAAGGAGTAAACCACAAAGATACACATTTTGCAATTATAATTCATCTCCAGTGCAGCCAAGGGAAGTGGATTTCCAGATACATTTTCATCCAAACTTGCCCTCAAATATTTCCATCTTTTTCCATCTTTCCCAGATAACCAAACACAGATACCAGAAAGATTAATTTCTTCTTTCTGGCTGCAGTAGGGACCTCTGCAAATTGTTTGCCTTGGAATATACAATAGCTTTTCTTCCTTACACATCTGTTTGCTGCCTTATGCCTCATCAGGATACTTTACCCTCAGTCAATGCACAGAGGATTTTACTGCTGGGAGACCATTTTAGAGCATCTCTTTTTGAAGGATATAGATCTATACCTGGAGCCTCACTCCCATTTTCCTTTCTGGTACCCACACTGTGTGTATGTGTGTGTATGTGTGTGTGTGTGTGAATGCAGCTCAATCCATTGCCCATACACCGTAAGTGACACAGGACTTCTATCCAGCTCCTCAGCAAAGACTTAGCATTACCTACATAGATTTGACAACTGCCATGTGACTTTCCATGCCTTTTACACAAACAGTTTATTTTCAGCAAGTAATTTCATTCTCACTGTCTGCATTCCTACTCTTTTATGCTGCACAGAGGTTTAAGCTACAACAACCTTTCAGGACAGATGAGTAAGACTCAAGAGCAAAGCACACTCTTTTTGTTGAAGAGCTGATTGAACCTGTGCTGGTCTTCTTGCTCTGTGTGGGAAAACCAATAGTCTTTAGCTATTTCAAAGAGAGAGATCTGGTGCAAATTAGATTTGGCTCATTTGACAGGTGTCTCAAGAGTGGTTGATTGTGACTGTCTCAGACAGACACCTGAGGATGGCACAAGTGTTTCCAAGGAACTACCTGCCTCTTTTTGGTGTCCAGTTAAGACTACATGGATACCTTCTAGATGAGTAAAGGAAGGTGAGATGATTCCTGCCCCTCATGACTTGCTCACATTTGGACAAGAGGTGTCTGTGACAGGCAGGTATGACACCAGGGCAGGCCATGTCTGGATTGGATGCTCACTGTGGCAAATTGTGTTCTGGTTTGTCAGTCATTCTGCAAAGAGGTGTACCTTTGAGTCTTCTGAGGAAATTGTAGGCACTCGCCATTACCCTGCAAAAAAACCTAACTTGCAAAGTTGATAAATAGGTGAACTTGCAAAGTCAATCAGCCAAGTAAATCTGAATTTTCTTGCTTGTTCTATTCAGACATTTTTAAATACTAAATTCTCCACTTGACGTTTTGTCTCAATTACCCTAAATTGTTAAAACTATAAAGGAAAAGTCACCACCAATCTGGAAACAATAAATCTCAATCCTGGAACACTAATTGGGTTTCCAAACACCCTCCTAAATAGCACTTAATTTGACTTATGGATACTAGTTGCAGCTGTGTTCAAATAAGAATGGCAAATGTGGTTTCACCATATTAGGACGTGACTGCAGCTTCACAGTTTTATCACTGAACTAAGGAGTTGTTTCTAATCTCTGTGTTAGCAGAAATCCACCACTGTCAGCCTGTTGGAAATGCCATTGAGTGGTAGTTTGCAGCAGTATTTGACAATAGCTTTGAAAATAAAGCATGATTTCCTGGTTGTGGCTATTGCAAAATGTTTCCCATAACGCAGACCTGATCTGCGTTGATTTCCCTTCATGCTGCCCAACAGAGTCACACAGTTTCTCTTTGAGGATGCAACTAGTAAGTTTGGGGATCATCAGCTGTGCAGAAGGTATGCAGCATTCTTGACCATGCAAAATGTGTCACATACAGGAGAGTATAATATATTCTGAAGAAGATCACAGCTATCCATATGTATTTTCAATTAAAAATATGTCAATGGAAAAAAATCAAAAGACGTGTGATGTTACTTCTGGTTTTTGATGGATCCTCAAAACAGGCTTGAAATAACATTTTATCTTGAAGCTACTCTTGCTGCACCCCTGAGGGTTTTTAAGGGCTGCTTCCTTGTTATGATCATTCAAAAAGTCAAAGGAAACAGTATCTTTTCACACTGAATAAAAGTGATAATTAAATTCTTAACACCTTCTCCTTAATTTCTGCATCCTAAATATTGAAAAGCAGCAGTACTTCCACAGCTCCAATGCTTCAACAGCTCTTCAAATATATATTAAAAAAAAATAAAATTTCAAATACTGTTAATTTTTCTATTCTGCCCCATGCTGCCCAGTTTGGCTCAGCCCAAGGAACCTCTAGCTCAGACTCCAACAAGCCCTCTGGCATATCACTGGATCATTTCTGAACTGTAAACAAGAACCCAAAAACACACTCATGGTGCAGCTGTGCATGTGGCCAAACTTCAATGTGCTATTACTTTAATTTGACTCTTCTAAGCATGAACAGATTCCCATCTTCAGCCAGAAAAGCACCCCATCAGTGGTTTCTTTGCTGTTGATTTGTATACATGCCTCTGACTCTTGCTGTGACTGCAGCAGCCAAAAGGAGAACCAGATCTCCATTTCATTCAGCCTTGCATAAATAAAAATATCATTAAGCGCTATTTAAAATATGTTACATTTAACAAATTGACATATAATCCCTTACAATTTATTGAACTTGGCAATATTAATAAGTGTGGTCTATATTCTATAAATCAAGAGCATGTTTGCTGGAGGTATGTGCACTTGAAATCACTTCTAGCCAGAATTCTTACTTCCATTAGGGAGTGTTTTCTTCTGTTTTACTGGATACATGTCTATGGGTGTGACTACAAAATATATTTTAGTCTAATGTATTTTTCTAATCCCACCAGATGGGAAGTGTTTTTTCCTTGTTGCAAATGTCATCTTGTATTGATTATCAATCACAATAAATACATTTTAAGGGCTTGAATTAAAGTGGTCCTTTAATAAAAAGAGAATTCAGAAGACAGAACAATGAGTACAATTAAATACTGAGAAATGCTTTGCCATTTTACTGTGAAAAGTCTTTGGGTTAAGTTAGTAATGTCATGCTCTTTAAAATTTACATATAATAAACTGTTACACTATTTATATATAATGTTTTACATTTTCTAATTTAAGATGCACATTTTAAAGAGCTGTCACAAACACAGAGCTTTATGCATTCCAGATGTGCTGGTCCAGAGAGGTCTATGACCCACTGGTGTTCCAGATACACGTGTGATATGGATCCACTCTACAGAAGACCGTGGAAGTCACTGTTTTCTATCAGTGCATAATGCTACAGCTCATACATGCAGATGGAGAAAAGGAGGGAGCATGCAAGTTGTGGATTTTTAATCAGGTCTTTGGAATCTAGCCTTTCCACACTTCCTCTGAACACCTCCTGAGCCAGCCAGACACAGGTAGTGGTGAATCCTCCAGCCTCCAAGACTCTCAGATGGAGGCATTTGACCACATCAGCCTTTGTTACCTCTGAGCCACCAAAATCCCAGATTAGTCCTGGGGCAGAGTTTGCTCTTCAAGGAATAAATTAAAGCAGACGTGACTAAGAAGGCAGCAGAATCTTCTGAGGTACAGGAGCCTTTTGTTTAGGCAGTAAAACTGAACCAGAGAAGAGTAGATCTGCTTAAATTTATCCATGGGTTTCAGCCATTACTGGAGAAGATATTAACCCTGAGGGGCTTCTGCAAAGTGTAGTGGTGGGAGTTGTGTGTTTTAAATGTACTGTAAAAGGTGGGGACTGATTGTCAGTTTACCTTACTGGAATAATGTGCAGCTCATTGGGAAGTGCATTTCTCTGCTGTAACCCTGGGGCTCTGCCTCCTGTTGCTCTCATTACTCTTGTGTCAGCCACTGACACTTCCTTTGTACATCCAGAGGCAAGCTCAAGTTATATGGCCAAACTTACGAATCAAGATGACAGACTGTGTTACTGCATGTAAGTATTTAAAGTATTTTTAATGTTTTTTTCTTACCATGAAAGGGCACCTTACATTCATTGTTAAAACTGTCATGACTCATTTTTCTAAGTTTGTGGGTTTAAAACTAAGCCAGCTATTATGCTTGCTTCTGATGGGCACACTAAATAGGTTTCACTACCTACCTTGGTCTTTCTGTTATGTATTAACATTCTTACCTCCCCCTCTTCACTGATAACACTGCAAGTGTGGTATGATGAATCAGATGTCAGGAGGTTGTCATTTGTTTCAGCTTCATATTTCACAGATGAAAAGATGTAGGAGATGAGATTATATACTCACAAACACATGCCCCTCTTCCTCAGCGCTTCTTTATAGTAGAACTGATTTTGACTTGGTGACCCCCAGACAACAGAAACCTCCCATGTGTTCGTATTTAGATTTCTGAAGGACTTTTTTATTTTTCTGTGCTTGAATTCTCTTCTGTATCTTGCTCTCAAACAGTGAAAAATACAAATAAAGAATTTCTAATTGACCTGATTTACTTTAATACTCACAGCTACAGAGAATAATAAAGACCATTAATTACGAATACACATATCTTTGTTACCCCTACTTTTTGTGGACTTGGAAAAGATGGTCCTATACCACTTTGACCACTCTGTTACACCCCATATTTGTAGCAAGCATTGCCTGTTTTCAAACAAGTCTTTTTATCAACATTCTTTAAGCTCAGATACACAGTCATCCTCTTGACTCATGTTTTGTCTTTGCAAAAGCATCATGAGCATCACCACTGAAGTGTGTCTACTGACCTCATTGATTACATTCCCCCTGTACTCTCACCACTTCATTTTTGCACTAATGGATGGGATTTGGACCCATGATTTAATGTAAAAATATTGGAATAAATCATACTCTCAGAATGAAAAGCAAGGAAAAAAATAGCCATAGGAATTCACTGCCTTTTGAAAAAGGATGGGGAAAGGTGGACAGTTTTAATAGTTATTAACTATTGAAGTGAAGTTTGATCGAGGAAAATGTTGGGTCCAGGAAATATATCCACTGTGAAATATGTGGCTGCATGAGAGGACTGAACATTCTTCCCAGATAAACTTTCCTGATATTCATGACCATGTTTTTAGCATTAAATAACAATTTCATGCAGATTTGGGACAAAAATCTAGGAATTTTGTTACACTGAGGTATGCATTGAAGAGGCCTCCTGACCTGAGGCCAAAATTAAGGGACTCCTTTGACGTGTCTTTGTGTAGTTGAGGGGAGGAAGAACTTGGATGCCTGCCCTTGGAATCAGGCCATCACCAGCCACAAATGCTCCCAGCCCCTCTTCCAGGAGCTCTTTGCCGAAATGTGCTGTGTGCTCTACTAGATAAGGGCAAGAATTTCAGGATTTTTTTTTCAAATGATTGAAGAAATTGCATCATTGCTAATACATCATCTCAAACACAGTGCTCCCTGCCAAGGAAAAACCCACACAATCACATAAAGGCAACAAGCAAAGCAGCAGACATGAGCAAACCCAGAATTCCTGAATGCCTGCATTAGACTGCTACTGTTGCCTGCAACACAGACTCTACATGAAAGGCCTTGCACATTGATCCATACATTATTTAGATATCTACGCTGCTTACCCACAAATCCTCAAGGCTGGGCAGTGCAGAACTCAAACTGCCTAGGGCGAAGAGAAACCACAGGCACCAAGGCCAGACCCCTAACCTGCACAGCAGTGGGCTCAATTTATGGATAGAAAGGCAACCTGGGAGGCCCTTTGAAGGTTTATTTACATATAGGGAAATGACATATAGGCTTACTTATAGAAATGTATTCTAGGAAAATGAGGCATTTCCAGAGCTTGTATATGGTGCTATATGTTTTACAACCATTGTTGTACGTCTGAATTCATCAAAGCCACTGAGAGTAAAAATAGTCTGGTGACCTGGAACAGCATTTAGAGAGCTCATCCAACAAGTGGGAGCCTGAGGCTTAATTCCATCTGCATTTAATTCCATCTGGAGAACACCAAGGTTCAGACATCATCCTTCTTGCAGGGGAGGCTGGGTCATGGCATGGCAAACCTGCACTATCTCCCATACCCCAGCTGTGCTGCTGGTCAGGAGGGAACTTGTCCATGTGCTACAGACAGAGTGAGAGCAGCTCCTTGGCCTTGTCTACTAGGCTTTTGACCTTGGGACTCTCTGCTTCCAGTGGAAATGCCAAACTAGATGTTTGAGCAGAGCAATATTGAGAAACAGGCTTGGGAGAAGATCTAGAGGGGTCAAGGTCAGTCTGACCAGCACAAGTGCCCTGTGCAATGCCCAGTGAAGCCCCCTCTGTCCAGTGTCACAGCTCCCACAGGAGCCAGTTGGAAAGCCCACAAAAACCTGTGTGCACTCAGAGATCTCTGCCCTCCTGTGTAGGGTCAGCAAGCTGGAAAGTTCTTCCAGATGGGATGCACTCAGTGTGTGGTTGACCAGCAGGAAGCCTTCAATCCACTACAACCAAAGGTCCATCACTGCAGTTGGACACAAGCCAGTAGATCCCCAAAGGCATTTCAGCAATAATTTGTCTTATCTTACAAAAACATCTGATAATGCTACCCTTTTTAAAGCATCTTACAATTGTACATGTTTGGTAGCATCCTGATTTTTCCAGACTAATGCTCCAGTCCTGGAATGCCTGAGTCCTGTCCTCCAGTGTACATGAATTCTCTTCAAGTTATGACAGCTTATTTAAAAAGCATTTGAGCACAGTCTGATCTTCATTGTGCATGTCAGCAGGGAGGAGACCACAGACCACACACTGCAGTTCTGATCTGCTTACTTGGGTCCAAGAGATGGAGGCTGTCCCCTTCTCCTGTAGCACGTTGTTGGAGCCATGGTGCTGGTACATCAGTCTTACCTCAGGAACTGCAAACAAAACCCCAATGCAAAGGTCAATTAATGCTGATTCACTCCTTTCTTAATGTAAAATCCTCTTTAATAAGAAATGTATGTTTTTGCCTTTTCATATTTCCACTACAAACATTAGGTTGTGGGAATTCAATTCACAAAAACAAGAATTAAAAATCTGCTCACTTTGGTCTCTGCAGTCAGAGTATTCAGCATAGCCAAAAACTATAGGGGAAAAAATGGGTCTGAAGCAGAGTAGGAACAGCTCTGCTTTGCATGATGTGTGTGAGGGAGAAAGAGCTTCTCAAGCTTCTCAAAAACCCTGAATACACATTATCTCTGAAGACGACAGGCTCCAGGTTATGCAGTAAAATAACATGTACTTAGTAATTTCATGACAAAAATATTAGCTAAAATCTTTCTTTCACTTCCTTTTTGCCTCTTACTTATCTTAGATTATTTGAAAGGAGTAGTGAAGTTTTTACCTGACTCTCACTATGATATTGCAATTAATTAAGTTTCTTCATCTAAGCTGTAGAGAATCTTTACACATTCAGCTCTTCAGAAATTTGTGTTCAGCATTCCAGACTTTCAAGCTAGACATGCTTCAGAGCAGGACTAGGAGGGATTGCTGAGGGTTCACCAGGACCACTCAGTCAACATTTTCTGTTATGTGAATTATGCTCTTGGGAAAAAAAAATATTCTGCATCTCAAATTTGGAAATTTTCTCGTAACACAAGACAGAACCATTTTTTTGCCTCTTGTCATGTCTATTTTGAAAACCAGACCTAGCATAAGTGAGGGACTTGGTAACTAGGTGCAGAATCTTTCTCAGGTTGTCTCTCTTACAGAATCAGAGAATACGCTCAGCTGGAAGGGCCCCACCAGGATCATTAAGTCACTCCTGGCCCTGCACAGGACCATCCCCAAGAGTCATACCAAGTGCCCAAAAGTATTATGCAAACACTTTTTTTGTTTCATTTCCTAGTAAAAACTTACCTAAATTCAAATTTTTATTTCTTTGATTTTGCATTTTGACTTTTAAATAACTTCAACAGCAGAAGCTGTTGTCCTACTCCTTCCATTCTACTCCTGTTAGTTACTGCCTATGATTCCAGAACTTAACGTTAACCTTTCAGAAAATTTCACCACTTCATTTCAGTACCTCATGATACCAAAATATTTTTAATTTCTGCCCTGTGATGTAATGACTTCCAAATACTTCTTCAAGAAGTTACTGAAATTATTTCATAATTTTATTAAGACAACCAAGCAAAGTCTAAGCATTACAATTGGTTAGGATACAGATGAAAAGAATCTCTTTTATCCCCAAATAAAAGAAAATAAAATAATATAAAATACCTCATGACCAAGAAATATATTTTAGTATAACATCATAGTTCGTGTTCGTAAAGAAATATGATAAATATACAGTTCTGATTCTAGCCCAATGCAGCACACACAGGGACTCAAATGTCCACATAGATAATGAAAATGAGAAAATATTAGAGGTGGGGATTTTTTAACATTGCTGGTTACACGAGTCTGTGCAATCAGGTTTTAGCAGCAACCTCTTGGGCGGAGGTGATTTTGGTACTGTCTTTCTATTTAACTCACCAGAACTGGCAGGTGTATATGACATATTCTAGATCTTGCCCTAAATTGGTGTGTTTCTGCCTTCCAGACAGTTGTACGATGGTTGTGTTTTCTGTACATTGCTTTCCAAGGTGTATATTCTGGGATTACTGATGTTAGTCTGCTTCATAAAACCCTGCAGTCAGAAAAGCTGTAATGTACTTCAGTACTTTAAAGTGCATTAAGATTATTGAAAGGACAAAAGCCCTAAAAACCACCTACCAGGCTGTTGCATTTTGCACTGAATCTGTGAAACTGCAGTTTTACAGTTAATTTAGCTGAGATCTGATTTAGAACTTGGGTCTGATTTTGGCCCTCCATACTGCAGCAGGCTTGAGATGTGTGTGCAGTCATGTGCAACTCCCCTCATATCTCCTACAGAAAATCCTGTAGCTCTATTATTATAACCATACATAGGTGCATATAATATCTGGAATCCAACCAGCAGCCAGATTTGAAGGATCATCCATAAAAGTTTCACATAGCTAAAGAAAGCAGTCAACGCACTCTTAATAAATTTAACATTTTCACAGATTCTCTGGTCAGCTTCACGGTGTAAGGTACTCTTTAAAGAGACATATACATTTATATAGAAATATGCAGGTCACCTGGAAAACATCCAAACTCTTCCTTAAAGCAGTCAGTCACAAATTTCTAGACACACGGAGCAAGATCTGTAGTAATGATATTACTCACAGCACTGAAGATTTATTTGGTGTAGCAGTGGGTTCAGCAGAATTTCAGTCCTGCAATTATGTCATAAGATAAGCATGTCAGAGGCTATGGGTATGTCAGGTAATTTGACTTGTACACCTATCTTTGTTCTGGCATCTGCCCACTTGTGATATACACAAATGATACCGCCAAGGGAGTACTGAAGATCTGACTGTTACTGGTACTTGTTAAAGTGAGACATAAAATGGTAAACATTAGGAATCCATCTGCTTGGTTTAGAGAAGCCAGGCAATGTATTTCTGGCAAGATGAAGCACCAGCCAATGTGGTACATGACATTTGTATCTGATCCATGATTAAATACCAACATGTAAGATGAAGCACTACAGATCTTCTTTATGGCATTGATTCCAGCAAAAAGATGTTTAACAGTGGTAAGAGAAAATACTGATTAAGAATAATCTCCTTAGAAAGAACATTCCATGTTTTATGAGCAAGGTCTCATCTCAAGGAGTTGTCACAGGGAGCCTGCTGTGGGCTGCAGTGTGGAGGAGTAAAATAAGGAAACAGAAAACAAAAAAATCTGAACTTAAGTGTGATATTGAATGTTATCACTCATCTGGACTGAACAATATAGCAAGAAGACTGGCAAAAGAAGGAAATTTGAGGTTGTATGGAACAAACCTTCATATGAGCCTAAATGTAAGAATAAACTACATTACTTTTTCCTTAACTGCAGTGTTAAACGCCCAGGCCCCAGATGAGGTGAGAATTAGTTTGGCAGACTCCAAATACCAGAAGAATTGACATAGTGAAGATTTTTTGTCCTCTCTTTTACTAGCCATGCATTTTTCTAAAGAATTTTGGTTCAGCTTCTCCCAATGTTTCCTTTAAATTATTAGGGCAAGACACCTTAAGGACAATATTAGGAGGACATCAATAATGTTATAATGTTATAACAATAACTCACAGATGACAATTTCCTAATTGGAAAATTAGGTGCACATTGATTGATGATTTCAGTTTCTGATGCCTATTAGGTGGCCTAAAGATTAGACCAATCTCCATTGTATTTTTCTTCATCAAAGCTGTTTTTCTGGCTATTTCTCAAAACTATGAAGTCACACTCTTTCCACCTTATATTTAGTATTTGCCTTCTCTGAGCTAGCAAATAAAAAAAAAAAAATTAATCATAAGTGAGAGAAACCTGGTTGAACACAGGACCAGCAGGTGAAAATACCTTAATCAATTACATCCTTGCTGAAATCCTCTATGAGTAACCCTTTAGAAAGGAAGAACAAGTAATATATAATCAAGTTTAATCTATGAAATTCAATTCATACATTATTACAAAATCTTTCAGGATAGAACACCTATATAAATCTAGTCTTTTGTTTTGTTGTTATTTTTTAACTGTATAGAATATAACACAGCATCATCAAGGTTGGAAGATACCTTTAAGACATCTAGTAAAACCATCATCCTAGCACCATCATAATCACCCCTAAAAGATATCTTTAAGTATCATATTCAGATGCCATTGAACACTTCCAGAGACAGTGACTCCATCAGCTCCCTGAGTAGCACATTTCAATGTTTAACTACTCTTTCAGAGAAAAAGTTCTAATAACTTTTTCAGAGAAAAAATTCCAAGTTTCTAATACCTAATCTGAATTTCCCCATACCATTTCCTTTTGTCCTTTTCACTTGAGACATGACAGAAGAGTCCAACCCCCACCTGGTTCCAACATCCTTTCAAGTAGTTGCAGAGAGCAAAAAGGCCACCCCTGAGCTTCATTTTCTCCAGCTAAATACCCCCAGGTCCCTCAGCTGCCCCTCACAGGACTTATGCTCCAGACCCTTCACCAGCTCTGTTGTCCTCTGGACACGCTCCAGCACCTATTCAATGTCCTTCCTGAACTGAGTGACCCAGAACTGGACACAGCACTCAAGGTGTGGCCTCACCTGACAGAGGGACAATCACTGCCCTGCTCCTGCTGGCCACACCATTTCTGGTACAGGCCAGGATGCCATTGGCCTCCTTTGGCCACCTGGGCACATGCTGGTTCATGTCCACCAGCACCCCCAGATCCTTTTCCTACTGACTACTTTCAAGACACTCTTGCCCAAGCCTGGTTTTATTTTGACCCAAATTCATGACCAAGCACTCAGCCTTGCTGAAACTCTTGTCCTCAGACCATCAATCCAGTCTGTGAAGATCCCTCTGCAGAGCCTTCTTACCATCCAGCTGATCCACATTCCTATCCAACATGGTGTTGGCTGCAAATTGACTGAAAGTCTCTTGAGCAAGGAAAACAGCTTGAAAGAGTAAACACAGGTAGTAATTTAATTAGCACTTAGAAGATACGCCTTGTTCATGCCAGAGGGTAGTTTTCAAAGGTTTTAACTTGTAATAATTTTGACATTATTTGCACTGAAGAGTTGTTGGAGGATATTCCAAACGTTTAGATGGATCCTGCCTGTTCCACTGAGCTACTCTGAAGTAAGTTTCAAATGACATTTTTCCAGGTGAAGCAGTCAATCCAAGGGGTTTCTGGGTAGGGTTTATGAAAGCAGGATCTCAAAAGCTTATCTAATTGTGGAGTGTTCACAAAGCTTATTTCAAACCTGCTCTCTTGAAGTCATGAGAGTGGTTCACAGGATTGCTAGGGCTGCTCTGGATTAAGATCAGGACTGGGAATTAAAACAGGATTTGTGACACCAAGCACCAAAGGGTGTTACACTGCAAAAGCCCTCAGCCTCTGCAAAGTCTCTGCTGACAGAGATCAGTTTGGGATCATTAGCAAGTAGTTTAGATGAGGGTGAGTAAAGGCATTTTTGGCTGTGGAAATATGGTCATTGTTGTAACTTCCCCCCTACATGTAGGCTCTGGCACATAAAGTAGGCCTGCATCTGCCAGTCACCCAAACTATCTTTAACCATAACCCACCAACACTTTGTAAAAATACAGTTGTTTGCCTCTGGCAACACAGAATCATTGGTTTGGGTTGGACGGAATCTTTAAAAGTCATCTAGTCCAACCTCCATGCAATGAGCAGAGACATCTTCAACTGGATCAGGTTTCTCTGTGCCCCATCCCACCTGACCTTGAATGTTTCCAGGAATAAGTCATCTACCACCTCTCTGGGCAACCTGTGGCAGTGTTTCATCACTCATCACAAAAAAATTCTTCTATTTATCTAGTCTGAATCTAACGTCTTTTAGCTTAAAATTGTTACCCCTTATCCAATACAACAGTCCCTGTTAAAAAGTTTGCCCCCACCTTCGTCCCCCATATAAAAGGTCACAATGAGGGCGGCCCAGAGCCTTCACTTCTCCAGGCTGAACAATCACAGTTCTTTCAGTGTTTCCTCATAGAAGAGATGTCCCATTGTTCTGATCATTTTTGTGACCCTCCTCTGGACCTGTTCCACCAGGATCCTGTCCTTTCTGTGCTGGAGAATCCCGAGCTGGATGCAATACACCAGGTGGGTTCCACCACAGTGGAGTACAGGGGCAGAATCCCCTTCCTTGACCGGTGGGAAACACTTCTGATGCAGCCCAGACTACAAGTGTCTTTCTGGGCTATGACCATGTATTACCAGTTCACATCCAACTTTTCATCCACAAATATTCCCAAATCCTTCTCTGCAGGGCTGTTCTCAATCCCTCCATCCCAAGTCTGTACTGATAGTGGGGGTTGCCCCATCTTCATCCTAGCCTCGACGTCTTTCTATGGTCCAGCAGTTAACTTGGTCTACTAGATTCAGATATTCAAATCCTAAATCATGCCTTAACTTTATTTGCTGATCCACTTTATGCCAGGAGCAAGCACCAACCTGCTATCTTGGTTTAGAAGACAGGTATCAGCTAGGCAAAGCTGGCGTTTCCTTACNTTTTTATCTAGGTAGGGGCCCTGGAGCCCCCACCCACTGGGTGGAGCATTTCACAATGGCATGATGTAAATGTGTCATGTCATTGGTGAGCCTTAATGGCCCATTAGCAGAAAATATCCCCCTGGAGGGAGGATGGGTGGTGAGATAAGAAACAGTACCCCACCCAGTTTTAACAGCTGAACCATTATCAGAAAGGCATCTGCCCCCCCTGCCCCCAGAGTAGCAAAAAATAAAGACAAAAATATTTCCCCAACTAACAGACACCTGTCTTAATCAGCTTTCAGCAGATGAAAATAGAATACAATTTTTTGCTTCCATAACCCAAGACACCTGCTCAGACTAAGTCTGGGTAGAAGGAAGAAAAAAATTTCTAATGATCTAGAAAACTTGAAGCCAAACAAGGATACTTGGTGTGAGTCCATGTAGGACTGTGTAGGACTTCAACTCACTTTTCCTGGAGGAACTTTGGGTGTCCAGATCTCTTGCTGGGTATACAATCCAATTGT
Organism: Hylia prasina; assembly: GCA_013397195.1. Taxonomy (NCBI): domain Eukaryota; kingdom Metazoa; phylum Chordata; class Aves; order Passeriformes; family Sylviidae; genus Hylia; species Hylia prasina. Next base: position 97,028 of record VYXD01011355.1, on the reverse strand, counting down.
TCTATGCCTAGATACACTGACCTTTTTTTGCTTGATGTGATCTGTTGAATGACACTGCTCTGTGTTGGCAGTGGTTTCAGTGACTGCAGCCATATTCACAAAAACATTTGAACCCAAATGCTCACAGGATTTTACCACAAGTAGTGGTGCATTTTTATTTTCTATTCCATCAAATATTTTTAGCTGCTATTCATATGTTTGAAGTTCTTTATTACTATTTATAGTGCTTCATAATATAGATAAACAGTGTTAGGCCAGGAAAAGCAGATGCTAATTAAAAAACCAAGCAGTTCTGGAAAAACCCAGATACTGAAATTCCTTTGCATAAACTATTCCTTCAATATTTATGAATAACAAATTCATCCACTGAAATAAGGTTGTGAGTGACTCACATTCAACAAAAGGCCAAAATTCATTGGTCAATCTGTTCATAACAAATAATTTAACCAGCTCTAAAAATATTTGTGGGGTTTTTTCTTATGGGGAAAAAAGTGTCTCACCAAAATGAACTTGTTAAAAGGGGAAAAAAAAAAAGTCCAAGGACTGGTTGGTAACCCTGCAATCCAGCCCAAATAAGGACAGTATGTGGTTGCACTATCCCAGGAGCAGAGTGCTGACTGGACTGTGCCTGACAATCCGATACTTCCCCTCTGAAGCGTGGGAGAGAGAAAGCACTTGGCTGGTGTACTGCAGCTCTCTGCCTACCCCAGAGCAGGCCAGAGAAGCACAGGGGCAAAGCCAGCCCCTGTCACTGACAAGCTCCAGCAACACAAGTTGGAGCTCCAGCAAGACAAACACCCCGAGCCAAGCATCGCCTAATGCTTTTACTCAGCACAATGCAAATATACAAGAAATCATCACTTAGTCCAAGCTTTCAAAACTAATTTTCAAAAACTTGGGCAATAGGTGGGTTTTGAACATTTGCACAGTTAAAAAAAGAAAAAAGAAATGTGTTAATATCTCATACTTTTTCTTGTATTGTACAGGTTTTGGGTGCCCCAAACTACTGCTGAACCATTTGCTTTGACAGTTCCTGCCTCATCATCCCTGTAATGTTTTCTGACCTACTGAGACTGCACTGATATGTGGTATAGCACCAATACATTCCTGAAATCCAAAGAAATTATGTCTATCCAGCTAGGTTAATGTATCTTAAAAAATCCAAATACACTTCTCAGACAAGGGAATTTTTTTTAATCATTTCATGCTGAGTGTCCTTTAATAAATCAGACCTAAACAAAGTCCTTATAGGTCAATGCATATATTTCCTCCCTTTAGTTTATAGGTATGTAGAAAAATGCTGTAATTTTTTAGCCTCGTGCAAACATCCCATAAATACAATGAGAATTGGTGCTGTTCTGGCTGTGTGCCTGCATGCCTCAATTCTTTTGAGTAAGAGCTCTTCCTACAAATATATTGCTCCCTTGTATGACAGTGGATACTAGCAGCCTTACTCTGCTAGGTCTGCCTGTGGGATACCTCCCCCAGGCCAGAATCCCTGGGAATTAGATGCCACCATTCAGACAAAAGCTGAGCTGGATGTATGCAATGTGCATTGTCCAGGTTATCTGTAGGAAAATGGCTTGAGAAACAAGAACAGAACCAAAGAATGAGGAAGTTAGTGTCAACAAATGACTGATGAGGCTGAAGTCATTAATGGCAAGAGATTTTAGTGTGGAAATAGCTGAAGGAGGCAGAAATTAACTCTGAAATCTAACTCCATCTACTGTCTAGGAGCATGGAGGAAAATGAGGCAGGGAAATGATCAGTGTGATTTAGTTGAGTTTTGCTTGTTTGTTGGGCTACTGAAAGACTGATTGGCCTCTGATTCTTCCAAAAAACTTTCCAAAGACTGTGCAGGTGTTTGCTGTACTGATGAGTATAGGTAGATTCCTCAAAATAAAAAACTTGGCTCTATGAAATGATAAAAATTGGGTTTATCAGCTTATTTAAGAAATCTCACTCAGCTGGGCATGAGATGGGCAGAATGGCTATATGTGTTGACTGCAGTGTGAAGTCAATCTTAATGTAAATGAAATCCAAAATGCTGTTTACAACAGAGTCATACAGAGTCTGGGCTCCGTGAGAGTGTGAAAGAGAGCCTGAGTTTGGTGCACAGTTGACAGAAAGTCTCTTGAACACTCTCTTACCAAGGATGCAGTTGCTCCACCAGCACACAAATTGGCTGTGCACAAATTGCTGCCTCTCAGAGCCCCCCATCTGGGATCAGGACCTAATTCATACCCACCACTTACAATGCCACTGGCATCTGGAGCACTGCTAGTACTCATCTTCCTAGCAAAGCATGAAATTATTTGTTGCAACTTTATATAAATGCAATGATTCCCTTGTCATATCAGGATCCAGAGATAAACAGCTGCAGGTTGGGGAGGATAAAAATGGTTCAGGACAGGGCACTGGAAGAAAGAAGCCAGGAGCTGACTGCTCATCCCTAGCCCTGCACTGAGCTCTGGGACTCCAGTGTTGCACATTTATGTCTTAGAGCAAACAGAATGCAAATTCCCAGCATATTAGTTACAACAGAACTTGCACAGTTAAGTTAGATGGAAATGGAAAGCAACTCATCAGTGCTGAGAAGCAGCTGAATGGTTTCAACTGTACGGTCCAAATACAGCTTCAATCTTTCAGTTACTCCATGAGGAGGGACTTCTTGCCCATAAAGAACATATTACAGGATTGGGGCCAAAACTAGCAAAATTCTTCTGAAGCACTGAAGACATGAGTGATTTTTGTAACATAATATTTATTCCAGAGCAAGCCACCATATATCTTGTTTCTACCACATTCTAGAAAAAGCACTTCTCAAGGTATTGGCTTTTTATACCAGAATAATTGTACCTCCAACCGTAGGACCTCAAACAGCATTGGACATGTTATGGCTGATGAGCCAGGCCCCCAGCTATAATATCCTTGTAGCTGTCACTGGTCTTTCTTCTGAACTAGTGTAATTTGGAAGAGGAGGATAAAAGGGGAAATCTCTGTGTTTACAAAGGGGGAAAGGAAACCATCTGTGACAGGGCTCTTTTTTGAGCATTGGCTGTTTGAGCACTGCTCAGAGGTTTCTAATGCCAGAAGTGGTCCCAGCAGAAATGGATTTGTGGGCAGAGAACAAGTGAGAAGGTTAAAAGGTGAAAAGTAAATGCAACTTATCACATGCTTGTGCTGTTTGTCACCAGACAAGAGAAATTAAGGAAATCACATGGATATTTTCACTTCGCCTTGGGATAGGATGACCTTATACATACAATCTGAGCTACTGCCCTGTATTAGCTTGTTAATTGTAAAGTGGTGGTGAACGAGACCCAGCTAGTTTGCTTCATCTGGCACGCTCCTGTTTGGGGAGTAAATGTATGTCAATAGCTTTAACATGACCAACCTTTAGAGTAAAAGGTCAGAGAGGACATTTCATACCCAGACTGGGAATTTTCCATGCCAGTTATACAATTCAGAAAATATACATCTCACACAGGCACATATGCAGTAAGCACAAAGGATTAGCATTGGAAATGACAACTTGTAAGCCAAGTTTTAGTTTTAAGTTATTTGAAACAGCTGAGTGATAAATTAAAATAAAAACAAATGCCAGCAGCTCCTTAGCGCTAATGGGATTGGTGGGTGCTCCTGTCATGAGAGCCTGGTGAATACATATTGTTATAATTGTCTGGGTGGAGGTGATAGAACAAACGTGACTCTTCCAAGCCAGTGTTGGCACTGACAATAATTGTTAACAGATTTAGTAGCCTATTCACCTCTTTTTTGCCCTACAGCTACTTCTTAACTTATCAGCAGATTTTATTTTTGAGTTATTAGAAATTGCATCCTTCTCTTATCGATTCTTCTGAATTGCCAGCCAGCCACTAATTGTTTCCAGCTCCAGGTTCAAAATTACTGATTTCCTTTTAGATATTTCAATCATTCATATATCTTCCCTTCCATCCCTCTACCCCCTTCTGACTTTTTTTGGCTTGAGGTTTTCTCAGAGGAGTTATCATCTTAGTTAACCCTACTTGTTCTAGCCAAACCCTGCTCTCATTCCTTTGGCAAACAGGTAGTCAAGAAGAGTCAATAAACATAAATCCTCCCTTCAACCCTAGCATGAGAACTCTGAGTCCAAATACTCTGAATTTGAACACCTACTTGATGTGCTGTTCAGATAGCTATATAGCTATCTACATACACACATACATACACATATATCCGTATCCATTTCTATATACATAGTGAGTGTGGGTGTTTATATGTAAATATACTACATTTATATGTAAATACAAATATACTGCATAAATATAGCATATAAATAATATATGCAAACCCGCATTTATAAATTAATGCATGTGCTTGTATTTAAAGTCTGGCTTGCTGCTCCCTTTTCCTTGCTGCTCCCACTGTGCCACATGGCTCCTTGAAGCAGAATGTCACAGCACTGAGATTGTCAGGGTCACCCAAGAGTCACACATCAACAAGTCACCACAGACCAGCTGAGTGGCAGGAGCTGCTGACAGACTCCTGGATAACCCAGGGCAAGGGGAAGGAGAGGTGATTTCTTGCAAGAGCTCTCCAACTGTTAGCAAAGATGACTTCAATGACATTGCATTAGCTGGGCATTAGAAACGTGCAGACAATCTGCTGCTGAGGCACTGCAGACTCAAATCGCTTGTCAAGAAGCAGGAACTGGTGCATGAGCCTGTGCTCTGCCTGCTGACCAAAGCTCCTCTCCTGCTCCTCTGCACACAGTGTCAGTGCATCTCCTTGTCCTCTTCTGCCTTGGATGACCTGCCCATCATCCCCCTGGTGCTGGGGGATGGACATTTGGAGAGTTGCAGGAGGGGAAGCCTTCCCACAGTGCTGTCCTTGCACAGACACTGCTTAGTTCCCTAGGGTGGAAAGTCCCCCTGCAGCCTTGCTAGGCCTTTTTCCTGGGAAGCACACACTAATACTGCATTATTTCCTGAGCTTCCCACCCAACCCAGAGACATCCTGGAAGCATGGCCAGGCAGCTGCCAGAACTGCAAGCCTCGCCTGCTGCAAACTGGAACTCTCCAGGCCCCTATCCTTGTTCAAGAGTCCAGCATTACTGTCCCAAGTCCATGTCACTGAGAGGTCCAGGTTAATATATTCTTGAAGAACCTGATACAAAGTTTCCTAGGCAATTTTTTTTTTCTGTCAAAAATGCAATGCTCTGAGCTCCCAGTAATGCAAGACTTTTAAAAATGCATAACTCATTAATGAATCAATATAGGACTAATGTGAATCAGTACAAGGGCACTTGAGGACACTCTTTATTTCAGTTGCATAGTTGCTGCCTCTCCAGACCTTGCCAAAACTACCCCATTGTTACACTGAAAGAAACTAATGGCAGCTGTTAAACATGTGGTTCAACTTTAGGGATCAGTCCCAGGCATGAAAATTAGTTTTTGCTTGGGTTAAATGCAAGTAGCAATGAGGTGTCTCTGCATAGTGAGAACAGAAGTAGTTGGAAGCTGCTGCCCAGAGCAAGATCCTGCCTGAGAGGCACAATCACCCTCAAGGTTCATCCCTGACCACAGGCACCAAGGAGGAGGAATGGACGGGTTGCAGCTGTACACATTAGCAAAGCAAAGGCTTAAAGATGGACATGATTTTGGGAGAAAAACAGACTCATTTCAGCCACAGTATTCATTGGAAAATTAAACTGGTTGAGGGTACAAAACAAAACCTGATCTGTCTTCATGTAATATTGCTTTGTCCCATTTAGAACAGCTCTTCAAAACCACACAATATAGGACCTTTTTTTTAAAAAAAAAAAAAGCTGAGTGTAATTAAAAAGGAAGAAGAAATGAGCTTAAATATCCAGAAGGACCATGCTTTAACTTTTTCCATAGGCCCCTTCCAGTGTTATGCATTTTGGTTCAGTTGTGAGTTTACTGAAGGAAGCTCACTCAGGCTCCTCAGAGCCGCAGTCAGTATCTTGGAATGATGTAGATGAGAAGTATCAGTATGTATGATTAAGTGAGGCAGAAACCCACTCAGTTCATGCCATCAGGCTTTGAACATCACCCTTCTACTGTATATATGCAGCAGTGATAATGACTGGCAAGAGGTGAGAGCTAGTGTCCCTCTGTGTGCCTCCAAGTTAAAATAAAAAACTTGTTCCCTCCAGGCAAACCAAATCCTCTAAGCAAGCCTGGATATGCTGTCCCTGTCCCAGCTGTTAAGTTAGTGTAGTTTCCCAGTTCAGCAAAACTTCAGTCTCTTCAGAGCTCTGAAAATCTACAGTGGAGTGTGTAGCCAAGGAAGTACAATTCTATTTCCAAATCCACAGGCTCGCTCTTACAATTGCACCCAATCTTGAATTCTCGTTCTATTTCTGTGGGACAACCAGGATTCTTGAGTTGTGTCTCAGCCAAAAGAGAATTTTCTTTGACTACAATTTTCTAGAAATGTCAACATATCTCTGACACGTTGGCTTTTGACAGATAAAGTGGGATGTTACAACTGAAAACAAAACAAAAAAAAATGTCTGAGTGTTGCAGAAGAGCCTTCTTCTCAAACTGAGCAGAGGGAATGGTTGCCCTGTTGAATCACAGTGGGGCTGTGGTGGGGTAATTGAAAAGATTTGTTGTCTGAGAAAGCACATTTAAAAATTCCCCTCCTTTCTTCAGCTATCAGGATACCACTGGGACTTCACCAGGTCCATAGATCTGCTGCATAATGTGTGAATGGCCCTATCTCACCATGGAGTCAAGAGTCGAGCTGTTACAAGTACAACATAAATAAAATCAAAGTCAGAGTTGACTTGTGAGGGGAGATACAGGGGCTGTGGGTAGGAGCAGGAAAGCGGGGCTGGAGAAATCAGATGGGTAAAATACAAAACAGCAAAATGTTTTGGGTAGATTTGAAACATTGAGCACCATCTCAACTGGTTCTATCAAAATCTGCTTATCATTTTGAAAATGGTAGGACATTTAGGTCATCTCAAAATTAGTGAAGGAAGGGGTGGCACACTTTAATTAGAGTTTCCCATTATAAGTTTCTCTGTAGACATCTCAGGTCATCCCAAGTATTACTGTTTCACTGGAGTAAGAAAATCCACTGAAATAAATGTAGTTACAACATATTTACACTGATACCACTTCATACAAGGTCTGTCAGAAAGATTTCAAACATGATGCGTCACAAACAGTGGCATGAGCTGAACACTGTAACACAGATTGAGGTCAAATAAATCTTCACACATCTGAAGACTTATGTCTTAGACCTTTTCATGTCTGAAGGATTTTATTACTGTGTCTTCTACAACAGCCCTTCGCAGAACTGAAAACATATTCCATTTCTCAAAAGATTTTTCTCATCCGTGAGACAGCCACCTCTGTTTACAGGGCAAGTACAAGAAATTATGGTAAAGCTACACAGATAAAAATTAAAGTAAAGCAGTTTCAATGGAAATAAGGAAGTAAATGGCTCTTAGGTTGGGCCGGATCAGTGGACATTAAAGGGAAGCACAAAAACAAAGAGAAAAAGAACCTGCATCACTTAAATGTCATTGGCTTCTACTCTATTTCAAGGCATTATCAGCAAAGTGTCATGAGCCTACCCAAGCCACTTGATGCTTTTTCTGCAGTTCAGAGCTTGCAGGGATAAGACCATATGAGCTGGGGTTTTTTGGTCCCAGTGGTATCTCATTTGATGGTGGGGGTTTGGGGTTTGTTGGTTCATTTGTTTTGATTTTAGGGATTTTTGTTGGAGGCAGGGGGAATTGCTCCTCAGTTTTGTGCCATCTCTGAGCCTTTGTAGCTGGTTTCACTCCTGGACCCTCCTATGAATGCAACAACGTCCACCTGACTAGCACAGCTGCCACCCACACAACAGCTGTGGAGGGGCTCTTCCAGAGCTTTCCCACCTTCATGGCGACAAACAGCCTGCCTTTGTATGTTCACAAACTCCTTCTCTTTTCATTCAAAATCAATTTATAGGGAATCATTCTCAAATCAGTACAGACCATGACTCAGATAAGCTTCTCTCCTTTATTTTTTATGCCTCTTTGTAAATAATTTTCCATCCCCTTTCAGGCTTTTTTTTAAAATGAACTAAAAGCATTATCTAAGTCTTCTCTTGTATCTTTCATACAGATTTTCCCTACCTGTGTTTTGCTCTTAACTCACCATCCCTTATGATAGATGACTTGGACAGTGTCTGTCCTCCCAGGTGAAGACTTGCCAGACACCTGTGCAGTATAGCAGCATTTCACACCTCTCCTGCAAATGCCTCACCTTTACATTTTTCATGCTGTTATAACTTCAGAGCATTGCAATTATTCTGAAACTAATACATTATCCTTGTAGGATGTTATATCCATATCATGAGCTCCCAGTTTTCACAGATTACTTATGGTGAGTAACTGACCATTTTTTTACTACTGACCTTGGTCTTATTTGTCCCCATTCCACCTTCTCCATGTTGCAAGTGTCATTGGCAAAATATTCTGAACTTATGCTCTTAAATGGTGCCCTCTTCCATCCAATAATCTGTGGTAAATCAAGTAATTTGTACAGCCCCAGAAGTCAAAGATAAAATTCCTGCTTCTTTTCAATTAAGTAGTCTCTTCTGCTCAAAAAGCTGCCTTGCCAGATGGTTTGTGCTTCCTCCTCCCATCTCAGACAGATCTGGCTCCCAGAGACTGGGAAAGAGCCCAGCACCGACAGCAGGGATATTCCCAGCCAGGGGTATCTCCCTCGAAGTGGTTCTTTAGATGAACTTCAGAGTCTGTCCTGCCTATAAAAATATTGTTCATAATTTTGGTTCTCTGTCAGATCAGTATAATGGACTGGCAGAGCTTGTAAAATAAAATGGTGAGCAGAAAGCTAGCATCCAAATCCACCCTTCAATTTGAAATGCAAAGTGCAATACTTTTCAGGAATCTGGAGGGCTGATGTAACAAGGAATGTATCCTCCCCTGAAATGAAGGATTCCTTTCAAAACATGCTGATACTTTGGCGCAGAACAGTGACTTCATCAGCAAAGTCAAAAATAAGAAAAAATATTATTTACAAGATATTACCTCTGGGCCAGATCATCATATGTCACAAATTTGGATTAATTTAAACAAAGCTACATTAGTTTTTATCAGTTCCAAATCCATCTATTTCCCATGGTCTGGAGCATTATATTTCCAAATTTTTTTATTTCTTAATATTTTCCAAATGTTAGAATTTTAGGGAAACATTATTATATTTTCCATTTTCCTTTTCCCTATGTTTTACAACTAAACAATCTTTCATAACGATTTCTTTTTGATTTCACAGAGAAGCTCTTCAATAAAAAATAAAAAAGCTGACCTGTTAGTTCTTAGTAACAAACATTGTAAGATGCCAGTTGGATGGGGAATCATTAAAGAAGAATTGCACATTAAAACCGTGTAGTTTTAGAATACCAGATATTAAATTAAAGAAGGAAACTTACTGGCCAGTACTTTGGAAAGTGGCAAAGTTCAAAGTAAAAGCAAGGAAAAGTGACTGTTAACAAATTTCACAGCCTTGATTCATGTTTTCATTCTCATAGTGACAAATGTCTATAAATGTCCACTTAGCATTAAGTTAATTTATCTACTTGAGATTGGGAAAAATAATATTCATATGCTAAAATTTCATCCTATTTCTGCATTAGCTCTGTGACTTTTAAATCAAATTTTCTCTGCAAAGAATGAAGCAGAGGTTTGTAATTCATATTTGTATCGTTTCTCACAGCTGTGCCAAAGCCTCCACCATAGTCCAAAAGCCAATCTCACTTGGGCACTGCTCAACACAACTTCTTGCTTGGACCTCAGCTTCCTACTAGGGGAATTATTTCATCACAGATAGAAGTCAATGACTAATTAGTGTTCACACATCACAGGCAAAGGGGGCACCAGGACATGTGAAATGTGTGGAGTTTCATTTCAGCACAGCATTAAAAGCCAGACTTGGGGTGTCTCCTGACTATCACACTCTGAAACACTCCTTTTTCTGTTAATGTTAGTTGCATAAATATTAATTTGTGTAATTATCAAATTACAATCAAAAATGTGTCCACAGATTCAGAGAAAATATGAACAAGTTGAAAATGTGAAGAGAATTGTGGTCTTGAAATCTGAAAAATTGCAGGCACTCAAAAATAGCAAGTAGATTGATTATTTTTAAAAAAAACTTACCCTTTTGACCCAGTTATCTCTTGAACATTCTTCCAAATGTTTTCAAAATATTCATTAATAATCTAAGAAATTAGTCTACTGAATGTCTTTGAAATTCATTTGTAAAACATCTCTGCCTTTCCATTGTTAATATGGTAACTATATTTTGAAAAATAATCAGTCACTCAATTAAGTATAAGTCATATCTCATAAAACCATGTTTGTCATCTGTAATAAAGTTGTACTTTTTACTTTGTTCCCTCACTGAATAATTTTATAGTGTTTACATGGTAGTTCCTGACCACCCATGCAGAATACAACAGCTTATTGCTGCCTCTTCCTAATCACACACACTGTACCCACATTTCCTAGTTCCTTCAGATGTTAATGCCTACCTACATTTATCAGGCATCATTCATTTTGATTCTTCCTTCCTTCAAAATTCAATAGTGAGAGCTAGACAAAGCTCACTCCTTCAAACTCTGCCTAGCTCGAGGGCTTCTAATCTTTGACAAATCACTGTGAGGGGATTTGTTTGGGGTGGAATTCCTCTTCTGCTCCACTTGAGGACCTCTTGCTTGCAGTGTGAGGCTATGCTCAGCTTTGCACTGTAAAGTGTAGAGGGTAGAGAATAGTTTGCAGTGAGTGACTTCTTAGGTGAAGTATGCTTCTAATGTGTTTTTGCAGATTTTCTGTGCTTAGCAATCCCTATGTGCTATGCTACTATCAAAATTATTTGCTAATTAAGACCCATTAATACCTCTTGATACCCCATATGCTCATGGGTAGTTTTACTTGGGCAGTAAACTCAGCCAAATTCATGATGGGGTTAATGAGTGCAAAGATGATCTCATCTGGATAGAAGTAACTGTTAGGGTAAGGACCTCTGGAGCACCATTCTGTCAATATTGGGTATTGAGATAATGTCCCAAAGTTAGAAACTCTGGTGGTGCCTGATCTGTGGCCATGGGACACTCCCCAGTATGCAGAAGGGAGAGAAGTGTGCTCCAGCCAGCCCCTGGTCTGGGCAGCAGCAGGACCAGGCCCATCATGAGTCAGGAAACCCTTCTGCTGTTCAATTACTCAGAAACCTTCTGCATTCACATATGTGAGAAAGAACCAGGTGTTCAGAGCTATTCAGATTTATGATAAACTCTTTTCTAGGTAAGCCTTTTATTCATGTCAACTATTGAAACTGATCTCTTAGCTGAGACACTTCAGGCTAGTTGCCTAAATTTTGGTGGAATGTATCCAGGCCCTAACACACACATAAATTCTTCTGGGTAGCTGTAGACACAGCAAAATTCATTATTTCCATGAAAGCACTTGCTAGTCAGCCTTTACCATACCATACCATATCTCCTGGCAGCACAGACAGAAGTGTGTGTTTATAATAACAAGATAGCAGAAATTTCAGACAGTGCTTTGAATAATGCATTTTGCAGTACTTGCTCAGGCTTGTTAAACTCAAAGCAAAATAGAAAAAACCCAATGTTGCTCTTTTTATGAGGTTTATACCTCTGTTTTTTAATGGGAATTATCTTAAAGGAGAAATTAATTTCTTTTACATGCTACTGACCATGAATGCATCTAAAAATCTCATTGCCACTTGCACTGTTCAGTTGGTACTTAGCCCCACAGCTCTGCGGCTGGACTTTATCCTGACTTGGCCCTCCAGCCATTTTCAGCCTTATCTCTCCAAAAAGATGACATTACTTGCATCCTGTAGTGGAACTTAAATATTTTGCCTGTTCAGATAGTGATCAGATACTCTAGTGATGCCAAGTAATTCATATGGACTTGAACCTAGGTGGGACTGACAGCCTCACTGTTGCTTACATTCAGTGGAGGTAACTTCATGGTAGCCACAGAATTGTTCAAACCAGTGTCTTTGAGGTATTGTGAACAATCAAAAATTTTGCCACCTGAAAAAGCCACAACTGGCCCCAACTGCACAAAAAAATATGCAGCAGCTTGACTCTTGCACATGTACAGAAATCACTGTAATTATATGAGTGTATATAACTCACTTCAGCAGATCTTGCTAAAAGCTGACTTCAGTGTTCTTTCTTTGAGCTTTGAAAACCTTTCACAGCATTACTCCTACCTTCTCATCCAAATGTTTAAGTCCCTGTACATTTAAATATCAAATCTTATTTCTTATTCTCAACTAGTAAATCTTATCACTTTCTAAAGCCTTTTTGAAATATTAGTGTTATTGGGCATGTTCTGCCATGAGTATTACTTAGTGGATTATATTGCCAAAATACATTTGTGATCTGTCTGAGCTTAGTCATTTTAAATCCATCCATTAATACACATCTGCTCACAGCTGAGTAAAATTCTCTCCTGTAAATGTAAAAGATAAATTTCCTAACTAGTCATTTTGCTAGGTGTTTTCTGTGTGTGCTTTTTGTGTTATTTACTCCTAGACACTGAATCTTGTGACTCCTAGATCTTGGATCCCATCCCTGATTGGGATGAAACACTTTCTCTTGGCTTCTTTAGAGCTCAGCAGAGTGGCTTTGGTGAGCCAGATTTTCACCCATGGGGCCAGCATTGAAAACTGTCTAGTATCTGAGGGGATTACATGGGCTAAACTGGTGCATCTGTCCTGTCACAAAGCTGCAGTCTGGATCAAATCCGCACTTGGGTTTGTAGAGAGGAGGTGAAAACACCGTCAGCAGTACCAGCAGAACGTTTCTTCTGCCAGCCTTTTTGCTCTGTCAGCCCAGGCAGCTCAGCTAGACCCTTCCATGATGTCTGGGAAACACAACAAAGTCATTGCTGTTGAGGGCATTATGAACATGAAATAATATTTACCAGTATTTTGCTACTAGTTGTAACAGTCTGTATAGATATTTCTTCCTTGCTGCACCTCTTAGATAATGTGACTGAGTTTATCCCTCACTAAAATACCTTCAATAAAAAAGGTACAAAGTTATTTCACATTTCCTGTGGAGAGACAACATCAGATGAGACAACAATAGAATTTAGTTTGGTTTCTGTATACAACAAGCCTTCAAATTTTGCTATCACACCTGTTCTTGCAGCCTTCGAATGGTTAAAAACCATGTTTCAGAACTACATCTGAGTTGCTTGAAGGGCACCAGAAGAAGAAACTACCATTTGCCAGATCAACCAGTCATCCAAAATAGATATTTGGAAATTAACTGAGATCATCACACTGTTGGATTTATTTATCTCTTATAATCTGACATTGTTTCTGGAGACTACTCCAAGAAAATGTGGTTGCAGCAAGCTACCACAAGGAGTCTGAGCAAGATGGAAACAAGGTTCATCTTCCACCTCAGATGGGTTCTGATGGAAAGCCTGCACTACACCTCTTGGGGTGCCTGCTCCCAGTCCTTCTCTGCACAGCTTTCTGAGTGAATTCAGCAGTCTACTTTTGGCTATCATGTTTTAGTTCAAAATCTGGGGCTCAGGGAATAGTATCAGACTTCTTGTTTATAGCAGTGCCCAGCAGTCCCAGGCATATTTCCTGAGGTGACAACATGGGTCCAGGAGAGATCCTGTGCCCTTCTTTCTACATACAAATAATTCATACAGGACACTGCTAATTTTCAAAAGGCCTTACATATTCAGTGACTGCTGCCCAGGTGACTGAGCTGTTGGAGAGGTAAAGTCCAACTGAATGAAGACTGGCATGTATGCAGACTTAGAGAATAAATTCTCTCTTTATGAGTGGGAGAAGGCAAACTTCCCAGGAGATGAGGTATTCTGGGAGCCCTTTGTGGGTAAGTCAGCTAACTGACTGCCTGTAGGAAATGACATTTTTTGAGACATGGAGCACTGTTTGGTGGCACTTCTCATGGACATGTCAGTAAGAGGTGCACAAAAGTTTCACCTAGACAGGAACCAGGACCCTAGATTGTGCCTGTACCTGCTGAAACACCCAACAGACCCTTCCTGGACCTTCCCACCAGTGCCAAATCTCCAGCACCAAGAGGAAACTAGGGCTTTTCTCAGTATCATGGCACAGCCCCCACATGGCTGGGTCCCACCAAGCCTTTCCACCCTGGATAAGAAGAATGATCATCCCGAGATGACTCACTCTCTAATTGTGTTTCATATTTTTTCTACAGAATTTGTGTCAGGCAGGGGAATGGAATCAGTGGGAAACCAACCCCCTTGGACACCATTTCCACATGGTGTCTCCAGTATATCCCCTCTGATATAATCATTCCTTGACTTTGTATCAACTGTAGGGCACAGTTGCCTGTCCACTTGTTTGCAGTCAGCGATACCGAGTCCTTTCTAAAAACTGCATGCAGCACTAACCTTCCCCTTCACCTCTCCAACATGCTGGTGCACCTGGTGCCCTTAGTGGCTGAGACAGAAAACAGCTTGGTTTTGTCCCCTCTGTTTTGCAAGTAATATTATCCCCCAAGGCTCTATACATGTACGGGTTGCTGTGTGCATTTGGCTTGGGTCTGTGAGCTACTTCCCTGGTCCCTAGTAAAGAGTAGTGTCTCTTGACCTTCCTTCTTGAAGAAAAACTCCTCAACTGATCCTGCCCCTGAAGCAGGGTGGTCTGTGCTACACTATGCTACACCTGGCAGCTCTGAGCCCCAGATGCCAAGCCCCAGTGGGAGGTGCCACTCTTGCCTTTGCACTCTCCTGCATCTTGAACAACACACACTGACTTGCTTGAGGAGAGAAAATTGTCCCTCCACCCTGGGATGGATGACACACTGCTAGGGGGGCACTACTGAAAATGCCGCTGCAGCAGCTGCTACTGCTCCACCTTTCACCTGAACTGTGTGGAGACCTGTGTGATAAAAGGTGTTCAACACCTCTAGAACTGTACCTTTAGCTGAGGACCCATCAACCTTGAGTCACCCACCCCAGCTTCATCCTTGCCTGCAGGAAGTCACTAGGTCATCTGTGGTGACAAGTGAAACTGCCCTCATCTTTTATGAAAACCTTCCTCTCCCTCCAAAAATGAAGTGGCACATGTCTCATAAACCTGCCTCTGGTGGGAGATGTCTGTCAGGGCATAAAGGCAAGAGGAACACGTTCAGGCACAGATGTACACCAAAGCAGATACAACTGCAGAAAAAAAAGGGGAAAAAGTTGGCTAGGGAACAAGTATTTTTAATAGTGTTCCCTTTAACAGAACCTAAAGAGAAGTAACACTTCATTTTACTTTTTCTATTAAAGCAAAAAGCTCACCAGTGTCGGTTGTGTGCAGGTGCTATGCACAGTGGGAAACAACTCAAACCAGCATGTGTTCTTTGAAATATTTCTTTTAAACAGACACTAAGTATTTTCAGCTTTTGGAGAATGTGACTCAAAATAACAAGAAGATAAAATATCACCATGCTGTGCAAGGGAGGATATGTGCAGTTATCTGCTGTGATTTCATACTAATATTTAGCTATCATATAGCACTCTCTCTGCTGACCCCACTGTATAAACACTCAGTAATTAACCAGCCCACTCCCTGCTATGCAACAGGTAGGTAATTCTGCTCTTACCATCCCCAAGCTACACAGAAGGAATTTAGACAGCGAGATGACAAACCTTATCCAGACCCACTTGGGAAGTCTATGGCAAAGCCAAGTGTAGGATCAGTTCCTGCAAAATGTGTTCGCTTTCCCCCACTCTGCCTTTTATGTTACAGTCCAGAGACACGTAAGACTTCAGTGCAGCCCTGAGCAGAGAGGAGTCCACCTGCAAAAACTCCTAAAGCTGTTTCACACCACTGACAGTTTCTGGAGCAGACACAGCTCAGAGGGGAGCCGCGGGAGTGCTGTAAATCAGGACTGAGGCATATTGGCAGAGCTTTGTGGGAAAGCTTGCCTGGGGTCTGCCTGTTACTTGTTTTTCTCAGTGCTTTTGATGCTTCTTTTTCCTTACAATGAAGCACTGCCCCCAGTCATCCTATGCTCATCATTTATTAATTGTCCTCTTTAATTATCACGTTTAGTTCAGCTGAGAAGGGGGTGTGGAAACAAGCAGAACGCGAGCAATGCACTGATTTACTGTGGAGGGCAGCTGCAGACTCCCCACTGCAGGAACGGCTTGTGAACCTCCTACAGCCTGTTGTGCCCCAGCAGGAACAGTGCTCGACACCTGCCCTTCAGGAGGAAGCTCTTGGTTCCTCCCATTTACATTTGCTGCCATTAGAAGCAACAACTGAAGCAATGCAAAATGGCTCTCAACAGAAAAAAAAAAAACCAAAACCAACAAACCAGACCAAATAATATCACACATGTAAGAATTAACTGCTTGAATTTTGCACTTGGTTTTGCTGTAAGCTTTAACTGATGAGGAAGCAGAGTTCATGGACCACTGAGATTATTTTCACCACAGGAAATTATGTGAGGGAAAAAGCAACCTTCATAAGGAAATTGGTAAAATCTTGTTAAAACTTCAATTTACTTTAAGGATTGTGGTTTTTTTCTGCAAGGATGTCAGCAAGTACCTTGGGAAGGTACTAAAAAGCACTGTCCATTTTTCCCATTTTCCCCCCAAAGGAATCAAAATATGTAATTTCAGGGACATTTAGACAAAAACAGCCACAGAGAAAGCAACAGCATTTTGCTGTCAGATTATTTATAAAGTTTTGGCTTTGCTATCAAAAGAGACTGTTGAGTTCTTAACTTTGTTGCATGGAAACTGCTTATGACCCATGTTTTTCTTAGCCAAACACATTCTTATTCCCTAGTCTAAAAGACATCTACTTAAACTGCAGCAACGTTGCCACCACTTCTAAAACAAGCTGGTGCAGTGTGGTCCTGACTATCAGAGATCACATCTCTCACGAAAATCAAACTGCATGTTTTTCCAGGTGCTGCCATCTTGGAAACAAGACACATGGGGACTAAAAAATGTGTTTCAGGACTTAACTTGAGGCCTACAATTAGAATTTTTTATTGAATCTAGTTATTGCAAACCTCTTTCAACTAAAGTGTACATTTGTTTAAACACCTTCAAACTCATACTTGCTCTGACTGTCGAAGGAATTTATATTCTCAGAGTCAGTAGAAGAAAATAGTGCCATTTAACTGGCAGTGTAATTTCTTGTAACTGAAATGTTTTATTTTAAGCAGTATAATTTTGCAGATTGCAAAGAGATGCTGCAAATGTTTTAAATGTGCAGGGTAAAGTCTCTCCATGGAAGCATGCTATGCTATACACCAGCAACACAACAAACACACCCCAGTTCAAATGTCCATTGATACACGTGTATCATGATTCAGAGTTCCAGCGTAAGGCAGACTGCTACAGGTCTGTTCTCCAGCTGATTTTCTTGCATCTTCACCTGCCTTAAGATGAAGTTAAACCTGAAATCTAAACTATCTCTTTAGGTGGAATTTTAAAGGAGTCTAAAGAAACTATGCAGACCATATGCAAGACACCCTCCTCTTCCTTGAAAATGAGATTTTCGTTCCTAGTTTTCCCCTGAAAATGGGAACAGTGATAATTTTTTTTGCCTAACATTTGCCTGCCTGTTTTACATGTCCATATCACTCTTAACCCACCTTGACTGAACTCTCCAGGTGTTATTCTGGTTTGAATAGCATAATACATACCAATTCAGATAGAAAAGTGCCAAGCTCCCAACTGTTGCCTCATGGACCTCAGGGTTACAAGAGAACAGGCCCTGACTCTGCAGAGCAACTCCTGGAACATCTCTTGATGTCAGATCAGAATCTAATCATGAGAGCTGAAAAAAGACTTCTGGCCTGTCCAAGAATGTTAGAGAGACTCAGTCCAGCCCAAATATCCATGTGGGGACTCCTTTTCTGTTAGATCATGACAGTTAAAACATGAAGTGCAGAAAGAGAATTGGGTGTTAGGAAATTTTGAGTGCTGTATAGCTCTGGGTTTGACCAGAACATAAAACACATAGAGAAGTGGTCACAGCACCAAGCCTGAGAGAGTTCAGGACACATTTGGACAATGCTCTCAAGCACATGGTGTGATTCCTGGGGATGGTGCTGTGCAGGGCTTGGAGCTGGACACAATTATTCTTGTGACTCCCTTCCAATTCAGCATATTCTGTGATTCTATGATATATCAGTAGCAAGTTTCTGTATTACAAAATTTCTCAGATTAGCACCATGAAAATTAATGAAATACCTGAAATTACAGCTCTTTCAAATGACACTGTGTTGAGTCCTTTCTTGTATTTTTCTCTTAATCACCAGGATTTCTCAATGGACAGATCTTCACACATGAACTACAATGTGTTTTTGACAACATTGACTTTTCTGGTGGGGGTGGTCCTTGTCACTTCTAGTCTGTTTTGGAAATGCACAGTGATATTAGTATTTTTTCAGGAGACATCACTGCTAGGATATTTTTGCCAATGATTTTCAGAAGTGGTCCCAGCCACTGTTCGTCCTGTGGTTTTATCTGACTCTAGATAGCACTTGAGTAGCATTTGCTGCTATTTCCAACCCAGCTGCATGAGGTAGAGCACAAGCTTTGTAACAATTTTGGCAGGAACAATAAAAAGACATGGGTATTTTCCAGGGTGGTGTTGGTACATCTGTACTTGTTACTTCACTGTGTCCTGGGACAGTGAAGAATTTCCTACCCTCTATTCATAGTTCCTGGCCAACACTAGCCAGATTGATCAATGAGGAGAAATCCCATTCCAGTGTAAGTCAGGCATAAACTGGCATAACAGCATAAGAAGTCTCCATCTCTGTTCCACTCCTGTACCCTGAATATTTCTGCAATCACTTCCTCCATGAGGAAACAAAGCACTGGAAGTCAGGACAAGTATGAGAGGGAAGAGAACCATCTCAAGACTGGCTGGCAAATTGAAAAAGTGACTGACTTTGTAGTAAGCCCTACAAAGTGTCTTCACATGTCCTTCCCTGACTCTGCCCCCCTCCATCATATGTAGTGTTTGCTTTGCTAAAACACAGGAACTTACTCTCTGACCCTTTACAGTTTCTCTCTATAGCCTCAAATACGTCGGTGACTTATCACTGAGATTGAGACTTTACTCACAAACCAAGTAATCCAGAACTGCACTGAGTATCTAATCCCATAGGAAAGCCTCTTGCAGCACCTTGAGAGGGAAAACTACCTCCCTGAGAACGGATAAAATGCCTCTATCTGCATGGTTTACAAACCCAACTGCACCTTTGCTATAACAAGATCTAAGTTACATCTGATTTGTTACCTATTATCTTCCCTAAATCCTTATAAAAGTAAATGCTTCCAAGTATTTCCCTCCTGATGATTATGCAGTTACGATGTTTTTCTCCTGAGATATATATGTTTGTGTTGTTTCCTAAGTTGAATTTAATTGCGCTATTTCCTGCATATATTTCTAACCCTGAAAGTCCCTTTGGAGAAGTGTATATATGAAGAAGACTAAGCAATCACTGGGGCCAGAAAAACAGGAACCAGAAAGGAAATAAAGTTTCACAGTTCCCAGGTCCCATTTATTTTATATACATGGCGCAGATTGTAGTTAGAAATCAGCACTATGCATGCAGGCAAAACACAACTGAATCCTGAGAAAGAGGGACAGGAGAGCTGGTAACGCATTACCAACCTCCTTTTATACACACACACACACACACATAAATTGTCTTATAGTGCAAATAAAGTAATTAAATAAAATCAGGATCGGTTATAATCCCTGCAGACTTTTTCCAGCTTGGTATATTGCTGTTTACCATTAACATTTGTTTCCAATCTTTTATTCAGTTTTCACTTTACCTAGTAAAGGTCATGTCCAAATGAACATTCTGAAGTCTAATAAGAAAGAATTCATGGGGTGTTTTCATCAGTGAAATATTCCATTGAAACCATTCATGTACTGAAGTGATCTGCTTTAGGATTTTGATAACACACACATTTCTTTTTTTTTTTTGCACAATTCATAGGTCATTTAGATTGTATTACAGGCAAACTGGTGATTTGCTATTAAATTTTTTTCAAAAAGATACTCTGCTGATATACCCAATAGTAATGATTTAAAGAACATATTTCTGGGTAGTCAGGATCATTGTGTCTTCTCATCTTCGAGATGAATCTTAATAATAACTACAGAAATCCTGTAATTTATCTTTTTATTTTTTTAAATTTAATGGCATGTATCTGAGACAGTGAAAAAAAATTACTCAAGTGTTTGTCATCACACAGAAGATACTTAGTGTAGGAGTTTTACTTAAGAAATTAATAATTATTCCATTCTTAGAGTGACAAAACATTTCAGAAGACCATTCCTGAGAAATTCAGTTATTTTATAGAGTCAGAAAACTTGTTTCATGAAACCTTAAAAAAAAGTGTTTCATGAAACACTATTTTGTGTCCTTTAGACTACAACTTTTGTTAACACACATAAAAAATTTGTCACAATAATCAAAATGTTCTCCTAGACTTTGGAGTCTTTGAGAAGAACCTAGGTAATTTTCTAGCTCTACACCAAAATATTTACGTCATTTCCAAATTGGGTCAGTTTCAGTGTGGAAAATAAATGGAGTTCAAGAGCTCTGAATAAATTTCATTCTGTGATTTTTGCATTTATAAGTTTACCGGGCTGAAACTCACACAGATCAAAACCAAGGAAAATGTTCCCATGATTTCTTGTGAAGACTGGGTTTTTGGCAACTCTGCTGAAACCTAAAACAACCATGAGAGAGCTGTAATTGTCAAAAATTATTCATCAACATTTTCACTGTATATGGGTCTGTTTTATTTATATAAAATTTTCTATGTGTTAGGATGTATGAGCTGTTTGCCTGTAACTTATCATCAACAAATCTCTGGGCAAGCACCAGGATTTGAGTGCCTGTCTTCCTGTGGCCTTACTACAGAGGTGCTGATTTCCTACTGATCTCACTATACTGAGAGCTGTAAGCACTCCCCACCATCAACTGTGAGACCACTGGTCAAGGAAAATGCAGACATACTGGCTTGCTTGTGTCAAAACTGCCAAAGTTGCAGTTCCCTCAAAATTTGTTGAAAGGCTTTAGGCATATCTGCTGATCTGTGTCATCTGAATTACAAAATTCTGAGATGATCCTAAAGTTTCCATGCCAGCCCCAATCAAACTAAATCAAACTATACTAAACCACCTGAACATAATTCTATTATGAAACAGAGGGGAAATTCCCAACTATCATAGCAATAGAAGATGCTTTTCTTTGGAAAAATAGTTACAGAGGACCTGTATTTATAGCGTAAGAGGGGAGGGGGACAGGGAAGGGAAGGGAAGGGAAGGGAAGGGAAGGGA
>VYXD01011355.1:60625-75552 GCA_013397195.1 Hylia prasina | reverse complement strand
GGGAAGGGAAGGGAAGGGAAGGGAAGATTAAAGTAATATGGTAAAAATATATATATTATACTGATACCTGTGTCTACCATTTTGTCAAGGTGAAAAACTCTCACAATAGGAGCAAACACATGCCAAGTTTACATGAAGGGGTTCAATCTTCAGGGTAGATGAGCCTTTTTTCATCTCAGTCCTCTTCACTGTCTCTGTCTCTGACCTTCTCTTCAGCTCATCACATCTAAGTTTCTTCACCCTCACCTAAAGAAAGAAAAATGTACAGATGGGTAGCATAACTGTGCAAATAGTTCCTTTGTGAATATTTGGATTTCAGGAGTAAGAAACAAAGTTGAACTTGTTCCGCTTCCAAGGTTCTCAAGAGGTACCTCTCTGACAGAGTTATAGTTGCCCCAAACAAACCTTCCATACATTGTATTAATCAAAAGGGAAAAGTAAAGGAATGGCAAAATCTCTTCAGAGCCTTTTTCATATGAGTGATTATCCTGTTAGTGAGCTGGAGAACCATTCCCCAGGTAACCCCTTAGAGCATTCCTGACCTGGAATGCAAACTGGGAAGATTATGTGCAATAATAGTCAAGAGGAAAAAAACAACGTCATTCCTGCAAAAGACCACTTATTACCATGTTATATATGTATCTATAACATTGTGAATAAGTAACTAACTGGATGGTGTTGACAGCTTTGCTGTGTCTAACAGGAATGAATTCACATTTAGATATAAATTGACAGCTGCTTTTGAACTAGAAGGGCTTTCACTTACAGTGCTGGATGAGTATGCATGAGAATTGCAAATCCATGTTTCCATTAACAAATAGCTGATTCTAGTTTATAAAAAATGTAAGAACAGAAGGAAAATTGTTGTCTTGTGGACTGCTTTTCTGCAAATCTCATATGCAGGGAAATTCTTATAGTGTAGGTCATCTGGTTTATTGGTAAACTAATAAGCCTGAAGAGAGAAAGGAGACTGATATGACATGAGGTGCAGAAAAGTCTCTTTAACTGCAGAATCTCAAAGCAATATTATTCTGGCTGTTTCCCTCTCCACTTCTCTGCTTATGCTTCTTGTTCAGCCTACAGCCTGTTTGCCCAGTGCTGTCCCAGTGCAATGTATAATGCAGAAATATTTGAAATGGGAAGCAGTTAGGGTTATTGTAACAGTAAGGCTCAAGCATTTAGAAAGCAGAACATTTTAAAGACAGGGTAAGGAGAAACCAGCAGTTTCTATCTCTCAGTTTCTGTGTTTCAGAGCTGGCTGGCCACACTACAGGTATATAGCACAGTGAAAACACCTTTGGGGTTGTCATCTGGGCCGAATGGAGCCACTCTGATTTACCCCACCTGAGAATGCACTCTGTAATCTTTCACAGGTGGATTTGGCCAGAATGAGAAGTAGCAAGATGAGGAAAAATGAAAAGCAATGGTAACAAAGTTACCACAGCCTCTTTTGCTTGCAATGAAAAATCACTTTCAGACTTTTGCAGTCTCTTTTCATCTCCTTTTCTGTTTCCCCCTCTTTTTTTTCCATTATCATGATCTTTTACTCTGCTTGTCTTTCCTGATTGGGTACTTTGCTCATTCCCACTTGTGTGGTATTGATACAACATGTTTGTGGATGTTCAGACTCCCGATGGACCTGGGTCATGGCTGCAAAGCCTGTCCCTCAGGCCACTCTGCCCCTTATTCTGCTGAAAGCAAGCCATTCCTTACAGCTCTTGTCCTCACATATGACCAGCAGACCTGTGGCACCATTAGCCTCAAACTATCAACATTTAGCAAGTTGAAAATAGGGAAATTTTCCAGTGGCCCAGCCAAGTAAATGCTTATAAGGACACAGAGCATACACGGTGCCTCTATGTATACACAGAGGAGATGATCTAAAAGTTTCCTGTTACTGTAGCAGAGCTACTAAATGGAAATTGACGGAATGTGAAGAACATTATCATGGAAACATCAGCAAGCAGACTAGCCTGTGGGAAAACATCACAAGAAAAGGAAAAAGAGATCCCCTCCGCATTTGAAAATTTGGATGAAGTGCTAAGCTGCAGGGGTTGGTTCTTGAAATAAATGTCAGTGCTTTGGGGTCAGTGACCTTACCTCTACAGTACTTTATTGGTAGTGTGATAGATAATTTATAGCTTTAAAAAATGCTGGAAGGACATACTCGTTCATGGAACATATGGTTTGGATTTGTACTATATCCATTATTCTTACTTCTGACAATCTATAACAAGTCTATATAAATTTGTTACCAAATTGCTATTTTCTAATAGATATACAAAGTTTCCATTATTTAATGATATTATTGTCACAGGGATACATATGTCAAGCCCAAAAGCTTGTATGAAATGTATGAGTATGTGCCAGGATTTCATTTGACATACAGACTTTAATTTTAAATGCAATCATATAAGCAATAAAGTTTCACTGTTTCAGCTTGAATTCCTTGTAATAATAGCCTTTTGTGTTTTTTCCTTCTTTTAAATAAAATTGACACTGACAGCATATTGGCAAGGTTAAAACAATACTATTAGTACAAGCATTTAATCCCAATAAAAAGGAAATAATGTCTTTTTTTTTAGTATTCTTTTGAAGCATTACTGCCTGATTACTTCATAATATCTTTATCTCTTAGTTATTCCTTGCCAATACTGTGCTTCACTCCTCTGTCTGTGAAGAATGTCATTTTCTCCCCAGATAGAAACAGAATTTCTTTCAGTGGCTGTGAAATTCTTTCATATTTCTGATACCCTTACAGGGATCTCCAACAGTGATTTATCATGGGAAATGGGTTTTAATTACTACCATAATTTGCATTGACATTGCAACAATCTGTAAGCTTGTTTCCGTTGTTTGGCGAAATGTGACTGTTTGCATAAGCAGTAACTTGCCATTTCCTTCATGCTGGCGACACTGAGTTCCTGGAGAAATTAGTGCATCCTCTGCTCCCTCATAAGTCAGTGGCATTTTGCCTTCAACTTGCATGGGAAAAAAATAAAGTTCCAGGTAAGAAATTGCTGAATGAGCAGCTCTTTACACCTTTTTCTTTACAGAAAGCTAATCCTTTCATGAGATTCAAGAAAAATCATACAAAACCTTTTGTTTCTTTCATTATACTATCCTAGCAGCCAAGGGTCACTGCTGAAATGTTATGTCTGCTAGAGACTGCCAAGGTTTGTCATTAAGCACGATCACTTGGGAATGTTCCAAACGTTAATACTTTTATATTTGAGATAATGATATTTTCAGTCAAGAAATATGCAATTTTTGCCAAACCCAAGCAATGCAAATGCAACTTTTCTTTGGTCGTATTGGCAGGACCTGTATCACGTGGCAGGTGTCCTCCACAGCTTTGGTCCCCTGAGAGGTTGCTCTGGGGCCCTTCTGGAACATTTTGAGGTTCCCTCTTGACTTTGAGCCTGGGTTTCCTCTGCAGAACTAGCCAGGATTGTCTGGAAATGATGCACATCTGAGTCTTATCCCAGCAAGAGAAACACTCCTGGATCCCACACTGTGGAGGAAGAATTTATCATTGCCTATTCCCATTATTCTGCCTCTCTGTTCATTTTGTGACAAACCATAACAGAATAACTAGCAAATGTTCAGTCTTCCCATTGTTTGTAGTGTATTTTTCAAACATTATTTGTTATTTTCACTTATCAAAAATCAAGGTGACATGGAAATTTTTCTATTTTCACACAACACATTAACTCTGACTTCACCTGTGCAACAAACACATTGAAAACATAATCACTCATCCTACTGCCACTGGAGATCAGCAATTCCCCATCAACACAGAAGGAAAACAAGAATGGTTTGTGTCCTGGATGAAAGGAGAGGTGCCTGCCAAGGAAGGTGGGAACCTCCCTTGGAATGGAAATATTACCCCCTTCCCTCCTAATTATTATATCTTTGAAATTACTGGGCTTTCAGGCAAAGATATGGGAAATGGAACAACAGTTCTTTACTATAATAGGTAGGTATAGATATAGATATTGTTGTAGATGTAGATGCAGATGTAGATGTAGATATAGAGAGATAGAGATGATAGAGATGATAGGGATGATAGAGATGATAGAGGTAGAGATAGAGAGATATAGAGATAGATAGAGATAGAGATAGAGATATAGAGATAGAGATAGAGATGAAGATATAAAACAAGGCAAACAAACAGCAACAGCAGCAGCAACAACAAAAATAACCAGAAACCCAGCCACAGCCTTCTCTCAGCCACAGGCACTTTCCCCTTCGGTGCAGTTCTGGTCAGTGCCAGCAGGGGCGCTGCTGGCTCCTGGCTGGGCAGGGCAGTTGTGATGATTCCTCCATGGCTGCAGGGGGCACTGTGGTGCAAATCCGGCCACCTCAGTCATGGAAAATGGCAGAAGTGATGGAAAGGAGGCTTCCTTTACAAACTCCTGGGAAGCAGCCTGTCCCAGTGCCTCTCCGAATGGTGAAGTAGGATGTAGCAGGAACCTCAGAAGCAGCAAGCTGTAACATCACACATAGGGTGGGAAACAAAGTAAGAAAAACTCTGAAGCCCATTGGATGTCAGGTTAAAGTGTAGTAAGAAAAGCCTGAAGCAGTGGCAGAGAACAGCAGCCAGGCTCCCACATGCAGCTGGAGAGGCTCCCTCAGCGGTGGGGGGAGGGGGTTGGGGTCCCAGGTTTTCCCCTCAGGCACCCAGATGGTGACAGTCCTTTCCAGTGAGTTTGGGTCTTGAACAGGCCCCAGTTCAAGGGCCACTCTTACTAGCAAGGACTCACGCATGGTAGGAAAACAGCAAAGGGCTGAACTCTGCCATGGCAGTGAATGCTCCCCACAGCAGCAGCCTGGCACCAAGACCACGAGTGTCTCACCTCCAATCCCGAGAGAGAGAAAGAGTGAGAGAGAGATAGAGAGCTGAGCCCAGCCCCTCAGCCCCCAGCCAAAATGCCTCCCTATCTCTGTACTTCCCAAGGAAAAAAAACAGCTAAGAGACTGCTGCCAGCTGCACTCTTGCCTCTATCTTGGCCACATCTTTTGTCTCTCTTAAGTATCCATTGTACCCATCATTCCCATCTCTTAGGCAACAAATGGGAGAAAATGCCTTAAAAAAAAAAAAAAGAAAAATAAAAATCCTAACCTCTAACAGTCTGCTCTTATGTTTGGCAAACCTGTATCTTCTATTTGTAATAAAAATACTTTATGCATATAAACTACATTTCATGCAAAGATCCCTCTTGCATTACAAAGGTTGAATTATCATCATCCTTGTTTTACAAATGGCCTGCCAGTGTCACAATGAAAAACGTTATATCATTGTTCCTTCAGCTAGATCTTTTTAATCACTAGTGGCCAGGGCTGAGTTTAAAATTAAACTCCCACGCCAAGTATCAAACTAGTATTTAACCCTCCTCACTGTCCCCTGGTGATGTTTCATGGAAGTAATAGCAGTGAGATTGAACACGTTGCTGAGCTGCATATTTGTAAAAGAACATCCCTAAGATCAGTGAACATTCCACTCTGCCAACAGTTTGAGCTGATCCTAGAGTAAAGCAGGATTTATCTAGGTGGGTACCCCTCAGGAAGTTGTAAAACCACACAGAGAAGTACATAGGGCGATGTCACTAAAGCAGAAATAAGTCCACAGCATTTATGATTACAGAGCAGACAATCTTTCCTTTAGGAAACAAACTGTTGGAGGCGAGAGTGTAAGTTTTTTCATTCTGTATGTGCGCTGGAAGGTTTTGAGATCCTTTCATGGACACAAGACAAAACAGTAAGAAATTCATCCTTCCAGTCAGGTCATAGAAGCCTAAAGTGTGGCAAGAAAACAAGGGAGCATGATTTGCAGCCTGGAAGACACTCAAGGAGCAGAAGAAGAGACCAAGAGTAAAGTCCAGAGCAGAGCCAGGGTAATTCCAGGGGGGAATGAGATGCCCTTATTGCCTCCCCAGACCTTCAGAAAGTGGCAGATGCTGGCTGAGCCTCCTTCTAGTCCACAGGGAACACCTGCAAGTGGAGCCTCCTCTCCATGCTGATGGGACAGCCCATCCCTATGTAACTCTCTGCTATACACACTCAATAGCAATATAATTTGAAATACATTTTTTCAGGGACTCTAACTTCATGCAGGAATGGAACAGAAACCCCTTAAATAGATCTGACTGGAGTTATGATCCAAAAGGATTTGTTATATAAACAAATCTAACTTCTGCTAGTTCATAAGCTAGAGGATGTCACAAATACGTTTCTATTCTTTAGGGTCAAAGACTGAATTAAACTAGGAAATTTCAGTCTTCAGGTAGCTTAACAGTCAAAGCTACAAGCAAAGAATGGGGTAGGCAGAGATTCTCAGTATCCATAAACCCAAGAGATATGGCAAAAGAGCTCCAGCCTGGGAAATTTGAGGTAACCCCTTACCCCCCACAGAACCTCTCTCAAAATGAGAAGCAGAAATTCCTTCCTAAACCTAACTTGTAGATCAGTATTAATCTGATGAGGAAGTGAAGGTTCAGGCTGAGGAACCTCAATGCCATCTTAAAGCATGTGTGCCCTTTCTGCATTCCCATTGCTGGCTATAGTTGATCTCTCATGCTTCAGGGGAAGGCAAAACATGTCCATGAGCTCTGAAAAGTGTATAATTGCCATTTGGACTCTGAGAGGAAAAATCCTTTCCCCATATATTTGCAGAGATTGTGAACTACCTTACACTGAGCAGGAAAAGGCTTGAATGATATACAAGCAAGACTGAGAAGTCTCAGAGACAATGCAAAAAGGGTGTGAGTATGGTTTCACACACTTATTAGCCTGTCACAGGCTAGCTAGACTCCAAAAAGCTGCAACAGAACATGCATTTTTCAAAGTCTATAGTCCTGTGTTGATGGTGCAGCATTAACTTTGCTTGTACTACTTGTCACCAATGATAGTGTTATTTTAATGTTACAGGGACAATCATGGCAAAAGATAATGGAAAGAGGTTGCCAGTAGTAAAAACCATTCTCTACAGGCCTCCTTGTCTCATCAGCAAAAACTTGGCAGTGCTAGTATCAGTTTTACCAGAGCACAGCAGAGCCATGTGGATGTTTATGGCAATAGCAGTGGTATTAAATACATGAGGAAGTTACAGAAAACACTGATTTTTTCTTCTGGACCTTATTCAGCTCCTCTGCCAATACCCTCAGTTGGGCAAGTTGTCTGTCATTTGTACTTGCTGAGCTACTTCTTGGCACTGGTTATATAGCTTTTAACTTTTCCTAATGATTCTACAAGCTTGTGAACAGATGTATTTTAAGTATTAACCAGTTTTTCCAGTTCACTTGGAATATAGCAGTAACCTCATCAAAAGTGGGTGCACTCTTGCAGTACTGATAGAGACATATTTCCCATCTTTCTTCTTTGAGATTCACAGGCATTTTTTCATATGTACTTCAATTGTAGCAGTAAAAATATCTGCTGGATATCCATACATTTCACCAGCATGTATGGTGGATGCCTCCTGTCTGGGTCAGTGCATGTAATAATTTGTCGCCCATGGAATTTGTTCAATTCAGCTTAGTCTGAGGAATCAAACATGTGAATTCTAATAGAAATGTAAAATGTATGTTCCTAAAAATATTAATCTCAAGAGGAGCAACCACTAAGTAAAGACTGGGAATAATAGAAAAAAATCCTATATTTTGTAAATTCAGCAGGATAAGAGGTATGAAATACATGCATGAGAGTTGTTGCCTTTGACTGTAAAAAATACATTGCACTGCCTTGTGTGTGATGACAATTTCAGGCTACATGGCTGTTAGTTAATCTAGTTTTCCACAGCTGTATGAAAGGAAGATGCTTATCCCCTTATAATCCCAGACTTCAGTAATTTAAAATCCTAACACTTTTTTTTTTTTTTTTTTAATTGTAGCTCAACCTAGGAGTTCACTATTTTAGCCTCAGAGGAGTCAGAGGAAAGCTCTCACAGAAGGATACAAAACCCCAAACGAAATTCCTGCGTCTGTATCGAGCTCATGGAGTTTTAACTACCTGTCTTTGCACGGGTAGCCACCATCCTTCTGTGGGCAGCCCAGCACAGAGCCCTGCTGCAGGGACACCACTCTGTCTGAGCTGTTGTTAGCCCTCAGAAGGGGCTGTAAGCCATACACAGCAGCTGGCAGGTGGGAAGCAGAGTCTCTGAGGATGAGTGAAGTAAATGCTGTGAGGTGAGCAGGGAAACTAATTTCCTTAAACTTACACAGCCAGCGGCTGTTTGAGTAGGGAGCAGAGGTAGGTCTTCCCTTAATCTGACTTCCAACAAGTATCTCCCAAAAGTGTGTGTGCATTTCTCCTGTGTGGAACTCACTTCTTTCTTCTCAATTTTGTTAAAGCTTTTCAACCTAATCTTACTTTGAATTCACCTAGCATCAACTTCCAGCATTTCTACTCTGCTATGCCTTCATCTTCAAGGCATTCTGTTGCCAGCTTTACTGGCATTCTTCTGAGTATTCTGTATTTTCACCTCCTTTGGGTCCCCAGCAGCTGTTGGACTAGTGAAAAAGGGAAGTAAAATACTGGCCAACAATGTAAGTAGGGAAAAGAATGACCAAAATACCTTGGAAATCTGGGTAGAATTATTTCATACACACAAAGGATCTTATTTTGGTTTTTCTGTTTTAAACACATCTGGACTTTAGAAGGATGAGAGGTCTGAGTCCTCTGCAAAATCAAGTGAAGTTGCAAAACAGATCCAGATACCAGTGGCTGTGTGGCTCAAGGACTGATAGCTAGAAGCATTGAATTTACATTGAAGTCCTTCCTTGAAGCTTGTTTCTGCCTAGAAATGATCTAATGCCATTGTTGTCTGTTGGCTCACAGGCATACCGTCTCTGGAGTGCAGGAAATAAAACCTGGTGATGTTTGTTCAAGTTTTGGAGAATTGCTCACAGTCACTATTTTATGCCTTTTCAATAACTTCTTTGGAGAGAACAAGTATGGAATGAAAATGCTCTCATTCCTCTAGACCAGAGTTGATTATAGCACTAAGTCAGAACTAGGATGACTGCTCTGTGATGCCTGGGAAAAAAAAGAAAAGGGGAAAAAAAAAAAAAAGAAAAAAAAAAAAAGGAGCATAATGTTTATCTTCTGTTCAGAGAAGAGTTTGCTTAGTTACTGACTACAACAGATATGTGGAATGTGTGGCCCAGCCATGTTCAAACCAAGAAACTATGGCAAAGACAGTAGGTTGCCTGATTTATCTGCTACCTGAAATCAAGATAATAAATTAATAATATGCTTCTCTCTGTGGATCTTTGTGCAGGTTAAGGCTTTTAAGGAAATATGGGCAGACGCAGCTGCCATGGGAAAAATGGAGGTCTGTCAAAACAAGATGATTTCATAAAAATATTTGGGCTTTCTTAAAACTTTTGTTAGGAATTAAAAGAGAAATTTTTGCTACAAATAATAAAAATGACTGATTTTTCTGATTCAATCCTTTCTGACTTTTTTCTATTTTTTTTTAAATTAAAAATAGCCCAAAACTTTTAATGTTATGAAACCCAAAATATTTTAATTACCCAGAACTCATAGATTTTTTTTCATTTCAAAATGAAACCATATTTCAGTATCCTGAAAGAGGCTCATGAGAATGAGTTTATACTCTCTTCACATTTCATGTGTTTGAATTGTCTTATTTTGATGCATTCACTTCTTTCTGTCTCTGTTTTGCCAAAAGTGTAGTACTCAAGTGTTAATAGAAAAATACCTTAGGAACCAAAAGCTGAAAGTCACATTACAGGTGTTTCTGGATGGGGCAACCTTGACGTGATGAATGACAAATCTCAAATGAGGAATCCTATTTAACACTTGAATTAATATTAAATTTACAGTGTAAAACAAAGTATTTAAAGAAATTAATAGGAAAAGATGAATTCACAAGAAGTCTTAGGTAATGGAATTTCCCTTTCTGTGCTCTTTCAGTATTTTTCACTTTGTGTCTTATTTGCTTGGATCCATTTATGACATAATATTCCATTCAAGTAAGTTATAATATCTTTTTCTTAGTATTTCTAAGTCACCAGTACCTCTAACATTGCTTCATTGCAAAGATGCCAAGAGTTTACAGGATTAAAAGATTCAATCAGGTAATTACACAGATATTAAGGATCTTTACAGTTGTGTTACATATATTTTTCTTAATCCTACCAGGTGTAGAAATCCTCACATTTCAAACCAGAAAATGACTCAAAGGGAGAAACACCTATTTCACTGGATACTTAATACCTTAGCTAGTGACTTCTCAGTTGTCTGAAACATTTATGGTGGTTGACTTGTCTTTGCAAAAACTTAAAAGAGAAATGGGACTAAATGAGATGCCATATTTATTCGCCAATTTTCTTCACTTACTTAACATATTAAGCCTCATGTAACCGAGAAGCAAATCATCACATTATTTTCCCCAAAACCAAGATGCTTTTAATTCAATTAACTTCTCACAGAAAGAGACAGTCTGCTATAGACATTTATGTAGTCGATATAAACTCTGAAAGCTGAGCACCTTTCCTATCTTGGTGCCCCAGCCCTTCCCCAGGCCAGCTTAGTTGACAGATGACCCACATGGTTTGCAGAGGAAGCAGAAAGCTCTTCAAGAATGCTAAGAGCTCCAAAAAGCATGGGGATGAGTCCAAATTTCAAGGTCCTAAGAAATGTCTCCATCTCTGAAAAAAATTAGGTGTGGGGTACTGCACTGGGGGAAGGATAACCCTAAGTACCAGTAGAGGCTGGGGGCTGACCCAATAAAGAGCACCTCTGCAGAGAAGGATATGGAAGTCTTGGTGGAAGACAAGTTGACCAAGAACAAGTAGTGCCCTTATGACCAGGAGTGCCAATGGTATCCTAGGGTGCATCAGGAAAAGTGTGGCCAGTAGGTCGAGGGCGGTGATCCTGTCCCTCTGCTCAGCCGTGGTGAGGCCACATCTGGAGTGCTGTGCCCAGTTCTGGGCTCCTTGGTGCAAGACAAGGAGCTACTAGAGAGGGTCAGCAGAGGGGCACAAAGATGATCAGGGGTCTGAAGATCTTTTATGATGAGAGACTGGGGGAGCTGGGCTTGTTTAGTCTGGAGAAGACTGAGAGGGGAACTTATCAACACCTGTAAATACCTCAAAGGCAGGTGCCAAGAGGATGGTGCCAGACTTTTTGGTGGTGCCTAGTGATAGGACAAGGGCAATGGACATAAACTAAAATACAAGAAGTTTCATCTCAACATGAGGAAAAACTTCTTTACATTGAGGGTGGCAAAGCAATGAAATAGGCTGCCCAGGGGCATTGTGGATTCTCACTCTCTGGAACTGTTCAAAATCCACATGGACACATTGCAGTGTAAACGAATCTGTTATTTAAAAAACTTCCTAAACTAAATCTAAACTAAATCTAATCTAAACTAATTCTGTGATTTTGTGATGACAAAGATGATATTTGGATAAATAAGCACGGTCAGTCCCACCCTCATGCTTCTGCATATCATTGTTAGTACATTTTACTTTGTTATATCTCAGTGCTATCCCTTCACCCCCCATACCCCAATACTCTGGCCTCCACAGCTTGCTGTTCTAGTAGTGCATTTTGACAAAATTCTCCCTCCCTTTTAAGAGATCTGGAGTGACAGCAAACAACTTGGCAGTATCAGATAACCCAAAGACAGGAGTTGCTTGGTGTTCTGAAGTTGTGTCACGTGTATATACAAGTTAGCTTGAGGCTGCTTTGTTGTTTCTACCAAAGCTGGTCAGCATGCCAGATCACTGTTTCAGGTGAAGCAGATAAATGCACACCTAGAGCAGTCTTCCAAATGTTTTTAGGAGATCCTGGTTAGACAGTGCCCAGGCAATGGAGAGAAAGTGTTTCTATGCAACTCCACCTGGCTGAGCTTCCTAGGCAGTCCTCCAACCCATCTTTTTCTACTTGAGATGTTCCTGTATCTGCCTCGAAGGGAATATTTACCCAGGGGATTTCAGAACAGTGAGAACCATTCCAAACTATACATCTTTTGCATGACATATTTTGTGCTTTGAAAAATAGCCACTGATCCTGTTTAGCTTGCATATAGGTGGCCACATTTCAGGTATCAAGGGTTCTGTTTGCAGCAAAATGGTTTCATATATGTTTCCACAGATAGCATCCAGAATTGGACAAGGATGATACAATTGATGCTGAGACCAAAGATGTCCTGACTGGCCTGTCAACCCACCCAGGCACAGTTTCCCCAGTAAGACTGAGCCCTAGTATGTGGTCTCTTCCCTCAAAAATGTGTTTTCACTAAGCTGTGTGCTTTGAACAGAAATTCTTTACCCTGAGGATGGTGAGGCACTGGCACAAATTTCTCAGAGAAGCTGTGGATGCCCTTCCCTGGCAGTGTTCAAGGCTTTGTTGGACAGAGCTCTGAACAGCCTGGTGTACCTGACGGTGTTCCTGCCCATGACAGGGGGTTTGGAACTGAATGATCTTTAAAGTCCCTTACAACCCAAACCATTCTATGATTCTGTTCTGTGAAGAAAAAGACAGCAGCCCCAGTTGGACCAGAAGACACGCCATCCTGAAATAACCCAGGGCCTGACTCACAGTCTCTGAAAGCCAGAGGAGAAATCCCAGCCGGGTTTCTCATAAAGTGCATGCAGTTGCTGAGGTGTTCTGAAAATATCCAAGTAAGTATGCAGCACCTTTCTGCTTCTTTTCAGACTTTAAGCAGGTATAACAGCTTTTGCACTTTCACATTTATTTTACTTTTTCTTCCTTTCATACAAAGTCTCGATCAATACAGGAGAGGGAAAAGATGGCGTGGGTTCATTCCTGTTTTTAGATAAACCAGATTGGTGAGGTTTCTGTGGCTGATGGACAAGCACTTGTGTGATCTGAGAATTGCCAAGGTTGGAAGAGACCTTAAAGATCATCAAGCCCAACCATCAACCCAGAAATCTTTGCTCACATCCACACATCTGGTACCTCCCACCACCCCAAGCAGCGCAGCCCTGCCCACAGCACTTCTCAGCAGCAATCACTGGTGTGTTAGTTAGCCTTGAGCCATGCCCCAGCAATGCCCAGGACAGAAATGGACAGAACAGGTCCAAAGCAACACAAGGGTGAATGTAAACAAGTCAGTGATTCATGTCATTGTGAGTCTGTATCCTGGTCCATCTTTATTCATCACAATAGAGACACTTGCTGCTCTGTGTTGTGCTTAATCTGCACTCACACATTGAAGTGGGCTATTAAAGCTACGGGGGTATCTCCACTGGTGCTGTGGCTCTGATGCAGGCTGCAAGGGGGGACCTAGAGACCCTTTGTTCCACCCCCAGCCTTCTCCATACCCCCCAGAGCACACAGCCCAATCCAGCCCTTGCTGCGTGCCTTGCCACTGCATCCCGTGCCTGTCCAGGCTGTTGCCCTTCCAAGATCACAAGTGGCATTATTTTACTTCTCTTAGACTTTGTGAGCCTGTTGTGAAAACAGTCAAGCTGAGACACCACCTGAAGGAATTTGGACTATTTCTGCTGTGTATTCGGGCACAGAGATTTTATTTGCCTGTAATAAGAAACATTACCTTCTCCTCCCCCCAATAAAATGATTCTTCTAATATTTAAGTTTCAAGACCATACACTGTGTTTATAACCCTCAGGCCCTGAAGTAAAATAAGATTGAGTTTCCCTCAGGTAAGTACTTCCAGACACTTTATCTGCTATATCATTACAACTATACCCTATTTGTTACTGTACTGTGTAACACAATACTTGCATTATATTCCACATAAAAAGCTGTTTCTGCAGCATCTTGTCATCATTTCACGAACGCAACTTTGAAGCCGTTTTGAATTCTGAATTCAGTGCATAACAGCGAAGGCTCAAGTGCACAACACCGTATTATTTACTCAGATGGGGTTAATTGCTGAATAAAAGAATGGTTCCTTTCAGTTTACCTTTTTACAATCTCACTCACACTGGATATGGAAGACAGGTAAGTCTGTGATAAATATCAAACTTTCTAATCAGAAACGAGCCCAGTCGTATTTGAAATCTTGAACTTAATCCAGAATCAGGAAATGCAGCCACTTGTGTTACTGTTGCTGAAAGAAGAAAATGACCTTTTTATTGTAGCTTACATTCACTATTGTACTTGTGAACCATGGGGAATGAAGCAGAAGAAATGCAAGGGCTTAAGAGACCTTCTTTTAACAAGAAAACTGAAATTGGGTGCAATAAAAATATATAGCCAATGTAAAGGCAGTGATTCTCCAGGGGAAATCTATGACTTTGACATGGATTCACTCCTAGCAAATTGTTCCTGCTTCCTAGCTACCATTAATATTTGCTTTCAGGCACCCATTGCCTTAAATTTGACTTCAGCCTCAGCGTGGGTTCGTTCGAATGTAGAAAAATTAATAACTTACACCCGTAACAGGAATATAAAAAGTGAAATGATTCTATAAATTATTACGTGGAGATTGACTTTCAGCAACCTTTTTTATTTCTCAGCAACGTTCCAGGGCAAATGCCTGCTGGATTATTTCATAATGACTCTCTGCTGATGACTAATTTACAGCTGAACTGGAATCCTGGACCAACATCAGTAACAGAGTGCCATAACTCAGTGGTGTGCTCTTGCACAGCAGACAGTGATACCAGAAGAGACCAAATGTTGGACCAGAAGAGATGAGAATCATAAAATTATACACAATTTTTTTGTGCATGGAACTCAGATGGAATTTATACTTTACATAAACTAAGTTTTTTACACGATCAGTTTATTGTGATGCCCTTCTGTGTCAATATTGCAGCAGGGGCTAAATTTTCCAAGCAGTCATAATAATGTGTAGGCATTTAAATTAAATGGATGGATTTTAAAACAGTTTTAAACTTTTTCAAAAGTTTTAGAAATACTGAGAGCCTTACACATTCCCTCAGGGCTGTCTGATCCTTTTT
>VYXD01011355.1:0-60570 GCA_013397195.1 Hylia prasina | reverse complement strand
AATCAGTTAACTTAATTATCTAGAGAAATCAGAGCCTAGCTATGAGTGAAAGTTTAAGTTGATGGGTCAGGCAGGGGAAAGATGTGAGAGCTTTCTGTGCATTTTTACAAAGTCTCAGTATCTTGTAAAAGAGACTCAGCCTTTTCTTCTGATCCCTAGATCTCATTTTTCACTCTCTCTGACTTTGAGGATAAGATTATTTTTTTTCCTTTTCACTGTTTCTACTATAAAATTATCCATAAGATACTTAAAATGAGATCAAACTAAATTAAAAAAAAACTTAGAGGAAGTTTGTTAAGCTGGCATATTATTGAATGAGGTACTGACTTTACTGAAAGGGTAACTCATACTCACTGAAAGCTAAACTCATACTTTTCTGGAAAAAGGTCTTGTGGATTTTTTTCTCATCAGCTCACTGACTCTTATAGGTCACTGTGAAAATTTCACCACAGAGCTTCAGCTGGAATGAATGCCAGCCTTACCTAGGTGTATTCTTGGCTGTGATGGGCAAAGATCATCCAAGGCCAGCACTAGCAATGCTGGTACCAGAAGATGGGAGAGTTGCTAAATCAATCCCACCAGAAACCTCTCCCAGCAGTGCTGTGTGTGATTCCCTGGTGTCCCATCTCAGCAATGGTGGTTATGATATGCCCCCTGAGTAATACTGTGTTCCCATTAACATGTGGACCTCATGCTCTCTGAGAACAGTAGTCATTCTCAGGAAGCAATTCTGTAATCCCACCTTGCTGCAGTGGAGTTTTAAAATTTTTTTCTCTCTTTTTTTTTTTTTTTTTTTAAATTCATGAAGAGGGAAAATAAGATCTTCTGAACTGAAAAAGAACAGCTGTGAAAAGCAAGAAAATACCTAAAACTGCAGCAGTCAGTCCTGTAGTGATGTTGAACTTGAGATCAACCTCAATCAGAATAACCTCCATGTCACTACTTTAAATCATTTAGAGTGATAGAGGACAGAAGGGGATATAACAGGCCAGAAAAGCTGTTATGAAAAGCATCCATCACTCATGATTAGCTCTGTAAATCTAGTAATCTGTGTGTCTCTAACCTGAGTACATAGCACTGACTGAAAAGCACATTTACTGAAATATAAAACTAGACCAGCAATCTGCCTCTCTTTTTCTATGTGAATGTCTATTCTAAAATACCTCTCGAATACCTGTTCAAAAATATTTCTCATTGCAGAGAAATTTCCATCACTTCCACCCAATATTTATACGCATAGAGTGTAGTCCTACTTGCTATAGCATGAACAGTGTCCTCCAACACAAAGTCTTTTCCTAATGATCCTAAGATGTATTTTTATGGATTGGTTATTTCCTTTCTCCTTCTTAGTTCTATTGAACTAAGCAGGCTGAACTTCTCACACAAGAAACACTCTCCCTTCCAGTCATCCCTTCTGGATGAAGAGGACTCACACACAGTCTTTTCCAGAAGCTCTGTCAGTAGCATTGACCTTTCCCTCCCTCTACTGGCACCTCCTAAAATCAAATAAACCTCTTTCACATGTATCATGCTGAGGAATCACAGACACCCTGTAGCAGACCAGTACCCCCAATCCTCCTTCTCTTCTGTTGTTTCATAGTAATGAAATAACATAACAGAAAAATCTTGCATTTTTTACATAAAATTTTGTCTTTACCACAAGAACTGTGTTATTTTAACCTCATACTTCTATTGCAGACCAGATGATGCTTCCCAGTTTGATATCATCAGCAAATGCCACTAATATACTTCTCTCTGTGTTAAAGCAATTCATGAGAACATTTTTTGAGATGAGTTCAAAAATATTTTTCATGTCCTCTGTAAATAACATCTTCCCAGTCAATTTTAATACCACTGCCAGTTACCATCTCTGTTTAATGTTTTTTTTCAGTTTCAGCAAAAAACTGTGCACAACATATTTGTACCAAAAAAAAGAAAAAAAATCTCCCTACTAGTGGTTTGGTAGCAGATAACAAGCATTTTGCAAGATTTTTGTTTGTTCTAAATATGCATTATGCCACAGAAGAAGGTATCACCTTCAGTCTGATTTGATCCACTTTGTTATATCCATTTTGTACTCTGTTCTATTTTGTTTCCCCCTATCTTTTTTGATTCTTCTTTTCAAGATTTTCTCTAAAGCCTTGCACACTGTTTAAACACACCTAAGAAACCTGGCCTGTCCAGAATCTCCTTTCCTTCCTTTTCAAACTTCTTCATATCCACCTTGGAGGTGGACCCTTGCTGCTGGACACCAGAAAGTTATCCCCTAAAACTGCATGATGGGGTTGTTGCACGACTCCTTTTAAATCAGGAAACTCCTAACCTGAGCTTCCATCTAAGCTCAGAGCTCAGGGAGCATTTGTCCCTCCTTCCCCAACAATGCTGGTTTCACTGTCAATGTGACTCTCCAGCCAAGAAGCAGGGAAGAATGGCTGTTAACTTGCTGGTGTGGCATTTGGAAACATAGCACGCTGAATTTCTTTAGTGTAGCTCCAGTTGTGATTCAACAATGACTTTGTGATGACACAAGAAAGAGTTAACAGAACAAAAACCCAAGTTCTGCTTCAAGTATTTTTACAACTTTCTTTACACCACAGAACTGCGGAGAAAAACATCTCAAGGGTTGCTCTTTTTTTTCCATTAGGTTGTCTGCTTTTACAGGTGTAGAGTTGATGTAAGATCTGAAAATCTCCATACATGAAAATGTGATGGTGAGATGGTCTGGAATGGAAACACTCAACTTGCCTGACCCAATGCTTGCAGGTTTATAACACAGTCACTTGCTAAACTGACAGTAACAGTCTGCAGTATGAATGCCTAATACTATGAAAGATGCAGTTTTCTCCCTGGTAGCTGGTTTACCTTGTCCTGGAGCAGTGTACACGAACTCTCCTCCCCAGCTCTTAGGAGAAGAGTCACGTGCTGAATTTTGCTTGTAATCTCCATAACAGAAGACAGATTCAGCCAATTCTTTCCTACCATTTTTTCCTGTAAGGATTTGCAAGATGTCTTTAAAATTGAATTACTTACCTACCATTATTCTGCCAGAAAGCTGAGTCAAGATGAATATTTGGAGTCAGAGTGAAGAGAGCTGACATTTTTGGTGTCACATCTTCTCATGGCCATATGATTCCACCAGACTGCTGTCATGTTCATGGTATTACTGGACAATTATGAAGGGACTTCACAGGGCTTTTAACTGAGCCTGTTGCTCCAAGAATGGTCAGCTCTTGGGTCAGCCCAGAGAGTTCAGGAATGTATTCCGTCAGCTCTTGAAAACCTCTGAGGATGGAGATTGTAGAATCTCTTTGGGTAAATTGCTGCCCTGCTTGACTGGCCACATGGGAAAAAGTTTCTCCTTTTACTCCATTGAAAACCTACTTTATTGAATTTCATTGTTATCTTGTCCCTTCCAGGTTTTCTGAACTCTTTACCTTTAGAAGTCTTCCCATGGATCCCATCTACCCATTTCCTGAACGAACCAAAGCTTGGTTTCCAAGAGCCCAGGATCTGTACCCAGCTATTCCCCCTCCTCACTCCCCTTGGGATCTTCAAATCCACTGGCTCATGGGCACTAAAATAGTAGTAGATGATACTGCTTTTCACATTGCCAACCATTTCTTCCTTGTAAATAGCAGATTTAGGTTTTTGTCATTCCTGACAGGTCCATTGAGTGCCTCTGCTGAGAGGCGATCCCTGATATTGTCCAAAAACCTCTCTGACTGTAGCATCCCATATTGTTGCTCTTCCAGAAAATGTCAGGAGATTGAAATACCCCATCAAATCCAGAGTCTCTGATGGAAGAACTTTCTTGAGTTGTTTAAAGAAGGTTTTGGCCACTTTCGTACCCTGTTCAGGTGGTCTGTAACACAATCCTACCAAAATGGCATCCTGACTCAGCTCTTTGGCCCTGGCACACAAGCTCTCACTCAGCCCATCATCCATCCCATACAAAAGCCCCATATGTTGAGCCTGTTCCTTAACACAGAGGGCAAGGCACACTCCTCTTCTGTGTCTCTCCTGAGACAAAAGCATGTTGCCATGAGAGCCTACCCCTTCACACCTGAGTTATTCCAGTGATGCTGTAGCTTTGTGAGTACATTCTGAGCTCTACTCCTTCCTGCTTCTTTCCCAGGCTCTGCTTTGGTGTACCTATACACCAAATCCAGCTCTAGCCAGTAGTGATGACGAAATGACAGTTTACAATTCTCAGAGGAGTAAGGAGAGAGGTCAGCAGAACTGTCACCTCAGAATTTCAGAGGGCAAACTCTGGCCTGTT
This sequence comes from Hylia prasina, assembly GCA_013397195.1. Taxonomy (NCBI): domain Eukaryota; kingdom Metazoa; phylum Chordata; class Aves; order Passeriformes; family Sylviidae; genus Hylia; species Hylia prasina. The sequence continues at coordinate 56,291 of VYXD01011355.1, read as the reverse complement.
TAGGAGACAAGTTGAGACAGTGTATATTTTTTTTTCCTTATGCAAAGACACCTCTTTCTCTGGAGTTCACGGAATTCATTGCATTACTGTTCCAAAGTGCCAGCCATGCAGAATAAGGGCATGTACTAGCACATAGAAAGCACAAAGGAAAGGAAGGTGGACAAAGGTAAATAAGATCCATACACATGAAAAATATTAATCCATTTCATTTTTTCTGATCTCAAAGAAGATGTTAATTTATGAGGACGAACATGAATGAACTAAGAGGAAGATAATATATGTCCTTCAAAGAACTAATAAAAATATTGTGAGTCTGTTGTCTATTTTGCACCTCCCAACACATTATTTTTGTTATTAGAATGTTGAACCTGTGCATATTTCTAACATCTCTGAAGCTAACCACACCATGAAACAGATACTGGAGGATGTCCACAGATGACCAAGGGGATTTTAGTAACGTGACTGATTTATACTGCCAGACAACACAGCATGGTCAGGCTGATGGAGCAAGACTTTCATCATGGTAGAAATGCCTGAGGCATAAGTAGAATTATTCCCAATTGCAAATTAGAAATTTTGGGTCAGTTGAACCTGATTTGTTCCAATTGTGGGAGTTGTTCAGTGTGACTTGTTTCTGTGTCATCTTGCCCTATACATTAGAAAAAAAAAATTACCTGTTAACTTTTTTTATATTTTTCCTTTTGATGCTGAATCTTTCTGACCAAGAGACACCAAAAAGTCAAAGGTCATTCAAGACTTGCTCCACTCTTTTGAGACAGAGTCCTCAGACAGACAGAACTGCTTTTCATGCAATTTATTGGCCGCGAAAAGGAATGGAAGAGAGGTAAAGAGATGGCCCATAAAAAAAGGTTGTTCTAGATTGTATCTGCTCTGGAATTTCACATCTGGAAAGGTGGAAAGTCAAAAGGCTCATTTTTGCCCTTTAGGTGTGGAAAAATGAGTATGTTTTATAAATAACATGTTCTTTCACTTGAGCAAAAAATAATAGCATGCTGTACATGACATTCCTTCTCTGAATAGGTGAGAGCGACATGGGGGCAGCAACATCTGAACTGAAGAGGGAGGTGAATCAAATTCTAATTCTTCTTACCTATGACAAAAACTCCAACTAGAGAGGTACAAATCAATCTGGACAGAATAACAGCCCAGACAATTCCGTGGTTTATTGAATATGACTGCAAAATGGATTTTGTTTTCCATTTTCTCAAAGGTACAGATATCAGACAGATACACTTACCAGATACAGAATTTTGACCTGCCCATTTTATGCTTTTTGAAGGTAGTTTGGTTTTGTGTAAATTGCTTTTCTATGTTATTCCATAAAGTTCTATAACATTCTGTTCTTCAAGAATTCCTGGTCCTACTAGCTAGGTCAGAAAGGTCTTGTTGGTGGCCCATCAGACAGTCTGGCAATACCAGGCAGCTCTGCTCAGCCCACTGCCTTTTTGCTGACCCTGACTGGAGCTGAGAGTAGTAGAGATCAAAATCAGTCAAAATCAGATCAAAATCAGGTCCAAGACCCAGCAGGTCTAGATCCAACAGCTCCTCCCCTGCTCTCTTCCACCTAGTATTTAAAGCATGGACTGCCATGAGTGAAACCTGGCACCTAATCTCCCAGCCTCTGAAAAGCTGAATAAGCTTGTGATAAACAAGTTAGATTCTGAAGGTTGCCCCTAGGGGTGTATTTAGCACACAAGGGATCTTTAATGACATAATTGAATGAACCAAAGTCTCACACTTTCCTGAGCCTTTAGCTTTATTCTATCCTTCTTCCCAGTCTTCAGAGGACAACAAACACAGATTTCCCAATGGTATTATTGATGTGAGAATATCACTAGAATCAACTGATTGAATATGAGCTGACAACAATTAACAATATTACTTCCAGGTTATTTTTAGCTGTGCATATTGTGTAGATAGATGAAGTGCCTAATGAAAGGAAATTCTGCATCTTTTATAGCTCATGTGGGAGAAAGGAAGGCTCATCTCCTTTCTGGTTCTGTAATACAGACTGAGCCCTGAGCTTGTGAATGATCATGCCTGGGAGAAAGTGAGAGTCAATTTCTCATCACACATGACAGTTTGGCTACCCACGTGGATGTTTCAGCATCCATGATGGTGCAGAACTAGAAAAATTACTCACCTGTGATTTCTGTGGCCTTCTTCCAGCAGAGATTTACAGCATCTAATGGTGAGGCATATTTTAGCTATTCCTAATGGGTATAAACAGCCCAAGCTTGAGTCATTACATGTTCTTTTGGATGCATCAGCCTCAGATACATCATAGCTGTCTTGAAAATTTGATGTTCACTGCTTTTTAAAATCTATAATGTAAAAAAAAAAAAAAATTACAATGATTTATTTAAGGCTCTTGCCTGGATTCACATGGATGAGTCTCTGCATATTGTTGATATCTATCAGAGTGACTGTTCAATACAGCGAAAAAACATGTATGCATCTCAGAAGTGAGGAAAAATGGAGAAATTTCCTTATAGTTAGGGGTTCAAAATTATATTCTTTTAGGACCATGTGAAGAAGTTTTCCAAAACTTCTTATTTTCTGCTTTTTTATTTCTTGCATGCAATACACTGACGTAGGTGAGAAGAGAAATACTCCTTTTTCCTTCTTGATTCTCTTTGGCCCCCTCTCTCCCTTTCCAGGAGGGCTGAGGAGATCAGGACGTTTTCTGACACAGCCTACACAGCAAAGACACAAAGATGCTTCAGATGCTCTGTTGCAGTGAAGGTATTGTTGTCCATAAGACAGGCAGATTTCAGCTCAGAAAGGTCCAAGCTGGGTTAGTATGCTCTCCAAATTCCACTGCTTGGAAAACTCCAGTTTGATAGAGAGGTTTGACACAAAGTTGGGACTTCTCCTTTCCTATATTTAATGCCATGCAGGTGTGGGGCAGACAGGGCACAAGGTGCAAAGGGATGATGGTGCAGAGCTGCCCAGGGGGGTGCTGCCAAGCAGGGGTCCTTAGGATATGGAGCTCCTCCTCAGCTGTGTGCTGTGGCAGCTATTACCATGCAGGACACACAGCAACTCAGGCACACCAGCATATGTCATGGAGCTGGAGGGAGGCCACAGTATTGTGCTGCAAATGGGTCAGGCATGTGCTGACCACCAGGGAAAGCGGGGAGAGACAGAGGGATGAGTCTGCCCCAAAATCAGCTTCAAGATGTGCCTGTCAGCAGAGAAAACACACAGCAGCGCAAGCACTGTGCAGCAGATCACAGGCCTCATCCACCAGGCAACTCTTGCACCTTGAATTTGAGGTTAGGGCTCAAGGAAAGGTTGAGCAAATGCTGAAGGAGCTCACTGTGAACTTCTGACCAGGGACCAGATTAACTTTACTGCTACTTTATAATCACAGCTCTACACTGCACACACAATAGAACCTGGAGTGGTCATGGTTCTCCACACGCAGACAGCTTTGGTGGGACTGAATTTTTCCACACAAGGTCCTCTGCCTGGTGCCTCAGTCAACTCCTGGCACCATATGGAAACAGGAGCCAGTTTGATATGTCTTCGAAGCAACCCATTTCAGGAATCTGACTTCTAGTGTCATCCCAGGAATCCTGCTGGCCCTGGGGTCATTATCACCCCCCTAGGAGGGGGAAGGAGCAGGCTCTGCAGCCAAGCCTGCAGCCTGCACACAGCGCAGCCTGGGCTCGCATTCCTCCTGCACAGCTGTATCGTGTTGCTTGCGTGGTGCTTTGCATGGTGTGAGGACAGTGCCACTGGCAGGCCTGAGAGCTCCTGTCTGCTTCATCACAAGCATTTAGGGCCAACTTCAGCTCCAAACTCGCAGCTCCTCCATCTGCACTAAGTTGCAAGGGGGAAGAAGGAGGTGTATTGAGGCGGGAACCCAGTCCTTGCAGCCAGCTCTGGAGCTGAAGGAACACTGTGAAATACAACATTGCCTGCTCTGCAGGGGGACAAACCTGGAATCTCTGAATGAGCTTTAAATGGATTAGTTACACCCCATCAAACTCTTGTGGGCATTTTATTATTCAGTATTAAAGTGACCTGATTTCAGCATAGCTTAATTCCATTTGTAATGCTGTTAAGCTAAATCTGAAATTGAAGGCTTTATTACAGTTGGTAAATCCTCTCTGCATCTCTGGTTAATTTGGATTAACTTTCTGAAGAGACCTTCCCTGCCTGAACCCTGCAGGTGATCAATTCAGTTATAGCATCTGTCACTCCTCTCTGCTAAGAGTGCCAGGAGAAAAACATGTGCTGAGATGGAGTGCTCCCCACTGCAGGCTGAAGGAGCAGGAGAGGGTCAGCCACCAGAGACTACTCCCCATGCACGTCAACACTTAAAACACTTCTTTCCAGAGCTTAATGGCCAGCTGCCTCCTTAGGCAGGTACCACGTGGTCTCGATGCCAGAGGAGCAATACAGGAGGGGAGACTGGCCTCCCTGGAACAAGAGATCCTGTCACTGCCACTGCTGTGAGAAACAACAGGGAGAAGCCCTGGCAGCATCTGGTTTTCTCAGCTGAAAGAGGAAGGGAAGGAGGTGCACCCATGTGTCCTCCTCTTTAGCCTTTTCAAGGTGAATGGCTTTGAGATGCTCTCTTGGTTAGGCTTCCACACTTGCAGGGATCCTTCTGCAGACTGCTACTTGCCAAGTCTTTGCTCAGGAGAGCTGATATTTCCTAAAGATGGTAAGTCTAATGGTCAAGGTGACAACCTTGTCTATCCAAGTGTATCCAGGCCTCAGCAGCTGAGTGGTCATTCCTACTTTAGGAATAACCTGTTGGACTTCAGTCTCACAGATCTGCCACAGCCACTGGGCTTTTCTGCCTCTCTGGTGTGCATACATTTCTGTACTTTCCAAAGTGACCAGAAAGGCTCTGGTTCTGCCTGAATCTGAACATTATTCACTTCATGAATATTTGTCTAAGATGTCTGGTTGTTAAGGCCAAATGAAGCCTTCACTTCCTCTACAAATATTTGTGCAATGACCTATAACTACTGGCCAACATGCCTGCCAGCAGCCCATTACATGACATCCCATTTTACAATTAACTATTATCATTTGATAACCTCTTGAGGTTAAGAATACAGATGTAAGATCCCCAAGATTCCTAATGGGGATACTTCATATCAGAAGTATGTTTCCCTTGAGGATGACATCACCACAGGGACACATACTTCAAATATTTTGGCCACCATATTTTGAAAGCTTCTTTGGAAATACAAAAGTGCTTTTTGAGCCCTGAAAGAGCTATTCTATTAGTCTCAAGCAAACATACTACCATTTAACTCTTTGGAAAGCCTTGAACAATAACAACACAATGTGTCACGGGGAAACAAAGAATGGTAGTGTAGCTAAAAAAAAAAGAATATGTTTGGTATATATTTTTGGTATTACCAGAAAATAGTTCTTTACTGGGTACTACACACACACACACACTCACACTTTTTTTTTTTTTTTTTGTGATGAGGCAGTTCAAATGGAGGCTGAGCCACAATTTCAGAGCAAGATCCTGACTACTAATAAATGGTCAGTGTCCACAGTATTCCATTAGCTAAACTGAAAACTTTAGCCTGAACCACTCCCACCTGTTGAGCTCTGGAGAAAGTTGTAAGTAGCTGTAGTCTTACCTTTATTTACAGACAGGAATCTCACTAGAGCCTAGGTACTCAAGCTAAATCACTTGGCTGTTAAATTCAGTAGTAAAAGGTTATGCTTATGTGGGTATGCATATACATATATACAAAAATGCATATGTATGTTTTTGTGCATGTGTATGTATATAATTTGGATATACAATTACATGAATAATTTACTAGTCATTTTGTTTTAGGGGTTTTTTAAATTATTTTTTCTTTTAATGTCTTCACTTCTATTTATAACATGCTTTATGTGTCTCAGATTATGCAATTTAGGAAAGCAGACTATGAAATGAGCAGCATTTCCTATCCTTTCAACTACTGAAGGCTCCTTTTGCTTATAAATATAAGTAAAGTTCAGTGTATTTAAGGATGTTATCCTGCTGAGGAAAAGTACAGTTCATGGAGACAATGCAGATTAAAGAGGAGTTACCTTTCTTATTTGAGGGTGTGAAATTGATTTAAGTAGTGTACTTGGGGACAGGGAAGCAAAAATTCAGGTTCCTGCCCCTCCTTTTTGACATAAGCAAGACTTAATTCAGTTTGGGCCTTCTTACTGTGACTGTTGCAAGGACCAAGAGTATTCCACCACCAAGGCCATTATCTATGAGGTATGACACTTATTAAATGTGGGATGGCACTTATTAAATGCACTTTAATTACCTGAAGTTTTTCTTGTTGCTGATGAACAGGTCAATAGCTGCTCTAAGATGTTTTCTTTCTTCCCAATATTCATACTACATTAATTACAAATAAGAGTTCATGAAGGATTAGCATAATTCAAAAGGTAGAATGAATTAGTATTATCTCTATAAACCTTCATTTCCTGATTAATTTGACAATATGGAATGCAAAATCATCCACATGACATTCCAGTGACAATAAATTAAAAATTAATATTCAAGTCTTCATTTAACAAAATAAGTCTGGTTTAGGTGTCGAACCTCATAAATGTTTTTTGAAGTCAGCATCCTAGAATTGCTTCCTTTCTCAAAGACTTCAGAGAACTTGATAGAAAATAATTTGACAGACAATCTTTAAAGATTTATTAAATAGGGATGATGATAAGAAGTCATAATTTAAAAAAAAAATTATAACTGAAATCTTAGTGTAGAATTAATGCTAATTATCTTAGTGCTATAGTTTGAAAGCCAGTGGTGTATTTGAAAACATGGATAATTTATCTGAAGCTTTAAGAATGAAAACATAGTTCTGCTTTTAACAAACTGTATTAATACCTATGTATATAGACGTCTATTTATACTGTGAGACATATTAATTACATTAATTTAAAGTTAAGGTAGACTGTAGCTTACTTCCAACAGTTCAGACAACCAACATTTTGGATGCTTTGATAACACACCTGGGGCACCTGCTCCTTCTTCCACGTGTATCCAGAATCAGACTTAGCACAACTGGAAGGCAGACTTAGAAAAAGCGAATTGCATCATGTTCACATTTTGAAAACAAAATACCTGTTCTTTTGAAAAATAACAGTCAAAAAGCTGTCAGCTAAACTTCCACTGAAAAGTGATCCATTAATTTTCCAACTTACTGGGAAATCTGGACATAGGCTTTGCCTTAGTCTTTCTAGAATGGTTACAGAAAAACAGATGTGCTTTCTGGACTGAAAAGCTAAGACAGAGAAAAATACACATCTATCATATGGGATTTACATTTTACATTGCTGTAGAACTGTCCCCTTGGCTGTTTTTCTTGTCCTGCAAGATAACTATCTTCTCTGTAGGGGATGGTCTGCAATTCTGATTTCAGTGAAACACCTCCCAAAATACAGCATAGAGGGAATGGGACAAACACTCCCTATGACTGTTGGGTTTTTTCCTCATGCTTCAGTCTCATTCTATTTAGGCTTTTATCTCACACTTACCAATTGAGTTTTTCAGTGCATCAGCCTGGTTGCAGACTGGAACAAAGGGAAGCAGAAGACAATCTGATCCTATTAGGCAACATGGTTCCTGCCTGCACATTTTTACCATGTTAAATATGATCACAACAGCACTGTTAAGGTTGCATTGGATCTGTTACTTGGAAAAATACCATCACTACCCATAATTAATAAACAAGTAATTTGATGCAGAAATATTGCAGTATAAAATTTGCCTAACACACAGAGACTGGGTTAGCATGGCTACGGCAAATCACTCTTTTTATTATGAACACCAGTGTAAGAAAAGAAAAGAGAAAAAGAGATTGGCAGGAACTGAGCTTTCAGTTGATAGACACATGAAAGTGCATGAAATACGCATTTGCTGGCCTAACAGCCCATGAGAGAATGTTACCCCAAGAAGAAATGAAGAAATATTTGAAAAACACAGTGAAGCTCACAGAGTGATACCAAATTAAACAGATTTCATTTTTAGTTTTTGACATTACTAGACAATGGACTTCACAAATCACTAACACACACTGATTCTAATGTGACCTAAAAATTATAGGAACTTAGGAGAAGGAATAAAACACCCTCAAATTCAGTTTAAAAGTACAGATGTCTTTGTTTTTTCACTGGCAACTTCAACACTATTGCCTTTGGACATTTTATTTTTAAGAAACATCTGTCCAATTTGGATCTGTCATACTGCAACTGTGATTAGTTAGAGATGTTACAAAAAGTGAAATTACTTATGCAAGTCAAGTCTACAGAGTTAGTATATCATGAACACAAAGTAATGAACTTCCTGAAAACAAAAATCTGAATTTCTCTGTTGTCTTTTACCCATGGACCCCAAACCACCTGAAAAGCATTATTTCATTACATATTGCTCAACTGAGAGACAGGATGTATACCAAAAATTCAGTAAGTCTCCTCTGAGATGGAAAACAACACATATTCAGAAGAAATGAAATGCCATAACCTAGGAGGATGTGAAAAGTCAGTGAAAATTCAAGAGCACATAAGTAGGGAGCCTTAAATTATTTAGTTATATGACTGAGGTATATTTTACAACAAAGCTTTTTGGGTTGTAATACACAATGCTTAAATCCACTGGCAGGTAGTAGGGCAGTTTTCCCCCTCAAATATGATGGTGATGACTGTTCTGTTTTAAATCTCATTTATGAGAATTTTGAGATAAATTTTAGATATGGTAAAAAATTTTTAGACAAATAGTATACTCACCAAAAATGAAGGACAACTGAAACTGTTTGAAGGTTTGGATTGAATTCAGCAAATTGTTTCAGCTAAACAATGTGGGGGAGGAAAGTGGAATTCTGAAAATGTGAAACATTCTGTTCTAACATTATCAAAATTAGAAAATTCCTCTTTTATTTTCTTCTTTTTAGTTAAAGCATTAGAAAAAGTGGGCAATACAACCAAAAAAGAAGAAAAGAGTGACACACCACAAGAAAAACCTGGAGTGTGTCACACTTGGAAGCTTTTCAGTCTGACTATTCCCAGTTTGTGCAAGAAAGCCTCCAAACTAGAATGAGCTTTACCACAGAGAATAAGGATACGTGCACATTCCACATATTTCTCCTGTGAGTTAGAGCAAAGATGCACCAATTGAAAGCTGGAAAATGCTATTAGTAAAGTCTACCAATTTGATCTCTTTGCTCATCTTACATAACCTGTTTGATGAAAAGCAATTTAGATGGCTTTTCATGAACTCTTTTCGACGGAACTATTTTTGCACAGGTCATCTTCTGCCTTTTAGTGGCTTAAAATATTGATCAGATAAAACTATCTGTACTCCTGAATTTACCACTCATTTTAGACAAATGTTTCTCTTCAGCAGACTACTGTTGCCTGAAGCTGAAAAGTACAGGACAAAGTTAAAGTTGCCTTACCTGCTCACAGGAGAACTGTGTCACAGCAGAAGAGACACTACCTAGTGACGGAGAAACACACTTTAAGCAATGAATTTCCCACTTTGCAAAAGATTGAGATATAACGTGCTTGAAATACCCCTTGAATATAGCACACATTACTTAAAATGAAGGCACCATGCCACATATTGGACCAGTATTCACTTGAATTTATACAAAGAGCCACCAGAAAAGAGCTTGCTTGATACTAGGCAGGGGCAGAGCCTTTACTCAAAAGCTTGAGTGATGCTCAAATGTCTCATGCATCATTCCTTCTACTGTAGGAAGCTGGCAGAGACACAAAAGATAGAAGACCTACAAAGACCCACATTTCAGGGGTCTGCCAGAGGCTCTGACCTATTTCCTGATGGATATTTAAACCTGTGCTCAGGGGCATGTTGAACAATCATCCACAACACAAACCACCAGGACCCAGCAGTTCACCTCAGGTTTCAAAATCTCTGGAGTCTCACCCTAACCTGTTGTTGTCATGAAGTCTGGACAGATTGGGCAGCCTTCAACTAACCACTGGCAGAAATCCCAGGCTCAACTGTACTGGGGATCTTTGGCTTCTCTCACCCACTAATAGCTCATTAAGCTCTCTTGCGAGGGAAGAACCTGGCATCCAGAGCTGCAGCTACTAAACTCCATCTACTGTCATCTGCATACAATTTGCTGTGTGGAGCTGAGGCACCACACTGTTGTGAAGGGGAAAAGTGATGTGGAGGAAAACACTCACTCTTACCCCATCCAAACCTTGGGTTTATATTTTCATAGGCTTGTTCACTTTTGCAGTGAGCAGAAAATGGGAGGCGAGAAACCTTTGAATATGCATATGGTAAAATCACCTGTGATGCACCTGGACACTGATGTGAATTTGGTTCAGCTTAGCAGTAACTATATGTAGACCCATATCAGTGAGCAACTTTTCTCAGCTGTGATTGTTTTGCTGTTGATTTCTGGATAGAAGGTCTTCTCAGGGTCCAGAAATTGTTTCCCAGTGTTAGCGTGTGGGAAAATACAATCCAGTTACATAGTGAACACCTTTAGCTATGAAGATACAGAGAACAGGGTTTGTAATCACCAAGAATGCTACACTGCTAACCAGATAGAGTCAGAACACATTATGAAATAGATTAACTTGCTCAGGTCTTGCCTTTGGCAGTTTTGGGTAAATGATCTCTTGCCTATATAGTGCCTGCTTCTACAGAAGGCACCCAGCCACCACTAGTTTCAGAGTGCTTTTCTTTACCCAGTNCCCAAAAAACTTAACCAAAACCCCTATCATGGAATCTTATGGAACATAAAATATTTTCCATCTACTCTCCCTTGCCCATCTCAAGTCTGACAAATGATCTTCTCACAAGAACACTGTCTCATCTGATTCATCCAGATTAGCAAACATTATTACTTAAAGTATTTTAGGTCATCTGGCTGATTTGGGCAGGCACAGGACAGGTTAGAAAACTCACAAAAGCAGCTCCAACAGCAAATCCAATGTAACAGTGATATCTGTCAGAAGAGGGTGATGAGCAGGCAGAGTTGGAAGGAATGTGAGCAAGAGGTGACAGTCCCTTCTGCCCAGCAGGCTGAGATTCATTTGTGAGATCCATCCTCAGGAGTGGTAAAACTTCTTAGACCAGGAAAGGTTTAGGGCTGTGAGCCAGAAGGAAAGCTCTCAAGTTTAAGAAACCTACTTTGGACGAATGCCACTAGGCAGGATCTCCTACATGAACACAATATTAACAGCTCAATCCTTATATAGCTAAAAGGGATAAAATATGGGGACAAGGAATAAAAGAATCTGAAGTTAAAAAGGAATACCTGAAATGTGAATTTCACAATTATTTTTTATTCAAGTCAGCAAAGCAGGCCTGCTTTTTACGAAGAGAAAGTATTTTTCCTTGATCTTTGTGGGAGACAGTCAGTACAGCAAGGAAAAAAAGAGAATTCATAGTCTTTGGCATTTCCAGAGCCCTGTTCTAACTCAATCATTAAGCCAGAGCAGTAGTGTAATCACACCTAAACATGATCACTTATCTTTACTCCTTCCCTCTTAACATATGTTCGATTTTATAAAGTGCTGAGGAAGAGGAAATTGAGATTACACTATTTACAGATGTCCTGAGTGTGCTGGAAATGGTTGATGGAATAAACTACAATGAGAGATCACCTTTCCTTCATTTCAAAGCATGTGATCCCTAATTTGGCTGATGCTGAGAGATATTTTCTTCATGGGGCCTTCTGTCTCTTTCACTTTGGCAAGCAATGGAAGAAGATGATAAAAGAGAAACTGATCCAAATTCAAACACATACAATCTGGACTTTAATTCATGCTTGGAAGGAGAAGTTTTTCAATTATATAAATAAATCAAAACCTTTACAAAATCTTTTCTATGGCTCCCTGATTGTATTGGTCAATAAAAAATAATACTTCTATCATGTATAACCTGTGAAAACTGCCCCTTTATCATGAAAAAGCATTACAGATATGCTGTTTTCATTCTTGGCCTATTTCCTTAGCTAAATATAATCCTGAATTTCCTTTTATTTTCAATATGAAATTAGTGCTGATGAAAAGTAGCAGCTTAGGAAACTCTGCTCCTCATGTTACTTATCCAGAGAGTGAGAAAACCACAGGTAAGTGTAGTGTAGAGTGTAGATGGGAAAGCTATTTCAAGAAATAACTTGTTTCCCCCATAAGATATATACAATTCTTAGCCTCCTTGAGGACTTTGTCAATGGCAAAGACAAAGAAAATATGACTCAGAGTATATGAGCATAGTCATTATGTGATTTAAATTAAAACATAGAAGGTACCTCAAAGTTTGGTCACTGTTGAATATGAATGGACATATATTTTTTATGAGATATGTTAAGCTTTTAGCTGTATGTGTGCTTTTCTATAGACCTCTTCTGTCTTCTGAAGTGGTAAATGGCTGTCTTCAGGATATCAAATCATATATGTCGATAATTAAATTTATGATAAATTTATCAATACCATCAGTAATGAGAAAAGTGTCATTAATTACATTGTTGATAATGAGATACATGTTGACATACATACATTAGTATGACACATGTAAATGCTTAGTCTGATTAAGTTGTGGGCTCATGTGTAACCCATGCCCATCTTGGCTCCAGTGGTGGAAGGAAATCACACTCTGAGCTGTTCTCTTCACATCAGAATCACCTGAGGTCAGAACAGGACCATGGTCCCAAAAACACATCAGAAAGGCCAGTTAATAATTAGTTATCACTTACCAATGGTCAGGAGCAAATGAGTACAGAGGCAAAAAAAGAAAAAAACCCTAATTTGAATTAGTGCTCCTGTATTAGCTGCTCTTCTTGCATCGCTCATCTCTCCCTCAACCCTTTGGTGGTGGGTTACTAACTAACTCAGGACTTCCTTAAATTCCTTAAATACAGCCTTGGATAGCTAGGTTCAGCATTCATGCAAAAAGCTGGGGGATTTAAACTGTGGCTGGTGGATGTGAGCCTGAGTGCATCTCAATGAACATAGATGAAAACTAAATCTGAGGGAAGCTAGGCCAGCATAATGCACTCCTGGGATGAGGGGAGGCGGAAGAAGGTGTAAAATACACCAGCTCAGACTCCCTCCAGAGCTGGAGAACTCAGATTCACATCTGAATTTGGCTCCCATTGCCTGACTCAGAAAGGCTAACTCTTTCCAAGTCTGGAGACACCGGTACATTCTGTGCAAAATTCTTACAGAGATACTGTTCAGCTTGTCTAGCCCACAAATTAACTTAGCCTGACATATCTTCTGTTTTCCTCTGGAGGCACAGGCAGCATTCAAAGAACCAGTATTCAGCAGAAATGAGAACAATGCCATGTGCTGCTCTGTGACCTGCTGCTGCGTGCGTGGCCAGCACCCCTGAGTGATGGCACGTGCTTTTCTTTCTTAGATGAAAGAAAATGAGAGGGAAATAGTCTACTACAGGGCAAATACATTGCAGAGAGGCCTTCAGGATCCTTAAAGCAAGATGTACTGTGCTACACAACAAAGTAGGGGCTGCTTGACTTTTTAGATGTGTTGTAGTCATGTGAGCTGCAAGGAAGGAACATCTATGGGTAAGGACCTGTCAAGCAAAAATGACAAAGACAGTATCAATGTTGGAAGCCAATGTGGAATTTTAAATCTAGACTCCGATCTAGGAGAAGATGTTTTGTAGCAAAATCTACCTACCCCACAGAAATTTTAGGAAGTTAGGTGGCATCCATGAAGGCCACCACTGCTCAGCCTTAGGCTGGGGACAAACAATGTTTCACTCAAGGCTTGGCTGAAGGAAACCTCCTATCTTTCTCTAGAACTGCACTCCAGAGAGGAGCAAAGACCTTCAGGGACTGTCATCTCCTTATCTTCTATGATCTCTGCAAAAAAACAATAGAGTAAATTACATTTTCTTACTTCACATGAGAATATAGAGAGATGACTAGAATCCACTGCTTGGTCTTGATCACAAGCCACAGTTTAGTAAAAATGGTGTTATCATGGTGGTTCAGAACCAAATTCCAGGAATTACACATCTGAGAAAATCTGGGGAAATACTTTAATCTCTCTTCTATCATGAAAAATATGGCTTAGTTATGGAAAAGTTACAAAAAAAAATAAAATCAGGGACTTGCAATTTTTTTTTAAATCTGGCTTATTTCTAGTCACAGCGTTAGAACTTTCTTTTATCTGGTTCACCAGATAAAAAATAATTATATTAGAGGAGGAGTGCCTCCAAAACTGGACACAGGAAACTAGAATGCTGTTCCCCCTCATATTAGCACTGTTGATGGATGACCTGAGATGCCAGAAGTGTTAATCAGGCACTCAGAGCTACTTTGACCTCCATCCTCTCCTTTATAAAGGAGCAACCTCTACTATCTCCCCAATTCAAGCTGCACATTGACACAACAGGATGCATGACCACCAGGAGCCACCTGCACATGGGGCACAGGGGTGGGCAGGCACAGGAGCCCATCAGTCCGTGCTGCTGATGCCAAGGAAGGGCAGGGGAGAAAGCAGAGCAATTACTGTGGTGGTTTGGCCCAGTGAGGGAAGGCAAGGTGGAAACACTACAAGGAGGTGAGCAGTGTCAGCAGCCTGAGGCTCCATAAGTGTCTGTGAGAGAGAGCAGCAGCCCCAGCACAGCTGTGTCCCAGAGACCAAATTTGTAATGACTCGGCAAAGCACATGCCAGAAAGCCTGCCTACCCCTGCAACCATAGAAGTTGTGAGTGGATGCTTTGGGCCAAATTAATCCCTGTTGGAAGCTCAGGAAAATCCAGGGGAGGTAGAGGCACAAAAAAAATGTGGCCCTTTATTAGCATCATAGCTTGAAAGCCAATTTTTGTACATCAAGAAGTGATAAGCAACCAAAACAATGCCAAAGCAAAAGAGGAGCTTTCTTTCTTAGAACTTCTGACTCCAGTGTTTCTCCTTGTTGTTTTCTGCAGTCCCATCCATTCTCCCAAATTGCTGGTGGGAAATCTATTAATTATCACCCATTAGCAAAGCAAAATAAATACCTTTTTTAAAAAGGGCTCGGTGATTTGGTCAGCTTCATGGAAATGGGCCAAGAGATTAGCACTAGATTCTGCGAGCGGGATCAGCCTGCTGCACACCCACACTGTGTGCAGGGAAAAGTTTTCCAGACGTAGGAATTACACCTGAAAACTCTGCACTGTAACATGATAGAGCAGGTAACATCTGCCAGGTTATGAGAAATGTTAAATACACAAACATATGTTTGGGCAACCTCATGCAGACTTTTGTAGCTCGTAAAGAAGACACCTAAGGGGGTATGCTTTCAAGAGCTGAGGTTGATATTTTTCATTGGGGTGATTAATACTGGCTGGAAAGTGAGCAGTAATAGTGGTGAAAACTGGGAAAAATAAACTTCAATAAAAGTCTCTGCAAAAAGGAGACGTTCCCAGAAAATGTTTAGACCAAAGCCAATTTTCCTTCAAGAAAAAGCACTAGAAGAAAGCCACCAGCCCAGAAACTGAGTAACTCAGTGTTTTGATTGCTGCCAGGCACTTTGAGGTACAAACACACAGGTTTCCAGCTAGAACCAGGCTGCAGGTGCAGGCCTGATGGCAATTCAGCAAGAGTAATAAGCAAATCAAGTGTCAGTGTGCAAACTGCAGCAAGTAAAAACTATTCATGTGCTTTTCAAGTGTTATACACAGTTCAGTTTAATCTATGTCATGACTGACCACATAGAGTTAAATCAAAACAGGCTGTTAGAGGAAACAAAGAGGAAATGAAACAATGGCAAAGATATGTTCAAGCTGAAAATACCAAGTGGTCTATGAGGAAACAATAGGGATGCTATTAATTGTAAAATACCCTGTAGGCTCCAAGCAGGTTGGCAGCATGCACTTTTCCAAGCCTGAGGCCAGAATCAAAGAGGACACTAAGTCCTGAAAGCCTAGGAAAGCAGAAAAGCTGAGTGAGCTGCAGAGGGTTAGGGAGGGGGTGTCAGTGAATGCTGTTGGCTGCACAAGGCACCCAGATGAAGACATGAAGACGATGCTGCAGCTTAGCAGTCTGTTGCCAACCCGGAGAAGGAGTTAATGGGACTGAAGAGGAACTCATAGATGCAGGGGAAGATTGAACTCCTGCCTCACATTGCCTTAGGTAGGGAGAGCTCACAGAATCAAGATAGTTGTTTAATATTAGACCTGTTATTTGTGATTTACTAGGTAAAACCCAATATGGATTTCAATCTGAAATCTTTGAGTGTGCTCGGGAAACAGAAGCATGGCATAAGGAAAGGAGCAAGGAACATGACATGTCATTATCCTGTGCTGGAGTGTGGCTCAGGCATGGAAGCACCAGCCATGACACGCAAGGCATCCTGTTATCATCAGGTTGCTCAGAGGTGCTGCCCCCAGTCCCAGGGCTGGCACAGCTTATGCCACCTTAAACACTACTGCAGTGAGAGGTCTGTCCTGGGGAACCAAGTGTCATCCCACAAAAACCTGCTCCTGGAACACAACTCAGCTTCTGCAAAGCACATGGGGAGCCTTGAGTGGGGCCATGGTCCAGGGATACTCCTGTGCTTGGCACAAGGCAGCTCCTGCCCCCAGTCTGGGACTGGTACTCTCAGGAAGACCCTCCTGCTCCTCAGCGCTCAGAGAGTGCTGATATCTGACACCACAACATTCTCAGACTTCAGCAAACCTAAGCTGGGCAGCAAAGGGGACTTCAAAGTCTTTTTCTTAAGTAAGGATTCACATGCTTGGATGCCACAGGCTTGTTGCATGCTCCCTCATGGACTACAGCTCTTTCAGCCACTTGGATTTAAGTGTAGGTTATCCTGTCTGGGACTATATCAAATAATTGCATAGCTAGATGTAAGAACTACTATTGACTCTTAAATTATTACTGCTGAAAACAGCTGGTTTAAAATAACAACTATAACTCAGTCATGTGTAGTTCTATATTATTTGGTGATTGCCAACAGTACATGCAAATATCTGTATAGAGGCCTTTAAACAAGAAGATGTACATAAGAGAAACAAAATTAAACAAGTTAATGTTTAAATCAATGCCTATTCATGCTCTAGTCAGTCTTGCATAAAGTATTCAAGGTTGCTTTTAAAAAGACTGTAAAAATTGTTTTGGATTAAAATTGCTTGAAAACAATTGTAGTTTTAACATGAATTGTTTTGATTGAACTTTTGGTTTGATACATTTTGAAATAAAATAAACCAAACCAAAACCAGCAAAATGTTGCACTCAGAGTGATTAACAGAACCCTTGACTTTTTCAACTAAAACAATTTATCAAATCTAAATGCAATGTCTTATGTTTTGCTGAAACTTTCATTGGCATAAAAATATGCCAAATTCTTAGTGTCACCAAGAAAACAGGTGACAAAATACTTAGGAAATCAAGGAAAACATCTAGGACATAAGGTCATAAAATAAGGATGAAAAAGCATCCTAAGACAAACCCTAAAAATATTCCCACAGCTGTAAATAAAGGGCAAATGTGAAGTTGGATAGGCTCATTGCCCAGATCGTTCATATCCTATGTTGTCCCTGTGTTGTCACTCTGTGGACTTGATGGTACCTTCTGCCCAACTCTTTGATGACACCCTGGGTTTCACCAGGAGCAGAGGGCAGAGCCAGGAGCACCCACCTCTCTCTGAGGTCACCACACACCACAAAGTCCCAGGCAGTGCTGTGGTAGTGGTGGCATTCCTGTGGGTCACACAGGGCACTGCCAGGGCAGGCACCCACAGAAAGAGACCCCTGACCTTCACCCTGCACTTTCTCCAGCACTGCCAATCCCATCCACTTAACTAAATTCTGCCCAGTATACACCCACTTGGGGATGAGTCTGGGTGACAGCAGATGCTCTGCAAATGCTGCCTCTTTTGGCAGCTAATGTGCAAGGTCCTTACAAGACCTGTTGGGCTGTATTTCCTTCCTCCTCCTCCCCAAAACTGTGAGGATCCAGGGCAGCCTGTGCTGTGTTATTGAAGGGTGCAGACCCAGCCATGTGGTCCAGCCATGTGGTGCAGGCAAGAATGGACAGATGTGACCCTTTTATGCATGGAAAACATTTTCTCTGTGACACCAGCTTCTGCTTCAGGATGCCTATTGCCTCTACAGGTCTCTGTACTCTGCCCTGGCACCAACATGGTGAAGAGCAGAGATGAGTGTGCACCCAGCAGAGCTGGCCAGCCTTCCATGACCATGCAGCAGAAGCATGCTCAGGGCCAGGTGGGTTGCCCCAGATTTCCTCTACCCACAGGCAGGAGAGGATGACACTGACCTGAACATATTTTGGATTCTTCCCTTTCTCTTCCTGCCATCACCCATCCACTTCTTGCTCCTGCTACTTCCCTCTTGCTGTAAGGCATCTAGATATTCCCCAATCTGACTTCTGATTTAGTCCTTTCAGGTTATGTTTCAATAAATAAATTAAATATTTTCAAGGCCCACCCCTACTAACATGTCACTATTTTGAGGTACAGCACTTTTACTAGGATAGACTAGTTGGCCTCAGTACTTGAGAACATGCCATGCCATGTTTACTTTTCCATACAGATGTGACCATGGGGACCAGGAAATATCATGCAGAATTAAATAAATACATAAAAGAGAATATTTTCCAATATCTACAAGGAAATTTTGGAGGAGATGACTGATGCCAAATATTTTTTTACACTTGATGTGTCAGCAGGGTTTTGGCAGGTGCCCCTAGTAAAAAACAAGAACATATTTGTGCACATTCAACACCCTCTTTGGGAGATTCTGTTTCCTTAAACTGCCATATGGGTTGTATTCCGTATCCAAGGTGTTTTACAGGAAAATAAAACAATTTTTTATCATATACAGAGTGCTTAAGCCTAAACAGATGAGGGGGAAAAAGTAAAATATCATGATAAAAGGCTCCAAGCAGCTTTGGAAATAACTAGATCTGCTACAAAGAAGTTAAACAAACAGTAAGTGTAACCTAAATGCTATATAATGAAAGTAACACACTTGGAAGAGAAGTTTCAACAGCCCAACCCAACATACAGACAGTTTTCAGTACATACAGGCTGTCAGTAACATGCTTGCCCTGACTAGCAGAAGATAGTCAGGTTTCTCATGACAGTGAATTCTGGGAAGAAATGTATGACTGAAAAACCTTGTCAAGCAGCCAGGAGAACAGGTACTTTTAAAGGGGTGCAGTTCTGAGCCAGCCCCACACCAAACACTCAGCATACTAGTGCCTCTAGACATCCTACAGCACAGTGCCCTCCCAACAGGTGGGTCTGTACTTGGCAAGTGACCAGAGATCAGCCCTGTGCAGTGACCATCACTGAAAACTGCAACTGTCCTTCCTCCCAAGCTTCAGGGTGTCAGACAGTTGCTTGAGGAAGTGCAGCACTAAGATTTAGAGTAAAGCAAGAACAGTGTATTGCTGTTACAAACCATACCCTGTCAAGCCCTTCCCGATCTCAAAGATTGGGATCCTTCAGCTTTCAAGCACTATTTTGCAGTTGAACACAGAAATAGTCTGGAGCATGTCACAAAACTATGCAGGTCTTCAATCTAAAACAGATTTTGTATAATCCAGCTTGTTGAGTCCATGCCTTGTCTGGTTTCAGAGAGACCATGATGGTCAGAACTGCTGCAGATGGTCTGAGCCCTGCTGGAGGTATCAGCATGACCTTCCTCCCCTGGTAGATAGCAATGCTCACAGGTAGCAATCACACCCTTGGATACCTGCTATTCAGGAGCAGGTAAGCTATTCTGAGAAAGAAGAACCGCAATTGAGGTACAGGGGAGGGTGGGCAGTCTCATCTGAGGAAGTCTCATGTGTGTAACAGTAAAACTGAATTCAGACAGTCATGTCCTGTGACACAGCACAGTGCTCTCCACACAACAGCAAGGATTAGCTACACCATGCCACTTGGAAGGCTGCCTGATATTTTGCATTATCTCCATTTTGTTCATTGTTGTTTTCTATAGTATCTGCAGAAAGAGAATGTCC
This sequence comes from Hylia prasina, assembly GCA_013397195.1. Taxonomy (NCBI): domain Eukaryota; kingdom Metazoa; phylum Chordata; class Aves; order Passeriformes; family Sylviidae; genus Hylia; species Hylia prasina. Next base: position 36,306 of record VYXD01011355.1, on the reverse strand, counting down.
ACCTTTACTGAGCTCTTGCAGAAGTCAACTGGAACCAGTTTTCATCTTGGACAGGACCTCATTTCACACAGCACTATCAGTGAGCACCAAGGTTCTTCATGAGGGGAGTGACACACTGGACTCCCAGCCAAGACACTCTGCACCCAGACTTGCCTCAGGCACCAACCAGCCCATGGCTCCTCCTCAGCATGCCAAAAGAGACAAGGGTCCATTTTAGAGCACAGTGGCATAACATACAGATAGATTCTTATAGGAGGGAAAAAATGAGGTTCATCTTGCTAGAGAAAAGGCAAAAGCAAAAGGAGCTGACTGGTTAAAACATGAGATAATCAGAACACAATGACCTGTTGTTTAAATCAAGACTGATAATGCAGAGGGAGAAGAAGTTAATCAAATACTGACACAACTATTCCATTTTAAAAAGTCAGACATTTCCTTTTATAAATAACCAGTATAAAACAATAGATAGTGTAGTGAAGGGACTGAAGAATATATTGTTTTCACCAAACAATGTTGTATTTGGGAGTAGAGGAACAAGTAATTATGATATTTTAGCAAAGCCTGGTTTTGCCAGCTTTTTCAGCATTCACATGCAGAGTGAAATGTCAATTCCAAATATCAAATTAACAGTAAATCTAGTTCTCCCATTTCTTCTGAGCTTCATTCCACTGACTTTCAAATCACAGAGTGATTTAGAAAATCAGGGTGTTTCAGAAACAAAATATACTTGGTGGCATTTCAAGTCTAACATTATGCTCAGATGAGTATTGTACAATTCAACAGATTGTTTAAGAGAAACCAGCTACAAGGGTCAACAGACCTGACTCCGCTATGAAGTTACTGGAAAAATCCAAGTTGGTAGATTTTAAAAAAAACTAAAATGAACCACATGATTTGGTTTCAAGGTTTAAATGAATTTAACAAAATTTTCTGGTTATAATTAGGGGGGAAAAAAAAAAAAAAAGTCAAAACACCAAAACCAGTATCAAAAGGAAAGGAAGCAGAGAAATCAAAATCCCTTTCTAGTAACTTCAGTGCTTGCTTGATGGTGGGGATAAATCAGCATGTCAATAATGCTGGTGAAATTCCTCCAATTTTATGTGGAGAGAATATTGCATTAAATAGACTTTAATCTACAGATCCCTTGATTATTAAAACTCTCCACAATCAAAACAGGGTCAAAAGGCAAACAAATGAAATGAAATCCAGTGATTACAAAAATAAACAACTGAGCAGTAGATGGTAATTTTATGAAGCATATGCAGTAGTTCATATCACAAGGGTGAAAGGACTGGGAAAAAATACTGTATTCGGAAAAAAAATATATTTGTCTGAAAATGATCTCTTAATTTTTTGGCTACTCTTTCATCCAGCACAATTGTGTGGTCTGTTTTTCAGAGAAAGAAGAAGCCAACTGAACTTCCTTTGGCCAGAGTTTTTTGTCTCAGGAGCGGAGTCAGGTTTCTCTTAAATAACTGAAGGCAAGATGGTTGTCTTATATTATATGTGTAGTTACCAAAGCTATTGTGGATGAAGACCATACCCAAACCACTGCAGACTGTACCAAGTCTAGAGAAACATGTTTCTTCCTTCACAAGAAGAAAAAAGTGTTTTCCATTGTATGACTGAGAAAACATCTATTGCTCATCCATGCAGTTTTAAAAGACTGACTGGTAGCTGTGTTCCTCTGGAGATGGATTGACTTAGCAAGCAATAGATCAGTTCCAAGAAAAAAATCTTCATTGGTACCTCAGTGTCCTCCCTGCACTATGAACATACCAGCCCCAGGGAAGAGGGTGTACCAGACTCCAGAAAAACATGACACAAATTTGAGCTGGAGGTATCCCTAATTATCCAAGAACACAACATTGAGTTTACCTGAAAGGCCCTGGGGTTTTTTTTCTTATCTTCTCATGCTATTTATAAACATTTTACATGCAGAACACGCATACAAAGTGGTGATAAGAAAAGGAAATTAAAAGATGTCTGAGGAGTATCCATGGACCATGAGCACAGGGGAACACACTAAGCATATAACCTTAAGATCTCGAACCTGTGATAACTGTCATCTGTCCTCACATTATCTAAAAGCTGATATCTGTGGTATTTGAGTATCACTTCAGAGATCCTGTTTTAATCTCTGTGACTGCCTCAAGGAGAGTGTGGGATGAATTCCACAAGGCAAAGCAGGGTCAGGAGCAGTGTGCATCAAGGCAGACAAACCTCTGCACTTCTGAACCAGGAGCCCATCCACACAATATTTTGTAAAGAATGTCAGGTGACACTTTTTGATTTTAACTAATGAGTAGCAGGGAATGCATCTCTACATGTAATTTGACTTGAATGTTAGACCCATATCAGAATACTTTAGTTCCTGGAATTGTATTACTTTTCAAACTTCTCCCCTTTCTGTTTTCTTCTCCTTTTGTCTCCCAGCATTTTACTCCAGCAGTCCCATAGTGCAGCATGAGGCATCTCCTGCCCACATTACATCACAGCACTGATACCCCATTTGATGTATACTCTCGGTTTTCTGCTCTGTATAAAACACAGTAATGATCTTTGCTTCAGATTTTCAAGAGGCAGGGAATGCAAGCTCTGTTGGTCCTTACACAGATCCCAAACTGTCTTTCCTTCCCCCTCCCATAACATAGTCACTCCCATACTAACTTTCACAAGAAAATGTTTTGTTAGGAAGAAAACACAATGGTGTCTTAGCATTTTATTGCCCTCCAGTATAGTATTTCACACTCACGTATCTGTAAAGGATGTGTCAGGTTAAGTAAAGGTCTATATGTTATATCTATATCTATCTATCTATCTATCTATCTATCTATCTATCTATCTATCTATCTATCTATCTAGTGTTATATCTATATGTATATCTATCACAAACTGTGACAGATAAACTGAAGGCAAATCAGTTACTCCTGGATGTTTACTCTCATTCAGGGCTTAAATGAAATAATGTATCCTATAGGTCTTTGAACATAGCAGCTCAGAAGTTATAATCAACTCAATGAAACATCACAAGTGCAATTTTAAGCTTTGCCCTATGAAGTTCAGTGCTCAAATCAAAATATCCTGGAATGGACATGAAAGGAGGTCACTCTCTGTCTAAAGAGGTTGTGTGACTCTTTTTTTTTAGTCCTACAGAAAGCTGGTACTCAAGGCATGTGAATGTCAGCCTTGAAAATGGACAAGCTTGTTTTTTTCCACTCGATTAATTTTTATATCTATGAAAAGTAACATCTATGATGGCAGTTCTACATCTTGTAGAGCTTTGTTGTGATGGAGGGATGTTGATTAAAGACCTTGAAAAATCAGTGCAAGTTGTAAAATACTTGTTTCAGGCCTAGGTTTGCCCTATCTCAGCATGAATGTTATAGGGGTGTTTGAGACTGGTGAGTGTTTCTGAGCAGAGGCAGATTTGGGATGGAAGTTGCTGACAAGAGTGTGACAGTGCAATAAACTGGGAAGTTTAAGAGAAAGGTTAAGAGAGAATTTAATTAATTACTCCTTCGAGCTCAGGAGCAGCAGGAGGGCAGAAGCTGGGATAGAAAGGGAATCTTGCTTCATTCTTGACTCTGAAGTCTCACAAGTTCTCTCATCATTCTGACAGGAAAGTGTAAGACTTTAACCCTTTACATGCTTGCTTGCATTTAGACCTTCATTACCCTTTAATAATTTTTTTAAGTACTGCAAACCACAGCAAGCCACTTTTTAACCATGTACATGCAGAAGAAAGGAAGGACAGTTATTTTCCAGGGCATTATATGTACAACCTCTGAGTCTGTTGGAACTGTCTACTCCTCTAGCAATTTTAGAAGTGTTGGCAAATGCTATCTAATGTACTCTGTGAACACAATAAAAATAAGAAAATTCAGTTGGACAAAGGTGTGCTGCAATTTAGTTAAAATGCCAAGAGGTAGGAATATTACAGCTCCAAAAGAGTTAAAATGTTACTTGAAATTTCTTTTAGATTGCATGACCAGAAAATAAAAATCTGATTTTCAGTAAAAATTCATGGCTTTTTAAATTTCATTTCATTGGTTTTTATTTGGTAATTTTATTTATGTTTGTTTATTTATTATTACTTATAAATTATTTATACCCAAAATAATTGATATTATTATTGTCATCATTATTCTCATTATTATTTCAAAAGGCTTAAGTAGTATCAGTACTTTCAAGGTAATTCTGTTGTCTGGGAAGGGAAACGCAGATAAGTGCATACATTTATGTATTATGTCATTTAAGCATGCAGACAGTTTCAGAGAAGTCTATTATTTAGGCTATCACTTAAGTCCTACCTTTTCCATCAAGTTGTTTAATGGTAACTTTAGGCTGACAGTTTACTCAGAAAAAGGAAAATGCTATTCCACTATCTTCCACAGAACATCACCTTCCACAAAATTTCTATTTAGGCTTCATAGGAGTCTGAGAAAGTAAATATAGAAGAATATTAAAAATTATTTCGCCTGAAATATTGTAAAAAATCACCAAACTATAATGAATACTTCAGAGAAGACAAACCTGTTCCTTTCATTTGCTTTTGCACATTAACCAGGGAATGCAAAATTCCACTTTGAGGAATAGTCATCAGCATGCAAAATTCCACTTTGAGGAAATAGTCACCATTTTTTCATTTAACAATGGAGATTTTACAGAAAATCTTTGTTTGTGCTGGTGTGGTCCTGGTTTTTCATGGTTAGAACAGAGGTGTTTGCTGACTCTTACAGGAGTAAATTACATTGCATCCAAGAGGTGAACTTCTGCTAGCAAAATCAGAGGGAGTTTTGCTATCACCCTCTATGGAAACAGTATTCAGATGTAATAACTTCTGTGGGATGTGCTGTGGTCTGCTGGATGACATATGAGCCTACTATATTTTCCTCTCTGTAATCTAAAGCCACTTGTTTTTAAGGAGGTCTGGTTATTTTGATTCTGTCTAAATGAGCTTTCAAAGGATTTTTATATTGTGAAACACTTCAGGTCTCAATCACTGAGTTTTTTAAAAAATAGTCATTTTATACTGCTTTAACATTTTCAATGCATTCTGGTCATTGAAGTTACAAAATGGACTTTTTTCCAAGTCATCTCAGATTTATTCTGGTTTCTCAGCAGCAACACTTTCCATTAGGAAAGTTTTTAACTCACATGGACCATGTTCTCTCCCCTCTGCGTTACAGGTCTACCTTGGTCAGACTACTTCCCTGCAATGGGAAAGTTCCCCCTCCATCCAGGTCTTATGGTGACCCATGGGAGCCAATAAACCCCAGAGTCAAGCACAAGGGACCACAAAAAAACTTGGTCAGGTACCTGTAGCCACAGTGGTGAGCATTGGCCTGCAACACCCAAGCTACAGCACTCTCCTAATCACCTGGAGATGTACACAGATGTTAACTGGGATGGTTTGGGCAGTTAAACAGAGCAGAATGTTTTCACTTGGGAACATGAAAAATGAAATATGCTAACTGAAAACATCAAAACTAATCATTTTCTTGTCTCAAACCATACATCTGTATGTGCCATGAACTTCCAGTTTCATGAAAGGCTCTTCACACAAATGAAAGATGCAGTTTTCAGCCCCTGACCCTTATCTCAATCTTGGATCGTATTTATAGGATGAATTGCCCTTCTGCCTGATATTATAGTCCCTCAGAAGGCACCTCATTCATCCTTGAGACCAAGGCTCCAATTTTCCTGGCCTTAGTTCCTGGATTGCCTAAATTGCCTAATCCAGTTCCTGGATTGCCTCAATCGCCAACATCATTTCACAAGCTCCTTTTAGACTGAGCAGTCACTTCTCTGGAAGGTTTTATGGGACGGCCTTCATAACAGCATTGCACAGATCAGTCCTTTAGAACAAAAGATTAAAAATTTTGACAGTGTTTGGTTCAATACATTTATGTTACCTAGGAGTTTGTCACCTTTCAACAGAGAACTTCAACAATATTTATTTATTAGTTTTCCCTGAAAGTCCATTTCTTTAAAACCTGTTCCTTACTCCTTCAGAAGTTGTTTAATTCAGTATCCTGGAGTTTTGGTTCTCCTCTACATCCTGCTTGGGACACGTTGTTCCCAGGTGGGCAGAGTTTGCTAAACCCCACAGCTGCACAGATGTAGGACATCAAAGCAGATGGCATTTGCAGCATATCCTAAATGCAATTATATTCTTCCTTGCCCATGGACAGTCAACACCTCCTAGGAGCAAACATATTTCCATACTGTAAATCCCTCATGGCATTTAAAGACACTTATAAACATATGGAATTCATAAATTATTCGAGAGCAGTCCAACATCCTTCAATTTTTTTTCCTGAAGCGAAATATTCTACAGAAATGCAAGTTATTATTATTATCATGTCATGCAGCCAATAACAGCTGGGAGTAGTGAAGAGATTACTGCCGCTTTCTCTTTGCACTGTACTGGCTTAATATGTGTTTAAAGTTTGCTGGACAATTACAGTTTAAAATAACCCATTGTGTAACAACATTTTTCTACAAGCAAAGAGATGGAATTCAGAACATATTGAGCAGAAGTAAAAAAGCCCAGTGCTAATAATCTTAAAATTACTGAACTAATTAAGTTAGGGCAAGCAAATCACATTCTCTAGATTTCCATTAGATTTAAAATAAGGGAGTTTGAAGAAAATGGATTCAGCTGTTACTAACTTATATATGTACACAATTTTCCATTGGAATGTCTGGGGCAAATTGTACTGCTACAAGCACAGGAACAGCTGGATGTATTTTGATGAAGCAATAAAAAAGGTGGGGGGAAAGGTAGTTTCAGAGGGTAGTTTGATATAGAAAGGATTTTGTCTGAGACAGTTTTGGTACATTAGATTAATGCCTGACTGAAAGACAGTTGAAGCCAAAGACTCCCTCCCAGCTTTGATGGGCTTTGGATGAAACCATGCAGGAGGTCATAATACAAGTTGTGCTCCATCCTTAGCTGTTGCAGGTGTTACTGTTCCAGCCACAAATCGCTATCAAATAACAAATACTGAGGCACCTCAAGTATTTCTAACAGATGATGCTCATCTGGTCTTCAAACAAAGGCTCCATGCTTCTGATTGATGGCTATTTGGTGAGTTTTCAAGACATTGTGATTACCCTGACCTGCAGTTTTCTGCAACCACTGAATGTTTGTTCTACTGCTGTACTTGGACCATAGGGCCAAAGGTCTCTTTCGTGGTGAAAACTGTAATGTTAGAGGGTGTTTCTGTCTGGGCTCTGTGCATAAGCCTGTAAACCAAACTGCTCTTTGTTGCATAGGTTTGGGGCTATAAGAACAGTATGCTGAAAACATGTTAGGGGAGAGGTGAGACAGGGCCAGAGGACACAAGTGGAGCAGAGTTCACATTTCAGCAAGATACAGAGCTCTTCCAGTTCTCTCTGTTCCAGAAGGTGGAGTAGTCCCAAGATAGCCTAACACTGGCTTTTCTTCTCTCCCTGTCTCAGCAGCCACTTCCTCCACAGAGTTTCTCCAGCCAGAGTAGAGAATAAGAACCTTGTTTTGATCAAGGATAATCTTATCTTCTTTCTGGAATGCTGTTTCAGCTAGAAACTGACTCAGAAATAAGAGTAGTTGAGGGAGTTCAGGGATTCCTATTTAGGTGAAAGATGAGATGTTGATCTATTCCAGCCAACTAGAAACACTGTGGAACAGAAGCTTTTTTTAAAAATTTTCCTATAAACTATCTGCTTTGAATAACAATTAAAATAACTCACCCTGTTATAACACAGTAATAACACTGTCTGGCAGACCCACCTTTGCTTTGCAAGGCATTGATTAAATGCAATTAGACACAGACAATTGGACAACAACCTTGGATTTTCCTCATTAGCATTTTTAACAGTACTGGCCACTCCTGGGTGGGCAAGAAGATCATGGGCCCTGTCCCAGAGAAGGCAGCAGAGCTGTTCTGCTTCATGTGACACTGTAGAGGCTATCACTCAGTTTCTGCCCAGCCACCATGCTTCCAGCAGCTCTCTCATTCTGCAAAAAGCTGATGCATATCCCAGATGACAGTATGTAAACTGTAGGGATGAAGAACTTATTTGAACTATGTGTGGTTCTAAGCACACCATCAAGACCAATTAGTATTAATACCGTAATCTAACTGCTATTGTAACATTGTGGCCCTTCCCTCTTTGCTTTGTGGGATTGCTGCCAAAATGCACTAGCATAAGATAGATCATACAGTTTGTAGACACCATAACCTCCTGGGCCACCCCCAAAGCGTTCCAGTAACATCTAGACACAAACTGAATTATCTTCCGTGGACTCAGCATTACTCCTATGTGATTGTTTAACCCCCAAAAGGTCCCTTTGTACATTCAGCCTGCCCCACTCATGTGCATCATGCAGAGCACCACCCCAGTGCCTGCCACAAGGAACTTGACTTGAGTCATGCCATCAGCACCTCCCAGAATAAGACAGGTAGGGATTAGAGATGCTGATGCAGAGTCTGAGCAGATTTCTGGCTTTCCACATTTCTTATTGGTCCAAGTCTAGCCCCAAAACTCACCAAGCCTCTGGAGTCCTTGCAAAGTTCAATGCAGAGAGAAGAGGAAGTCCCTTTCTTGCCTTGTGTGTGTACTTGGAGTGACTTTGGGAGGAAAAAAATATTCCCTGGGGCAGCAAGTTCACAGTGCTTTTCATAAGATACCACATGCTTCATCCTTGACTGTTGTCCAATACAAAAGTCCTTAGGTCTCTGAGAGAGCACAGATCTTGTGGGTCAACAACTGGTTGCACAGCAGGTGTTGACAGTAGGGATTTGCTTTTTACAACCATGTGACAGTCGAGGAACACTACAATCACACATGGGATCCACCTGACAAAGCTTAATCAACAAAACAGGGCTGAAGGGAGGCCATCTCAAACATATGCTCATAAATAAGGAAGTGTCTTCTGGACAGCATTATTGGGAAAGCTCTCATGTCTCTTCTGGGGAATCAGCCTGATTGGGTGCCTCTCTGGAGGGCCCTAATTCATTGCACTAATGCAAGCAGCGTGGGGAACAAACAGGAGGAATGAGAGATCTGTGTGCAGTTGGAGGGCTGTAATATCACTGGGATCACAGATCTGGGTGGAACAGCTCCCACCACAGCTGCACTGCTGTGGATGGTTGCTGGCTCTCTAGGAATGACAGGCTTGCCCAGGGAGGGTAAGGAGGGGGAGTTGTCCTGTGTGTGAGAGCAGTAGGATCATGTGGACTTCAGCTGGACATTGAGCTAGCTGGGAAGTTGTGGGTTAGGATTACAAGGCAGACCAACACTGGCTGCATTTCAATGGGTGCCTGCTACCAATGTCCTGAACAGGAATAAATAAATAAGACCTTTTTAAACCACCCCAATATTTTCTTCAGGGATAATACATCAAGACACAAGAAATCCAGGCTTCTGGAGCACACAGATGACAACTTTCTGAGACATTTGATCAGGATGATCACACATGAGAGGGATGTTCTGGATGTCATATTTACAAGCAAGGCAGAACTGATCAGGGATGTGAAAGCATGGCACAGCCTTCGAGCTCCATGCAATGATGGAGTTCAGGATCCCAATAGGAGAGCAAACAGAAGAATCAAAGCCCTGCAGTTAGGGAGAGCCAACTTAGACTCTTCATGTAAGGATCCCCAGGAAGGCAGGCTGGGATAGAAGAGGGGACAAGGAAAACTGGTCCTCTAAGCTCCTCTAAGCTCTAGAATGGTCATAGTGAGGTTCAGGAAATTAAGCAAAGGCAGCAGGAGGCCTTCAGGAATGAGCAAGATGCTCCTGACAAAACAGAAATAGAACTGGTAAGCAAAGGTGGAAACAAAGACAGGTTACCCAAAGAGAAGATAGACACATTGTTCATGTGTGCAGAGGAGTTAGGAAGCTCATCTAGTCCTTTGGGCTTTTATTTCACAGGATGTGAAATAAAACAAGAAGGGTTTCTACAGGTACATCAGCAACAAAACAAAACTAGGGAAAATGTGGCCCCACTTCTGAACAGGACAGGGAACCTAGTGACAGGTCACTAGGACTTGGAAGGACATGGAAAAGACTAGGGTATTTAATGTCTTTTCTGCCTCAGTCTTTACTGGTAAGACCAGCCTTTAGGAATCCAAGGCCCCCAAGACCCATAGTAAAGCCTGGAGTAGAGAAAACTTACCCTTTGTAAAGAAGGATCGTGTCAGGGTCAGGGAACATTTAAACAGTTTGTACATATAGATGTTCATGGGACTAGTGGTGGTTCACCCATGGATACTGAGGGAATTGGCCTAACAAGGCCACTCAATTATCTCTGAAAGATCAAGGGGATCAGGGTACTTTCCTGAGGACCAGAACAGAACAAATGTCACTCCTTTCTTCAGGAGGGCATGGTTTTCAGTGTTACCTTAGAACTACAAGTCAGTCCATCTCATGTCCCTTGGAACATGGTAGAGCCAATAGTACTAGAAACCATTTCTAAGCACAAAAGAAAAGAAGTTGATTGTGAACAATCAGCATGGATTTACAAAGAAAAAATCCATGACAGCTTCTTGTGCTGACTTGATTGGGCCAGTGGATGAGAGGAGATCAATGGTTGTTAGTCTTGATTTCAGCAAGTCTTTAATTGTCTCCTATAACATCCTCATAGGTAAACTGCTCAAGCAGAGGCCAGATAAATGGCCAGTGAGGTGACTGGAAACTGGCTGAACTGCCACCCCAAAGGGCTGTTATCTGTGACATGAAAACTAGATGGAGGCAAGTCACTAGAGATGCACCCTAGGAGATGATACTGGATCCAGGCCCACCTAGCATCTTCATTAATGGCCTAGCTGGTGGGGCAGAGTGAACTCCAAGCAAACTTGCAGAATATACAAAACTGTGGGTAATGGTTGCTACACCAGCTGGTTGTGTTGCTGTTCAAGGGGACTTTGAAAGGCAGAAGAAATGGGGCAACAAGTTCAAGAAAGGGAAATGCAAAGCCCTGCACCTTGGAAAGAAGAAACCTTATGCACCTGGACATGCTAGAGGCTAATCCTCTGAAAGTAGCTTTGCAGGAAAGGCTTTTGTGGCTGTTGCTGGACAAGCTGAATGTGGGCCAACAATGTGCCTTGTGACAAAGAAGACCAACAGCCTGGTGGGTTGCATTAGGAAGCATGCTGTCCACAGGTCAATAGGGGTGATCCTTCCCCTCTTCTCAGCACTCATGAGACGTGTCTGGGTGCTGTGCCCCAGTCTGGGCTCCCCAGTAGAAGAGAGACACAGAGAGACACAGACACAGACTCTCTTCTATATGGGAGAAATTCAGCAAAGGGACAGAAAGATGATTGAGAGACTGGAGAATTTAACACACAAGGAGAAGGTAAGAGAGTTGAGACTGCTGAGGCTGCAGAAGAAAAGACCGTGTGGGATCTTTACCATGTGTAAAAACACCTGATGGATCATGTAAACGAGGTGGCATCTGACTTTGCTCAGTAGTTCCCTCTGATAGACAAAAGACAACAGACACAAAATGAGATACAGAAATGTCTGCTTAAACTTAAGAAAACCTGCTTTACCATGAGCTTAGTTGAACACTGGTTCAGGTTTCCCAGAGAGGTCATGGAGTCTCTAGTCTTGAAGATATTATACCTGACTGGACATTACCTTGAGCCACCTGCTGCAGCTGATTCTGCTTGAAGCACAGGGTTGGTGCCTTCCAGCCACAGCTATTTCATCATATTGTGATTCATCATACAGCTGAACCAAAAGGTATCAGGAAAGCTTTGGCTCCCTACACAGAGGACTGCAGTGCTGGCTACAGCCTCATCTTTCAGGATCTTGCTCCTCATGACTGAGACACTGTCAGGAAAGGGATTCAAATGCAGAGGAATTTTTCTGCTCTCTTCAAACCACTCATGGCTTCATGTCAACACCACTGAGGGCTATGATCTGCTTTCACATTAAAGCCCATGGTTTCATTTGCAATGGAGAAATGGCAGGCAGCAGGAAGGGGAGGCACTGTACGAGGTTCAATTTTTCTATGAAATTTACCTACCAACCAGATCTGAAAGTTGGTGGCCGGAGGAATCCACAGCTGGAAGGAAGAAGGGAGAGGGACATGATGAGTTTTATTTTAAACATATGTACTAATCATGGCACAAAAAAAGAAATAAGGGTGGGAAACTGCAGCTGGGAGGGGGAGGGAAGGCAGAGGTGCTGATGATTATTGTAGATATATTTATTAAATCATTGCTCCAAGCAGGGAACCAGGGTGGGAATACGCAGCTGGAAGGTGGAGGGCAAAGGGAAAACAGCAATTTTATATTCAATGTTTGCAATGAGCATGGCTCAGAATGGGGACCAGGGGCACAGCCTTGCAGCTGGAGGTGGGAGTGCCACAGGAGAACGCTGGTTCTTAAACCTGTCACATTAAAATATGCACATCTTGCCTCCAAGAGACCCTGGTGCAAAGGCTTTGCAAAGCTTGTGGAATGAGAGAACTTTTATTTTTAAAGAGTGAGGGGGAAAGCTTGTTCACCTGCTGGGTTTTTGCTAAGCTCTTGCAGCTCTATTACAAAATTACTCCATAAACTTTTACAGCTGGCCCCATGCCAGCAAAATGTCATTATTAATACTGCTATGGAAAGTGCCAACAGAAGTGAAATACTCATGGGGAGACACTGCAAAAGACATACAAAACTGCAGACTTTCGGAGAATCAGAAGAAGGGAAGGGGGAAGGGGGAGAGAAAACTGCCATATGGACCCTGTATGAACTAACTGCACTTATACCAGAACAGAGGTCAGCCGTCAAGACTGGTCAGTGCCAGCAGGTTTCCAGCTTGTAAATGCATCAGCTCTGGCCAACAGAAGTAGTATGGGGTGGGGAAAGGAACTATTGTGTGGTTTAGATGGTTAACAGTGATAAGAATGAAAATGCAAAAAGCAAGCTATGGAGAAGACATGGTCCTGCCTAGAGCTGAATGCTCTCTTCCTTCAAAGCAGTTGTGGTAGCAGCAGCTACTCAGAAATCCATGGGGTCAGAATCTCAGCTGTGTCATCTCCTCCTCCCTGCTATAGACCTGTGCCACACAGCCTTTTATCCTGTGGCCAATCTGCTGAAGAATTACCTTGATCTGGTTAGAATCATAGATCATAGAATGGATTGGGTTGGAAGGGTCCTGAAAGATCATCTGGCTCCAACAACCCTGCCATGCTCACAGACCCCTTCCACTAAAACAAGTTGCTCAAAGCTTCATACAACCTGGCCTTAAACACTTCCAGGGATGGGGTATCCACAGCTTTTCTGAGCAACCTGTGTGGAGCAGTGTCTTTTCGCCTCCACAGTAAAAAATTTTTCCTCATATCTAATTTAAACCAACTCTCTTTCAGTGTAAAGCCGTTGTCCCTTGTCCTGTCACTACATGTTCTTGTAAATAGCTTCATTCCATCTTTCTTGGAGGCCCTCTGAAGGTGCTGAAAAGCTGCAGTTAGGTTTCACTGAAATCTTCTCTTCTCTACGCTGAACAATCCCAGTTCTTCTAGCTTTTCCTCACAGGCAGGCTCTCCATCCCTCTAATTTTGGCCCCATCTTGGTGACCCTCATCTCCAACAGGTCCATGTTCTCCCTGTGCTGGGACCCCAGAGGTCAATTCAGTACCCAAGGTGAGGTTTCACCAGAGCAGAATAGAAGGGCAGAATCCCCTCTCCCACTCTACTGCCCATTCTGCTTTGGATACAGCCCAGGACAGAACTGCCTTTCTGAAGTGCAAGTTCACATTGCTGGGTCATGTCCAGNTCAGAGAGAAGGACATTGTGGGGGATCATGTCAAAGGCCTTACACAAGTCCAGATAGATGACATCCATAGCCATTCCCCTGTCCACTGATGTAGTCACCCCATCATAGAAGGCCATTAAGTTAGTCAGGCAGGACTTGCCCTTGGTGCAGCCATGCTGGGTGTCCCAAATCCCCTCCCTGCTCTCCGTGTGCCTTAGCACAGCTTCTGGGAGAATCTGTCCCGTTATCTTCCCAGGCACAGAGGTGAGGCAGACAGGTTGGTAGTTCCCAGGATCCTTTTATACTCTCTTTAAAGATGAGTGCAATGTGTCACTTTTTCTAGTGACCTGGGACTTCACTTGACTGGAATGGGATGGGGAAATGGTCCCATTTCTGTCGCAACTCTGCCAAAAGTTTCAGAGTTTTTAAAAANNNNATTTTAAAATTTTGTATCTGTAGAAGAAAAAAAAAATTGATAAGCCTTTCTGTAGAAGTTATATGTATATAAATATAGATTCATACACAGGTTCTGGAGTCACAATCATGATGTTCAGAAGTGTGTGTTGTCAATCCAGCTCTTGAGTTTGGACACATAGGACCAATACCAAATAAGAAACTGGCATCATGTGTAGTTTGGACATTGATCTGCTGTCTCAGGAAAGGACATATGCTGGAGATTTAAAAATGGATGAGGAAAAATAATTGCCAAACTTTGAATAATCTGACCTGAAGTTAGTCTGATACTCAGAACAGTTTATAAGTAATGGAAAAATCAGATCTATGAAAGCTCATACATTCACTCAGGCCCCCAGCTAACCTGGTTTCAATTCCTCCCTGGATAATCTGAGAGAAGCTGACTGTCAGTCAAAGATGTCACATTAAAGCATATGTTTTTAGTTCTTTTCAATACTGAAAAATTATCATGTTCTCATCCTTAGGTTGTTGGGATATTCTCTGGTTTAACTGCTTTCCTGAACAGGATTGCTTTATTGAATCAGGGCCACAGAAAACATCTGTCTCTGTAGCACAGGGGATGATCTTCACAAAGATCATCATCAGGAAGTCCTTCATGAATAAAGCACTAAACCAACATTTTTTAATTTTTTTTGCTATCAATTAGATAATTAAATGAAATAAATTAAATAAAACAATGAAATAAAACAAGACCTGGATCATTAACCTGTAGGTATTCATGATTGCTGTCTGTTGGGCTCTTTAGGTAGCAAAACTGCTTAAAATAATAGAATTAGTCATTAGAAAATAAAAAGTTAACTTGCCCTTTACTTGCCAGCCAAAGATTGTTTCTTGTAGTTTCTAATGTCTCACCTAGATTAATTTTAAAAGACTAAAGGATTTATCACTTCACTTTTTTTTCCCTGGGGCAAAAAACTCCAAAGAGCTCAAAATTAGGAATATTTCTAAAGCTTAGTTTAAATCTGCTCTTCCTAGCTTTATTTACATCTAGACTCCTTCCTAGAGAGTGGCTTGAAATTATGCTCTTATGACTGATAATATATCAGTTTACCCTTTTAATATCAGAAACTAAGACATCAAAATAAAAAAAAATATATTGTAGGACTTTATGAACAAATATGAACTGCTGCCATTGATAGTCTATGGATGTTGACATCAAGAACACCACAGTATTGGGCTGATTATGGTTTACTCTTGTCTTTATAGCAAACATAACATTTAAATTAGTGCATTTATATTAAAAGAAATCTGAATTTAGAAGTTAACAGAATAATAGACATCATTTTTATAGAAAAAAAGTCCATTATGCTTGATTTTAATAAATTTTCTTCATATAGTCAGCAATTGCTTATGGTGTGTTGTGTTATAAGCATTTACTGGAATTTTATATCCCTTGCGATTGTGAACAATCAGCATGGATTTACAAATAATTCCAAAAATGTATAAAGGACTTTTAATCTATGATTCCAGCCATGAAACCATCCTACAGATAGGAACACTGGGGAAAGTCTCACCTGCTTCCCTCAGATCAGGTAGCCATGGCTGTATTGTTTAGTCTTGCGCTGTTTCCTGTGTGAAGACAGCCTTGAGACACAGGGCTGGATGTGGCCACGGTGTTGATGCACAGATCCTTCCCACATGTTTGGCAAATCCATGTCTGGAGGAGAGTGAACCATGCAGCCTGTGCAGTGACATGACCCTCAACCAGCCAAAAATAATGTCTCCCCAGACCTCTCAACATAGGTCTGTGAACTTACATTTTCATTGTATGCCCAGTGTCAGCTCCATTACGACTTGTTTGCCTCCATATTTAGAGGAAGATAGACCTGAAGATTAAATATGACTGAGAAAAGGGACTGATTCAGATGTCCTACATAAAGTCCAAACAAAAATACTACTTCTGACTTATTTGATGCTTACCATGCTGGTGTGACCAGAATTTAAACTCCCAGTGAGTTTGTCAGTGGGTCTGACCTAATGCACATGGCACCAACTTGTTATTTCAAGGCTTTAGTGTGAAGATTTTGTTCAAACTGTAGCTATACTAAAATTCAAAGTCTCATTTTTCAGTGATACAACAATACAGTCATACAACAATATAGCTAGCAATTCTTAATCCTATAGCCTTTCTAAAATCATATTTTAAAAAACATGACCTACCACATTAAATGTTTTATGTGTAGGGTTTTGGAGTGTTTTGAGTTTTGGAGTGTATGTGGTTTTTTTGGTGGGAGGAGATGGAGGTTAGGTGCATCAGAAAAAGACTACTCTTACTTTGTCAAGACAACACAACAGACAGGGAATTTGTCCAATTTAGATTAAACATAAAATAATCTGAGCATAACAACATCAGTGAAATCTCCATTGATTTGTCAGGTGGAGGCAAAAGGAGTCAGATAATTTCTTATTTCTTTTTTGCAGTTTTTCTATCCAGCCAGGCAGGTGTGCTGGCCACATTATGTTACCATATGTCTGGAGAAATTGTTTTTAGAATAGCTAATACTATATTTGAGAAAATTTCATGTAGCATATGCCATAAAATATATACAAATTTTGTCCACACAATTATACAATTGGGTAAAATATACAATATCTAGTTGTATTTAAGAAGATTTTTGGTTATAAGCCAATGCAAATATTATTCTCCCATTATTCCAGGAAGAGATTAAGTGTAGAGTGGTGACATGTGCAGCATCTGCCAATTGCTGACTAATTGCATGCCCATCATTATTGCATCCACATACAAATTGTGAGTGAAAATTCAGAGCAGAACCGTGCTGCACAGCATATTTCAAATAGCAGTGGTCATTTTGAGACAAATTATTATATATATCTTCAGTGTTAATTTCACTCAGTTATTTTAGTGTCCTGAGGGACTTGGAGCATCACAGCACTAGAAATAAAGTACTGGACATGTGTCTAATATAAATAAAAAGGCAGAGACTAATACATGTGCACAGACCGCACAACTTTTTCAAATTTATTTCTCAACAAAGTATAAAATTAAGAGAAAACTACACTACACTACTCTCTATGTATCCTGTCTATCAGTGAATGGTTTACAAGACAGCATCCTGGAAATGTTGTACATTATAAAGAGGGAAAATAATTAGAGCAACCACAATGTATATACAGCCAGAGACACATCTTGGAAAAGCATTTCCTATAATTGCACTGTGAAAAAAATGTGCAGTTAAATATTCTACACATGGTGAAAATTACATCACAATTAATGCCATGCCTCTAACATAATTAATTCTTAATGTTTTTTAGTAGTTTAGGAAAAATAACCCCTATCACTGTGTGCTGCTTCACATGATAATATTGTTAGACTCTCAACAATTATCATAAGCCAGGCAATGCTGGTGCTGGCAAAAGATTTCTGCCTACATTCAAAATACCTCTCCCTGATCTCATTTTAAGTTGCATGTTAAAACTTGAGATGTTAAGACAACAGATTAAGACCACTCTCCAGTTTAATTGATTCATTTTGCTGAAAAATGTGTCTGTATTTAGAGAAACGGAGGCTGATTTCCCCTCTTTGCTATATTTGGTATCCTGTTGCATGAAAACTGTGGTGTTGCGTGTCCCTTTAATCATTGCAAGTGGGTTCTTTTTATAGTAGTGTGTGCTCAAAGCTATCCCCCAAAACAAGACATTTGCAATTGCTAGTTTAAAAACAAGCTGTGTTATTTTGTTTCTTCCACAGCTGGGATGGCCAGGGACAGGCAACATAGCAGTTTTCACCTTAGTGAAAGCTAAACCAGTATCCCAACATGGTGTTAATAGTTGCTGTTCAAAAGGACACATCCCTTGAACTTAAGTGAGTATTGCTGTATGAATATCCCAGTAACTTATAATCTCCTCCACCACTTAAAGACCTACTGATATTCACAGCCATTAAATGCTTCTTCCATGTCCTGACCACACACAGCAAGGCTAATTACTCTTGGGGAACCTAAATTCCCACTTCAATTTCAACAGGACTGCACTTAATTTCTGCTCAAATCTCTTATACAGCACCAGTGTTTGCTGCAGAGGATATCAGAGCACAGGGCTCCAAGGAACTTTCTGGGCCATTAAGTCAATTCCCCTGTTACTGTAAGCAAACACATTGTATAATTTCTTTCATACACTCCAACATAAAAGCTGTTGGGTTTTGGCCTCTGTTACTCAACTGGAGAATATTCCAAAATGCACTTGCTCTAAGAATGAGGAGTTGCCTTCTAGTTTAAAACTTAAACTTGTTTTTTCTCAGCTGACACTCACCGTACATGTGAAAATATTTTAATTTAGTTTAAATTACTTTTCTCCCTGCTGCTTTTCTCCCCCTTACCTCCATTTCACCAGTCTGACCAAGACCATCTCTTCCATCCCCTCACAGGGACAGTCACTTCTTTTGAACCTGTGTGCGTCCTTGTCTGCATCTTCTAGGCTTTCAAATGGCTTTTCTACAGAAGTTGAGAAGACATCCAGCCAAGGCCCTGTAGGGTGATGCTAGTATTTGTTGCCCACACTAACAGTAATTTGACAGGCAAATTCTGGAACTGCATTTGTCTTTTCGTGGTTACATCCCATTTATGGCTCTTAGTCAAACCTTGACCAACAAGTAAAATTCTTGTATGAACAGATGAGCCTTGAGCTCCTAGCAGATTTTTTTACATTATTTTTATTATTACATTTTATCCTATTCCAATCTGGGGTCTTAGACTTCGCTCTCTCCAAAAGGTGTGTATTGGCAATGCCTCTAAACTCTGCATATCAGTACATTTTGTCACAACCCTATTCATATTTGCATCAAGTCACTGAGAAAGTATTAAAAAATCAATATTGGTTACCAGTCTGGTTTCATCCCTTTCCACGGACCACTGCTGTTTACATTCATGACTCCTGTTACCTGCTTTACAATGCCACCTCTAATTCCTCTCACAAAGACAAGTAGAAATTGCCCATTTGTTTCCAAAGCATGTTTTCCTAAAATCTTCATGGATGATATTTTACACATTATTTTTTGCGGAAAATGTAACAGTTCAGTGTCATCTACCTCTGTTAAATTATTATTTGTCATTTTCTATGTTTAATTTATCTCCTCGTGTTCCTGCAGAATCTCTTCCAAAGCCTGATGTAGAGTCTTACACACAGTTTAAATCATACTGTTATGTCCATGGCTGTCTACATACCTTTTCCTTTACTTAAGTGCACCTGTTTCCCTTGCCACTCTCCTGTCTGTATTGACAATGCTCACTCCACTTCAAGGTGTCATGAAGCTTGCAGCTCTCAACAGCAGAACTTCCAGCCTCTTGGGATGGGGACGGGTGATATGTCCCACTCAAGATGAGCTTTCAAGTTGAAATTTGCACTTGGATGCTACATTCCCAATGATCTCTTCCCATTTGCTCTCACGGCCAATATTGTCATCCCTCCTGGGGAACTCTGGGGCAAAGGATTTATGACACAGTAGAGAGTTCTCACACAATTCTCACTGGTTTTGACTTTTGCAACAAGGATTTCCTCTAGAGCAGTCCTTTTTTCAGCTCCTATAGGTTCCCTGCTTATTCCCAATACTCTTCGTGAGGCAGTAGTTCCCTCTGCCAGGTCTGAAACACATCCCTATGTAATTTTCCTCATGGCACTTCTATGTATTCCTCGGCATCTTTGACCTGAAGCATTTCCAAACCTTTTCCACTTTGAAGACCCTGAGAAACCCAGCCCCAGCTGTCTCTCCTAACCAATCCTTTCAATTTTTCAAAGTTTGTTCCAGTTAAGTATGAAATCTTAATTAGAGAACCATTTTTTTTTTGTTTATCCTTCCATTTAAACTGAGTCAGCCCAAGACCACTCTTGTTAAACAACTGCCAAGTCCCATCCAAAAAGTGACTGAACTTTATTAGTGAATGAAGTGATTGCTGCCTGCACTACATAGAGCCAAATCTTGACACCTTTCCTCTGCCCTCTTTACTCTGGCATAAGTTTGCTGAAATCAGTGGGAGTTTTGTTTATGTTACTAAAGGATTGGGCCTACAATTCATAGTTTTCTTTGAAATCCCTTAATACTAAAGGTGCTATGCAAATACATTATTATTTTACTTTCTTTTTATAAAGCAGAAAATATTATTGGCCATTGAAAGTTTATGGAAACGAAGCAATGGCAGTTGGCATTGACCTTTCCTCCAGCACAGGAGTCCCTAGGATAACACAGATGTCATGTGCAATGAAAATAATGTTGTGAGCACAGCTGTTTAGTAAAATAACGTAGGATAAAAAGAAACAATTACCTAATTTGATATGGGATCTTTTTAAATTTTTTTCTTTATCTTATGCTATAGTGTGCAACTTATTGACTCATCCAGTGCCAGATAGGCTTTTTACCTTCTATAAAACCAGTTTTCACTTAAATTTACTTCTGGGAAGCATTATTTGAAATGATGAAGTGTAGGAAGTAGAGCCAACAAGAACGTTTTACATAGTTAGCAAGTATACCCGGACTTCTCTTCTGCAATTTACTTATAGACTTAATGTGATTGTTCTGAGGCTAATATGCACAATTTGGAAAATTGAAATAGCCTTCTATAACGTTCAACACAATCCCATAAACTGAATCAATTGTGAAAGTAAGTTTTACCTCAAGACCCCACAATGAGGTATCTATTACCAGGAGCTCTAAGCAAATGTTCTTTTAATTAGCTACATTTATCTTTAATGCCTGTTTTGACAGAAACTCTAACATAAACATACATTACAAATACAGAAAATCCAGCTCAAAGTATGGTTAATTTTTATGCTTGACAGAGCCATTTGGAAAAAATAACTGTGACCTTTTTGGAGCCTGGAAAAAAAAAAAATCTTAATGTGATGTCATTATAACATGGTTTCAGAAACCAAGAAGAAACAGTGGCATCTGTAGCTAAAATACAATAACAATTCTTAAACTATTCCTTAAATGTGGCAATAAAACTCTAAAAAGACCTTTGGGCCTTATGCTGAGGCAGCTGAAAAATCATGTTAAATAATTTCTGTAAGGACAACAGTAATTATAAACCTGATTAAAGTTTACCTACATTTTATTCCTAGAGCGTCTTAAACGAGGACTGTGGAACCAGATGGTTACAGAGCACACATGATGGATATAGTCCATCAAGCATGTCCATTGCCATAGAAACAACAGGAATAACATTATCTTTAGTGTCTATTTCTTCACAAAACTTTTCATTTAAGAGTTGCTGCCAATCCAAGCAAAGTCCACATGAATACCTAAGTACCAGCTCAAAAAAACAGGTTTGCTTCCCTCACCCCTCAATAAGTAACAGACATGGTTGAGTGTTGCAGGAATGATAGTAGCCTGTGTCTTCTCCTCAGTCCAAGCTGTACTCAGCTGCTTCTCAGCAGACTTTCTTTGGGTTTGTTGGAGAGTTTTCTGTTTGCCCTTTTTTTTTTTTTTTAAGTAATTTCATTAGAATTACAATTTTGAGACGTCCTATTCAAACAATTAAATTGTTATTTGAAGGAATAAACAAAACAGGTGATAAAAATGTCTTTTTTTTCTCATTTTCTGCATCAATGAAAGGAACCAGAGACAGAGCAGACGACAGAGAGCTTGACAAAGACATGAGACAATACAGATGTGTTTTATGGGTCATCATAACCTTGCAAGTGAGCATGTGGATTACAAAACCATAAATCTGAAGTGGAATGAGGGAATGCATGCACATAGACACAGCAGACCGAATTGACACCATACTAACCTGAAATGATCTATCTTCATCCTCTCTGTTATGGATGTTTCATTTTCAAGAAAATAAATATTCTGTCCCTTCCTTAGCTTTTCCCTCTTATCTTATTTCATAAAAATAAACATGATGCTGTATGTAAAAATCTATACCCAGCCCTCCAAAACCCACAAAATTGCATATTTTCTGGTTTATACTCAACTCTCAACTCAGAAATGTATGGGACGCATCAGTGGTCTGAAATGCATTTGTGAATCCAGTTATTGTAGAACATAGTGGCCACTCGAAAGAATCTCCAGTATTTGATATGCTTGTTCAAGTCTGTCCAAAAAAGGATTCATGGGGCAAAGGCTCTACCTGCCCTTAGGAAAGTACACAGCAAAAATCCTATTGTTACCACTGGGGGGTGGTTAATCTAATTCCCTCTCACAAAGTACACCTAGCAGGTCCATCCCATGGCACATATATGCAGGTTAAAGCATTTTAGCCACGGAATTGTCTCACCATGTGTTCCCACAGCCAACAAGCTCAATGAAGTGTTATGCCACACAGTCACTAGATCAAGAGTTGTTGCCAAAACTTGTGAAAACATTCCTGGAACCATGTGAATATGATCTGTGCCTTTGTTCCGTGCAATATACACACCTATGAAAAAAATGAGGATTTGAAGATGTCATGCTGAGTAAGACCATCTGCTTAAGAATTTCACACATTGGGAAGCCAGTGTGGAATATGCATCATGGTCCCTGTGGCTTGCAGAGGGAGGGCTGCGACACAGAGACCCATACCAACATGAGCTGGAAGTAAAACAGCCGCAGCTGCGTGCTTTACAGCTTGGACTGCTGTAAGAACATGCCCAAAACACTTGTGCCTTGCTGCCATCAGCATATCAGAAACACAGCTTTATCCAGGCAGTAGCTGAGACTGCTCCCTCAAGTTCATTGGTGCACTCAGGGGCTCTGAGCCCATGACAGGGGCACAAGGCCACAGACAGCTGAAATTTCTGTTGAGCTGCAGATATTCTCACCTAAGGGATCTCACATTACTTCAGCGCTTTCCATTTTCACATTCAAAGCTCTGCATACCTGTGCCCTGACCCCTACTTAAGTCCAGTGTCTTATCATATTCCCTCTCCTTCCTCCACTGAGCCAGTGTTTTTAGAATAATTCCCTTACACTCTGCACTTCACAGAGAGCATTTTATTTTTACTGGTCAATAGTTGGGTCCCCTGGTTTTACAAAGAAGATGATTTTCCTGGTATGAGAGTTGCCTAGTGTTGTTAAAACAAAGTACAGCATACTATGCAAAATGCAGTGTGGTCGTGTTGCCCTTACTGCACAAATTAACATAGAGTGCATTTTCCAGGCATGGTATGGTGACTAACCATCTTAGAGCTGGCCAGAGGCTCCCACAACACACTTCTTTGTTTTGCTGCTACAAAAGAGTTGTCATAGTGCCCATTTGTCTCAGGTTTTGCAACTGGCATGGGGCAGAACCAAAAAATCTATACCTTTTTTTCCAGGACAGAATCTAATTTTACTTAGAAAAAATATCTATGAAGGTCTCACTACTTCTGTCACATTACTCTTATTTCTGTATTGCTGAATAAGGAGGGTTGTTCACCTGCTGCCCCAAACACAAAAATTGTCTTCATATGCCGGGGTGAGAGAGGCTCCAGAATTACTTTAATACAGAACATACACTCCCTCAACGACTGGCTTTGTTTTCTGAAACATCTGTAACCTGGGGCCCAACCACCCTATACAGGAGAGGAACAACCACTGCTGAAGCCAAACCCAGTTCAGCCACCGCCTGACTTTACCTTCCACATTCTTTCATTGCCCTGTATTGTTTTGTTTTGCCTCTGACACAAATTTGTCTGTCAGTTGGGGTTCTCACTCCTCAGCTTCACCACAAGCCTTGCAGAGGTGCACAGACATTTCAGGCAAGCAACGTGCACACATCACACACAGTTCTTTGCCTTGTCCCCTCTTTGGCTCCCCAGAAAGCAGGAACCCAGAGAAACTGCCTTGCAATGTGCTTATAAAGTTTTTAATTCAGTATTTGCTGTTTTCAGCTCTTATTGGAAAAACAGTTCAAAGAAATGAGCCTTTCCTTGGACCAGAAAGTTGCACTGCAAGCAACCAGGGAAAATTTAGGTCCCAATAAATATGTCCTGCAGCTATTAAGGGGAGGTAAATAGACCAGACAGAAAAGGACTGGAAACAACAGAGTGGAGCAGCTGCATGCATTGCATTAAAACATTTATCTGGCCTAGCTGGAGTTGTACATTACATTTTACATTGTGAATTTATTATATTTTGGCTTAATAAATGTGAATTCTCACATTCTTCCAAAGTTTTAAGTAAGTCCAGATATGCTTCCCACACATTTCTTCATGATCTCAAGTTGTGTTTTTTAACTACTACATCAATGATAAATTTCAAGAAATGTATGAATAAATAAGGCCTTGTCAGGTGTATTTATCATATCAAAGTCTCTTTCCTCAGATAAGATGTACAGACAGGCCTCTAAGTTTGAAAATACACTTCATTCTCACTGGTAAATAATGAATGCCGCTAAAAAGAACCACAAACGAAATGAAAAGAACAGAAGATAGATGTTGAAAACCATAGTGTTAAAGATTTTGAAAACAAATACACTTAAAACTAGTTTAAAATATACACAGTGGACAGGAAAATGCTGTTTCCCACTGCCTTTGGGAAGTGCCCTGTACTACTGCAGGTGAGACTTTTCTTTCTTGTCCCAGGAAGCGAAATAGCACGGCCAGCAGGACCAGGGCAGGAATTGTCCCCCTGCACTGGGCACTGGTGATGCCACACCTCGAGTGCTGTGTCCAGTTCTGGGTCAGTCACTTCAGGAAGGACATTGAGGTGCTGGAGTGAGTCCAGAGAAGGGCAATGGAGCTGCTGAAGGGTCTGGAGCACAAGTCCTGTGAGGAGAAGCTGAGGGAACTGGGGTTTAGCTGGAGAAAAGGAGGCTCAGGGGTGACCCTTATTGCTCTCTACAACTGCCTGAGAGGAGGATGGAGCCTGGTGGGGTCAGCCTCCCCTCCCAGGGAACCAGAGACAGGACAAATGGAAATGGCCTCAAAATGCACCAGAGGAGGGTCAGAGGGAGGGAGGGAGGGAGGGATACACGGTGCCCTCTTTCCCAGCAACTACTGCAAAGCTGTGCTGAATTCCCGTCATCTTTATCCACAGGATCCAGTTGGGTTATAAATATTTAGAGGAGAAGGTCAGACTGATGGGTGACTGAGTAGGGAGACTGGGCACACCAGGACTCAGCCTCGTCTGGTTCTTTTTTTCCTGCTATGATAAAAACAGGTAATGGTAACATTATTTTTTTCTAAAGGCAAAAATCCTGCTCAGGAGAGCAGAAGTATTCATTATATTCTTTGTATAATTGTTAACAGAAATTATTTTTAAAGCTAGACATAAATTTTTCTACAAACCTTACTAAGTTTGAAATTACCTTGAAGTTGTTTAATGTAATTAGCTTTCTATGTGTTAAAAATGTACTATGAAGAGCTAGAAACCTGAGAACACACTGAAGTGCAGAGTGAGCTTGAAGAATTAAATGAATGTAGTCAGAGAGGATTATGTATTACCAAAAGGAAAGGTCCCCAGACCTGGGAACCAGTTTACTGATTCTTGTCAACTGAAATGAGTGAAATGAGATCTATTTTCCTTTTTTCCCCCTTTCTTTTTTTTTTTTTTTTTTCCTTTTTTTTCCCTTTTGTTTAACTCCCCAGGAAAGGAATTGTGAACCTGAACTATTTGTAGGAGAAGATGATTCAGTGAAAGAAGATAAAGTAGGTGTCTCAAAATCTGTGCTATTTTATAAATAAACCCATTAGATTTCTCCAAAGAGAAAAAAAAAGAATATATATATATACATACAATTACTGAAAGTGGAGTTGCCCATGTTAAGAAATGATGATGCTCTTTCCACAACCTGATCTGACCAGCCAGGTTGTTTGCCAAGGGTCAATTTACAACTGCCACACAAGGATCATTTTAATTACACTGCCCAGACAAGCCCCAAAAGTCCCATTTTCCCATTTGTTTATCCGAGAGAGCGTCACATAAATTGTCTGATCACTGTTTTCCTCAGCCATTTCCCAAAAAACCCATGGGGAAGAAGGGGAGAAGGGAAAAGGGAAAGCTGTCGGTGCCTCACTCCTGAAAAGAAAAGAAGACAGACGTGGAGGCATGAAGACAGCTGGATGTTCCTTGAAGAGGGGATGATGGAAAAAGGGGTGCAATGCAGCTGGAACTGATGTGCTGCGCCGGGATGGCAGAAGTGGGTCAGGACGAGTGGTGGGATGGGCAGCTCTGGCAGCAGTGCACAGGGTGGACAGGGAGAGGGATGGGGGCACAGTGGGGCCAGGCCTTGGCACACCAGCACAGCCCTGACCACAGCCCTGCTCCTTTTACCTGCCCATGGGCTGGGCTGAGCACACCCTGAGCTTCTGTGCAGTGCCACCCAGCTCTGCTCAGGCAAATGAGAGGAAGCAGGTTTTCCAGGGGGTGATCCTATTTACATGCATCTTATGCTGCATTATACAGGAATAAGGTAGACTCTTTGATTTCCTGATTGTAAATTTTCCTCCTGCTGACAGAAAGAGTAATTGCTGTGACCAGAATCAAACTGATTGCTTAAAATGTTGAAGCTGACTTTTGTTCCATTTCTACAATGTATACATTTCTGAAAAATGAGGTTTAGAGGGATAGACATGCTATTGGTGTTTACCAGAAGTATCTTTGAAATGCTTTGTAGTGCCAAAGTATATAGAGGGTTCATTTACTGTGTTGGAAGACTAAATGCAATGGGGCTGTTTCTGCAGAAATAAAATATATGTATGTTTTTATTTCCTGTTCTCTTACATAATCTTGTTATTAGTTTGAAACTCTCCAGGCATTCTGTAGGTGATAAAAAGAGGAGAAAAGTTATTTCTAGAAAGCTGAGAAGTTCTTATTTCTTCTGGTTTTAAACTAAACATGCCAGCTTAAGCAGAAAGGTGTAACCACACTCCGCTTCAGGGACAGAATAGCAGTCAGGCCAACAAATGAAAATAAAGGTCAAAGCAATTTCCATAAGGAGATGCAGCTGAAGGCCACTGATCCATTCCCAGAGACACTCTCCTTGCTGTATCAGAGGGGACAGCAAGGAGGGCTGATGTGAAGGGAAAAGCAGTCTCCAGAAGAAATCAGATGAGGGGCTGTTCTCCAGTTTGCCTTGCATGCCTCTCCTGTGGGTTTCATCACACTCTTCCAGATCTTCTCCCACACAAAGTCATATGGGAGCAGAGAGGCAGCCCCAAGCTTTCAGCTGCTCCTTGTCCATTCAGGGCAGATACCCACATGGTTTGTTCCAGCCCTTCCCTGTTCCTCCATCCACTGCCACTGTTATTAATATATACTCTGGTACAAATCAGCACTGCATACTCCATACATACTATCTGAATTTGAGTAAACTCACTGAAAGCCTTTGGGGGTTAATCAACTGCTCAAGTGAAAAAGGTCATTTTGATTAGGGTTTGGTAGGCTGAGTTCACATGAATATTGTTGTATATGCAGAGAAATGGGGTAATAATCCCCTGAGCATTCAAATGCTTCATTTTCCTAGGTCTGTCCCTTGTCTAGCTGGGACATCCCTTCCCACACTGCACATGTTGCACAGATACATCACCACTTTAGGTGATAAGGAGGAAGACTGTCACACAGCAGTTTCTTCTTCCAGACTCTTTCCCAGAAACTGTGTCAGCTGAATAAACATTCCTCTCTGGTCAAGAAATGAGGAATGAGCTCACAACAGGGTTGATAAGGGTGGAATCCTCCCCAATCCAAACGTACCAGAGGTGGGGGCAGACCCTTGCCCCTGAAGCCCTTCAGCCTTCTTCCATCCCTCCCCATGCTTGTATCCAGTCATACCGCAGGAAGAGCAATGGGCAAGCTAATTTCATGTACTCAGCCCTGGACCGCCTGGCCCCGGCATTATTTAAAGTGCCTGAAGGGCAGTTCTGATGTATAATAACCTTATTCAACCACTTATTCAGCTCACCTTACTCAAGCACTGTTGTCTCATAATTATCCTATACAATATTTATTATAATTACTATTAAATCACTGCAAATTTTACAGTGTGTTGGGTTTGCATCCTGAAGAACATTGGGAAGGAGTAGGAAGAAATTTAGACCTGTACTAAGGATTCCTGAAAATCTTCCTAGTCCATTTTTCAAAACATCCCAAAAGAAAGCAAAATCTATTAATATTTGGCGAGTTTCTTACGAAAAAATGTGAAAGTATCTCAGTAATTTAATATTTACAATGACCCTCTGAAAACCTTTAAAAATAGCTCACTCTGAGGACTAAATCTAAATGGCATTACACAGCCTTGTAAAAACAGATAGAGCATCACTTCACGGGAATGCATAAACAGAAAACTAATTTCTCCCTTTCTGTAGGGAACACTGGCAAAAGGGAAAGCTATTGCAAAATATCTGTGTGGCTGAGGAAACTGTGGTTTTACCACAAGGACTGAGATTAATGGGCACAAGCAAGGGGCCAACATGGATAAGCAGTGAGCTGCAGAGATGGGAGCTCTCTCCCCAGCCACAGCTGCTCCAGGGGAGACAGAGGCTACAAAAAAAATGGGCCTTGCTTGGAAAATATCCTTTGCAGCATCCCCTCGATGAGACCAAGCACCAGCCTGCATGGATGTGTTTTACACATACAATGCCATTACCTCCTCCTGTTTACCAGCCCATCAGAGCAGTCATCTCTGGTGGTTGCTTTTTGAGTCTCAAATATTACTTCCACAAATGCCATACCCTAGTACAATCTTCTCATAATTAATGTCCTGCTGTGTTACTCTGTATTGCTGATGTTGTGAAAGCCTGTGTGCAGAGCTGCTCCACCTGCACAGGTAGGAAAAGCAGGACAAAAGCAGCTACCTTTATTCTGAAATGGACATCTATAGTGCTTCAGCCTCCTCTACAACACTCTCCACTTGATTTCACAAGTACACCACTAAATTCTAGTTCAAATGAAGTACTGTGCAGAACTGTTTTAACAGGCTTAAACTCTGAATCCCCAAGCCTATTTTATTAATTCTCCAGAGGCTTATAATGATGCCACTCAAGGGAACATAGCCTATAAGAGAAAGGTATGTTAATTTTTTTATTGTTATACAGAGAAATTAAAATACATGGATTATTACATTTGCCTCATAACTGTGCATGCTACATGCAAGAAATGGCAATAAAAATGAAGTCATGCTTTTTATAATGTGACTACTAGAATAATTTTATGTGAGTAACTACTATTTGGGATACATTTAAAATACTACAAAATTCTTAGATGGCTGTTTCAGCATACTGTATTAATCAACTCAGGCGTAATTGTATGATGGCCCAAAAGTCAAGCTTTTCCTTAAGTTTCCTGACCTTGACCTGAAAAAAATGTTATAACTAAATTTCAGATTGGGTTTCTTTAAGGCAACAGTTCCTCTTACCTAAACATACCTTTGAAATGGAGAGAAAGAGCTTGCTGATAAATGTTTCAACACCATACTTTATTAAAACAAGTTATTTCTGTTGTTTACTATGTGGTTAGGCCATGATGAAAAGCAGATCTTCACCAATACATTTTTGTGCAAATTCCTTACCTTTCTGTTTACAAAAGAAAGTGAAGTACCTTTCAGTGGTATTTGTCACAGAGCACTAGCAGCCAACAATGCACACTGTCAACTGCTTAAGGTTTCACTTCCTAATTAACTTTCCTAGAAGCAAAAGAACTGTCTGAAAACACAAAGCTCTCACATTTACCCTCCTGCCACTCCATCCTATTCATCCCTGGCCGCACGGCTGCGGCCACCAAGAGCAACAAAGTCCTGAAGGAGGGTCCCCACAGCCCAAAACATCAAGGGGGTAACCTGAGCAGCCTGACTACAGAGCAAATTAGTTATCTGCCTTAGTGGGGGTTTTTTAAGAGATTATGACTCAATTGCAATTCCACCACAGACTCCTTGATGTTAATACTTTTTTAAAACAGCCCATTCCTCTTTTTTCTTTTTGCTTTATATGAAATCCCATTCAAATTCTGTGGTTTCTTTCTAGGCTTGTTGAGTGAATGTACTCTCCTCCAGGTACAAATCATCTTTTGTTCAACCAAACAGCAAAAATACTAAACATTGCTGAAATTGTTATGGAGGGTGTTAATATCTACTTGCATGTGATCAAACAATAAATCAGAAAAAACAATAGTCCATGGACCAGTTCACAAGTTTTGTCACGCTTTCCACTTCTAAAGCTGCTTTAAGTTGAACAGCTCAAAATGCAGTCCAGTACAAAACTGGACATGAATCCTCTCTGTTTCAAACACAGTCCTCTCTTACTTCCCATGGTTACTTATGGATCAACTTCTGACTGTCATGTATGTTTTTTCGATCATGTTTGGTTTAACTGCAGCAAGGTTTCTGCAATAATTATCAAGGCACAGACCAGCTGAAAAATGCTGGACACAGATGCTGAACACAAATATTATTTCACCGAGTTTCTACAAATAACCTTTGGCTAAATGTCCTCCTAACAATGTGCCCCATCTTCGGCTGTTCATTGACCCTTAGGCTGGACCGGGCTTTTATTACTCTCACCATTGTTTAAAAGCAACGTTCACATGAGTCTCAAAGGCGCAGAAAACTGACATGTTTTGACTTTTCTACTGTAAGTTACTTTCATGTCAGGATGGTGGTGAATTATTAATTGCATGGTACGTTGAATGTCTCCAGATGACTGCAGATTGTGAAGCTCTTCTAAACACAGTTTTGCAAGCTGATCGACCCAGCACACATTCTGGTAGCTAAATTGCAAAATGACAGATTCATCAACTGAATGAGCTGCTATCAGATAATATTAGCTGGCAGATGTCTCAAAAGAAATAGTCGTCATCTGCAGAGCTCTGGCAATTAACTGTTTACAGGTCCAACACCTGCTTCAGTGATAGTATTTATTTCACAAATCATTTTAATGGCCGTTTTCTTCAGTACACAAAATACTTAGCCTTGAAGGTAAAAAGCGCCAGCCACCTCTCCACGGCAGCGTACAAAGCATCAAGAGAAGAAAGGGAGACAAAGCGCTACAGAGCCGGGTGTTGAGTGATTTCCCTGCCCCCGCCGCCACCCAGGTGAGCCGGGGCACCGGGAGGGGGTGGCAGCCCCAGCACCGCCCACCAAGGGCTCGGCGGCGCTCCCTGGCATCACACGGGGATGATTCTGCCACACACCGGGAGCAGAGGCCAGCGGCGGGACAAGGTGTGAGCTGTGCCCGGGCTATGCTGCTCAGCTGCTCATAACCAGAGCCACTTTTACAGTAGAGGAGGCAATGACACTAACAACCACTAATCCTCTCAAAGGCCTTTTGGTCTCCTGCCAGGTCAGCTTTAATCAACTGTGACTATTAAAAAAAAAGGTATAAAACTTTGGAGGACTGGGTTACATAACACAGCAAACCTTACAAATGCATCCAATCCAGTCCCCTAAAACCAGGCAGGATAGCTGCTTAAAAAGCTGCTTGCTCACGGATAGCATGGACCATCTGCTTAGGAAAACATGACTAGCAAATAATCACACAAGAAATAATCTGACTTCTGGTATATTTGTCTCACTAAGTGGCCATGTTTCAAGTCATCAAATCCACAAGAACCATGTTGCAATGGTAAGCCAGAAGCATTTAGATTCCCAGTGATGTCAGATGCAAGGTAGATAGATAGACTGTGCTCTAAGCTCCATTTCTCCTGCAGACTCATGAGCACATTAATGGCCATACGCCACTCAAATGCAACGCTTTCATGCCACCTCATAGCAAGCTCTGGGCTTAGGTACCTCAAGTAATCAACAGTCTAGACACATCGTGAGGATTAAAAAATTATTCCTTTCTATAATTAAGTAATATTTATATAAGAAAATACAATGAATGTATTAAGAGCAGGAAATTACATTTTTACTGGGATAAGTCCAGATGTTGCTTCCTAACTGCAAACTACAAAATATGAATTGCAGTGGGTACCACCGAAATCAAGCTATCTAAATTAAATTAATGAAGGTATTTCCTATTCTGGGCTTGAAAAAAGAAATGAAGATAGGTGTTAGGGTAAGCAAAAAAAATTACAAAAGTGAAAACCTCACTAGGTAGCCCACTGAACAAACATTTTACACTTTTTGTTGAGGAACTTCCAATGCATTTTTAAACAAGGAACTTAAAATTTTCCATACCTGCAGGATAATATGTTTGAGAGCACATTAGTTATCTGAGAGCACATGAAGCAACATATGGACATGGTAAATAGCCTGATAAATACCCACAGGCCCCTCAAAACTCAATTGCTGTGCTTAATCTTCTCGGCAAATTTGTGAGTCTTCTTTCTCTCCCTACCAGACAAATTCTCACAGATGTACAGTTCACATTTGCTCACACAGCAGTTGCAAGCACACAAATGTCCCCACCACGCAACTCTTCTCCCTCACAGGCAGCAAGTGACACTGCTGCAGTGCCAGGATACAGACATGGAACACCATGCTATGGTTTCACAAGGAAATACTTAGTATAAAGAAGCTATGCCTGGAATAAACAGCATACACAGATTATTGTAGATTTGTAGTAGGTCTCTGGACACCACACTCCACATGGAAGAAGAGTATCCTTGTTCTTATGAGCTTGTACTTTAAACAGGCAACCTGGCAGGGGAGGGCTGCCTTGTGTCCTGAAACACCTTGCTTTCCCTCCCTCACTCCAGCCTGCCACTGGTGTTTTGCAAACCTCTAACTAAACCTGGCAGCTATAGATATCTCTTGGAAAAATTCCAAGTGTTCAGCAAAAGGATGCAAAGAACTTAACTTCATTGGCTAAATCAAAAAAATGTTAGAATTAGGGAATACATCTCTATTTCTACGGAAGAGCTGCAGCACCAGAGTCTGACACTCATTTTCTAAACTGAAGATCAGGCTTGGTAATACCTCTCTTGTGCATCACCTCAAAGGACTTCTTCCAGGCTGCAGTTAGACAAGGAGAGGGAATTTCCATTTTGTAGGATATTGAGTGTTGGAGTCCAGGACATCCCTCTGGCCACCCTGAAGGGTTTGGAGACCAGACAGGGGGATTTGGGATCTGTACAAGGGGGTCAGCCAGCCTCACACAGAGCCCACGAGGACACTGCTCTTGATCCCTGGCCATGGGAGTGAATACCCACATTGTATGAAGAATCACAAGCTGAAAGAATTCAAAATAAGTAGTAGCTAATTTATCATAGAATGTAGATGTAGAAGTTAGGATTTTTAGTATATGGGTTTGAAGAGACAAGATGGAGGAATTGGGGAGTGGCCCTGGCCTCCTTGTTCTTGTTCTCCTCGCCCATCTTTTGCTGAGTTGGGTTTCAAGGATTGGTTTAGAGTAGAAATGACATGTCAACATAGATAGTAAGTATTGGCAAAATTTGGTAAATAAAAAATACGTTTTGGATGGTGATTGGGTCAAGGGGATGGTACATAAAGTCCAGACCCTCTGATCCAGGCAGTTCGCCGCGTGTCTTGCTCTGCTGGGGACGCCTTGCAGAGCTGAGAAAGAACTGAGAGATAATGAAAGAATAAACAACCTTGGAAACACGGACTGGCGGACTCAGCTTGTCTTCTCTGGCTCTGGCGTGGAGCCTCTAGGGCAAGAAAAGCCCGAAAACCTTATTACCTCAGGGAACAGCAACCCCGAGGAGAATCTCAGGGAACAGCAACCCTGAGAATTGAGTTCCAGCTGAAATCTAAAATGTGTATTTAAAATTTTTGACATTTTTTTCCATCTGTAATGAAACAGAGCAGCTGACTGCATCAATCCTGGACCATCTGAGCCATGGCATGGCTCAGGATCAGGGTCAAGCCAGGGGCTCACGTAGGTCCCAGATTACCAACAGATGGGCACCCACTGGCAGGTGCCTCCATAGTCCCTGGCACTGCTACCCCATCCCACCAAAGGCAGACAGGCAGAGGCATCACAGTTTTCCCATCAATGCATCCCAGCTGCTGCTGGACATTCAGTGCCCTCTTGCTTGTTACCTATTTTTTATTGTGGTTTTTGAGTTATCTTAGGTTTTGACATTAATATTTTTGTATTTACTAGAAGGTGCTAGGGAGACAGAGGGAGGGTGAGAATATCCAGATGATTGCATGGACTTTTCAAGGCACAGTCTTTAGTGCTTGGGTTTTGCACTGGTGGGAGGAAGAGAAACCAAACCCCAATATTCTGTTCCTGTCATAAACTCCTCGAATTCTCCCACTTTCAATACTTCTAAAATTAGGGTCATGCACCATTGCCTCACTATATCCTTTTCACTCTGCTCTTTATAGATATTCTATATGAGGCAAGTCTACAGTTTCTGTCATCATTAGAGGATTTCATGACAAATGGGCTATAAGCCTGAACCTTTAATCCTTCCTATTCATGCAAGCATAGAGACCCCAGGGAGTGCTCACATTGTATTCTCACAGATGAGATTCTCTCAGTGTGAATCTCTTTCCTCTGAGGATATTCAACATTCACCTCATCAATGGTAGCTTTCTGAGGGAGGTTTATAATGCACCTCCATGTGAATCTTCACACTAACAAAGCATTTATGGATAAAAAATGTATCCAGGCAAAATCCCTGGACACAAGGAAGACAAATAGCAAAACTCCTGTTGCCATTAGGCCATGCTGAGCAGATCACATTGTACAAATGTTACACATGGAAATACTGTCAGTGAATCCCTGTTTAAAAATATAATACCTATTTTGCTATTATTCCTATTATTCCCTGATCCATAACATCCTGATCCAAGAAATCCTAAATTTCAGCTTTCCTAGAATGCATTTTAATAAGCCTAATGCTCTTCCCATCATATCCCTTGAGAACAGAGATATTTGACTGGATTCTCAGATAAAACAGTCATTATGTGGAAAAAACCCTAAAATATCAACAATTAATTTCTTAGGTAGAAAACTAAAAAAGAAAACCTGGTTGAGATTATATTTAGGGGAAAAAAGGTCAAATTAATTCAGTAAGAAATGTGTGGACAAGACTCTTAAGCACTCTACATAATAAGGTGCAATAATGTGACAAAATATTTATGCAGTTATGGGTGGAATGAGTTTATTGGACTGGTTCCAGATAAAGTTATTTTTAAAGACACTTCATGCATTTTTCACTTGTTGATGCGCCTAAAGATAGAGTTAATGTTCTGCTTAACTGCAAAAGTTCTCATTTAATTTTTTTTTTCTTAATTTCTCTCTTACAAACAGGTTTACTACTGCATTAAAGGCACACAAAACTGCCAGACCTGGCCAAGTCATTGATGTGCCTTTGATTCATGTGCCTTTGGTCATGCTTGAAGAACCCAAAGTGTCTGGAACTTGCTGCTATTTCTGACCTTTATAGTTGTCTAAAGAGTGTGTGATTGGATGGAGAGCCCTGAATCAGTGTCTGAACTTCTGACTGTGATCATCATCACTTCTTGGAACGCAGTGGGATCATTTGGGCCAAGCAGGAGAACCATCAGGCTCTGTCCCTCTGATAAGCACCATTTATACATTATCTGTGGGTGAAACGCTGAGAGTGGCAGAGTCACCTGTAAGACCATAAGGACTTAACTCATCCTTACACTGCTCCAGTGGCAACAGAATCAATGAGTCTGGTTTTCTACAGCCTCGTGTCCTTTGTGCCTTTTTACTGTTCCTCCTCACTAGAATAATCTCAGCCTGTCTCTGAGGGACAGCCCAGAGAGCAAGAAGTAGCAGGGGCTGGTGATCTGGGCTGATTGCATGCACTGTTTGGGCAGCCCAGGTCTTCTAGACTTTCCTGCAAGAGCTGTGTTGATCCAAGGCATCCATCTCAATTAAATGCTTTCAGGTAGGAAGCTGCTATTTCTCCTAAATCTGGTTAATTTTGCTAAACTACAGTGGTGAAGCATTCAACAGTTGGGAAACACTGACATTTGTTTTGCCTGCATAACAAACATTTAATTAGAATTTTACTAGGTTTATTAGTGATAGGTATTTTACAGGTTCCCTATCCCTTTCAATTCACAGGGCAAACACTGTAGAAATTGATATAAATTATGAAAGGAAGAGTCTTCTCTTTGAAGGACTCTTCTCTTCCTTGAAGATATGAAATTTTATATCATGAAGAGAACAAAAAGCACAAAGGCAGTATTTACAGTCCTGATACCAAAGCCTGGTGGGACTCCGAATGAAGGCTGTTTTTTCCAAAAAAAAAGTAAATAATTTCTTCCAAAAATATGAAGAAGTAAATATTTAA